>JAVDPK010002345.1:339644-361044 GCA_034780415.1 Cichlasoma orientale
ACACACACACACACACACACACACACACACACACACACACACACACACACACACACACACACACACACACACCTAGTAAAGATGCCGGATGGCACTTCCAGCTAAAACTGCTAGAGCAGAAAAAACATTTTCATATCAATCCACGAGGCTTTTAAATAAACTTACAAACATGAAAATGATTTTATCTGCCATTTCAGTTCCTTTTAGTTAGTTTTGTAAGCCCACAATACAGTTTATTTCGTTCATTTTGGTTAACGATAATAACCTTGGCGTGTGTCTGTCGTTTATTTTTTAAAGCTAAGGGGACATTGAGAGAGGATACACTGAGGGTTTTCCTGCAGCAGATTGCTGCTGCCATGCGCATCCTCAACAGCAAAGGCATCATCCACCGCGACCTGAAACCACAGAACATCCTGCTGTCATACGTGGGTCGCAAGAAGTCCAACATCAGTGGCATCCGCATCAAAATAGGTAATGGAAGAAGAAAAGTTCGCTGCATGTCAGCCAAAGTACACACTTATCTATCCATTGTTTTGGCTTTAGTTGTTTACTGCGGTCGGTGGCTAAGTTGAAAGTGGTATGTTAAAAATTCTGAAAATTATCAAAGGAATGCAGCCCTCAGAGGTGGAGTATTGTCATTAATATATGTGACAATCCGAGCTCTGTTTTGAGAGCAGGACTATTTTGTCTGTCATTGTTGGTCTCTCAGGAATAAAGCCCATCAAAAGTGGTTGTGTGCACTGACTGGTTGGTTTCATATCTCTGTCCTGCAGCTGACTTTGGCTTTGCACGGTACCTCCAGAGCAACATGATGGCAGCTACACTGTGTGGGTCACCCATGTACATGGTAAGTGTGTTTTTATTCTGTATGTTTAGCTGCAGAAGTTGGCAGGTTTTAAATAAAGATCACTGCTTGCTCATACATTAAACAACTCCCGGTTCTTTGCTTGTGACCTCTTCTCTCTCAGGCCCCCGAAGTCATCATGTCCCAGAACTATGATGCCAAGGCTGACCTGTGGAGCATAGGCACGGTTATCTACCAGTGCCTGGTTGGCAAGCCACCATTCCAGGTTAATAGTGTGCACAATAAACCAGTAACACATGGGTCTGTTGATATTTCTGACTATACATCTTATTTCTTTATTCATATTTTCAGGCCAACAGTCCTCAAGACTTACGGATGTTTTATGAGAAGAACAAGAATCTGCAACCCATGTAAGTCACTTTTATACTAGCCCTTTGAAGACATGAGCTACATAAATCAGTTAAACTGGTCCATTAAAGCTTCATTCGAACATCTTTACAGCAGTTGGTAATGCATATTTAACAGTACATCAGATGACACATACATTTTATAAAGTTAATTATTTTCTGAAGTTGGTGGCTCTTCTTTTCTAGTTGCCTTGCAAATTAGTCTGTTTACACAAGAACAATCCCGTGCAAACCGTATTGTTTTTCCATTTTCGAAAAGTAATGCATTCAGATGGAAATGTTTTAAAGGGACATTAAAAATGCTGTAGTTTCTGTGCTAGGCAGAAGTTGAGACAGGCTCTGGGTGGTAGGGAAGAGTTCAGTGTCATGCTGAGGGAAACTGCCAGGAAGGTGTTTAGTGTATCCTCTGAACAGAGGAAAGTGATGTATGGTTTGGAGACAGTGGCAGTTTAACAGACCAGTTTAACTGATTTATGTAGCTCATGACATAAAGAAGGCTGTGCTGAAGATGGCAGATGTTAATAATTTCATTGGGAGTGACCAGAATGGACAAGATTATAAGTACATCAGAGGGATAGTTGGAGAGGCAAGGCTGAGATGGTTTGGACGTGTGCAGAGAAGGGATAGTGATGTATTGGACAAAGGCTGTTAAAGATGGAACTGCCAAAGAGGAGGAACAAAGGAAGACCTCAGGAGGTTCATGGATGTAGTGAAGGACGTGCAGAGGGTGCGATGAAGGCAGATCTGCTGTGACAACCTCTAAATGGAACTGCTGAAATGTATTCATGTAAATATGTGCAAATCTTTGACACTGGAGAAGCTTATGAAAGGATCCTGTGGCTATTGATGCTCCAGATAGAGAAATTAACTGGTGGGGCAAAAGACTTCCATAAACACTACCTGTTAGTTTCATTAATCCGAGCTGTTGCATACTAAGTATTTGTTGCAGTAAAGACTGTAATGTTTTATAAACATTTCAGTCTGTAATAGATGTAAAATACTCACATGAGAGGCATTTAATTTTTTGGAGTGTCTGTGTGCACCTGTCAACTATAAGTAAATTGTATCTATTGGTCTCTGTGATGTTTCATGGACCAGTGTTGGTACTGAATTGTGGAAAAAGCCTGATGATCAGGTGTGCAGAAACAAACAAGTATGTTTTTTGATGAAGAAATTTAGATAAATTTTATATTGAGCTGTTTAGGCAAAATGTAACTCTTGATCAAGACCTCTTTCTTCAAATCTTGGCTTGAAGGATAGCAGTGTCAGTCTGTCAGGTGTTTGATCCGTCAGTCTGATCCAGACTGAAATATTTTAACCACTGGTATGCTATGAATAATCGCTAGTGTAGTTCAAATATCATTGATGGTTTTAATTAAGGTGTATATGCAGAGGAGAAACGAGAAGTTGTGGTTTCAGTTAGGCTGTTTTACTTTGGCTGTGCAGTCTAAGAGAAAGTATTGATGTTTCCACACTCTTATTACGCAGCATCCCGAGGGAGACTTCCCCACAACTAAGCGACCTCTTGCTGGGGCTGCTGCAGAGGAATCAGAAAGACAGAATGGACTTTGGTAAGTACTGATATTCTAGTTGGCAATAAATGCATCGTTCTTCTTTTAGCGGTGGTGCTTTCCATACTTTTTCTCTCATCTCAGGATCTTTATTTAAACCTTGCACTGTTCACAGCACTTTAAATGCTTTACTAGCGCTGCACAGTTAATTGAATTTTAATATTGATCATGATTTTGGTTTCCCACAATTAACACGATTGCCCGATATTGAAAATGCATGCTCGTCCAATAGATTAAGCGCTCCCTAAAGCACCACCTGAGAATGTGCCAATCACAGCTGTTTCTTGCACCATGCACTGTGACGTTTCCTGAATCCACTTGACTGCACTGATATACTACAGTTAATTGTTGAAACAAAAATCAAGTGTCAACAGAAGAAGTGCTTGTTCCTAGAAGTGGATTATCTTCTGTTGTTTGGAAATACTTTGGATTTAGAGCGAGTGAAGCCAAGACGTGCTATAGAGTTGTCAGCAAACAGTCTCCTAGTATTGGAACAATGAGGCCAATCCCTTTATTATTCCTGTAGACTGAAACATTTGGGTTTGACATAAACAAAAAATCTGTCAATATGAGACAAAAGATCAACATCACACCTGCCAGTCACATTTTCCAATACTTTTGCTCACAAGTAAAATTAGTGGGTTCAGAGAAACAGTGCCATCTCCTGAACTGTATCAGGTCAAGGTGTAAATACCTTGAAATAAAAGCTGAGATGTTGATCTTTTGTCTCAATTCATCTTTTAATGTCAAACCCAAATACTTTGTTGTGAGCTTTATTCACATCCTTCATTCAGGTAGAGAGAATGGAGTGAGACTTTAACTTTTAGGAAATACGCTTGGCTCAGGCGCCTTTTCAAGGAAGCATTTTTAATTAACTTTAAAAATAATCTCTGGGTTGATTAACGCTGAGATCAGCAACTCTGAGTTTTCGGTTCCAGAAAGGCTGTCAGTTAGTTTAATCAACTTGGAGTATGTTTACCCTGAGTTTAAGTGCGTGCATAAGTTTACAAAGAGAGGCATCATCAGAGGACCTCTGATACCAGGATTCACCACAGCGATGGGTAAATGAAGAGCAGAACCTCCATTTTAATTCAGTTATAATGTACCCAACTTGAGTTTTTATTAGATGAAGCTGGAATTTATATTTGATATTTAAATCTAAATTGTTCAGCTGTAACTTGACGGGGCCAAAGTGTAGGAGATAAAAACCTGGAGAAACAGCTCAGACGCAGTGTAGGCCCTACTTATGTTAGTTACTGAGATACCAGTACACACACCTG
This sequence comes from Cichlasoma orientale, assembly GCA_034780415.1. Taxonomy (NCBI): domain Eukaryota; kingdom Metazoa; phylum Chordata; class Actinopteri; order Cichliformes; family Cichlidae; genus Cichlasoma; species Cichlasoma orientale. Next base: position 343,708 of record JAVDPK010002345.1, read on the forward strand.
CCCTCAACTCAGGTAGTAATTTCACATCTCCAAAAATCCAACTGTGATGGACAGTTTTCCATCAGTGTGACCAGTGATTGATCGTCTCGGTGTGTTGCGTGTCTAAAGCTTTATACAGATGAGTTTTATAGTCAATGTTTCAGAGGAACTGACTGACAGTCTGACAGCTGCATTACTGTCCAGAGTCACAGAAAGATGGATAGATTTTATTCTGAGCTGATGATAAAGCCACAGTGTAATTGCTGTCTCCATCCTTATATTTTGACAAGTGAGTGACTGACTAGGTACAAAAAATAGTAACTAACATCTGACTGGGATTTCAGTGTTTTGTAAAAACGTAAACGTCTGCAGATTACTTCGCTCCTCTGAGCTTTGAGAGTGTTCTGGCTCAGGTGCAGCGGGAGGGGAGGAGTCTGACATAAAACTCAGTTTGCTGAAGAAATCGTACCAGATTTTCTCCAGCAAAGCAACGCAAGCAGGTTAAGTTGGGAGCTTGTGATCCCAGGAGCTGAGTTAAAATGAGCTCTTTCTGGGACAGAAACGAGTTTCCCTCATTTCAAGGTTAGCTAAACTTGCTTCCTGGAATAAGGACTTGGTGATTCTTAATTGGCTGTAGGTCTGAATGGTTGTCTGTCTCTAGATTGGTGACCTGTCCAGTGTGTACTGTAGCTCTTGGCCCATGACAGCTGGGATAGGCTCCAGCCTATCCAAGAATTTAACAATGTGTGGGATAAAATACATCTTACTGTATCTTTATCTCTCTCTCTCTCTCTTTGTCTCTCAAGACACTTTTTTCAGCCATCCTTTCTTGGAGTCGTCGTCCACCATTAAAAAATGTAAGTACAAAGGTCAGCTTCTTAAGCATAACCACATCTTATCAACTTGAAACCATGATTAATTGTGAATTCCCCCCCTCAGCGTGTCCAGTGCCTGTCCCCAGCACCTCCAGTGCTGTGACAGACAGCTCCTGTGGGAGCTCCCCGTGTATCCGCTACAGCTCTCCTCCTGTGAGTTTGATGTTGTTTTATAAATCCTCATTCAAAGGGGATTACATTTTACACTGCAACTAATTTAATAAAATATTAGCCATGCCTCCCTGCTCCTATTCTCCTGCTGTGCTTGCTTACTGCTTCTATTAGAAACAGCACCTGAATATTTAAACCTTGAGCCCCAACCATTGAAAACAAACGGATCCAGTGTAAAAATATTTCAGCCTTTAGCTTTTAGCTCTTCACAATTCAACTGTCTTATCGCTTCTATGAATGCTGCTAGTGTGAGTGCTGCTGCAGTCGCATCTTCTGCTAGTTAGAACAATCTCTTCGTGTCACTGCAGCAGCAGTAATGGAGAGGGAGACAGTTTCCCAGGATCTCTGTGTTCTCTGTAACAATGTAACTACATTAGTTTGACAGTCAGCACTGCCCTGCCTGGAAGCCTCATTGGCATCATTCAGGAACCCCACTACAACATCTTCATTTGTTTTTGTTTGTTTCCCCTCCTCTCTCACACACTCTCTCCCCTTCTCTCTCTCTCTGTGAACACAGTCGCTCCCAGACATGCAGACTCTAGCAGAAGATGGTCTGTCATCCCCGCCACTTGGCCCGCCCAACTTCCTGCAGCTGTCCAAAGAGTCTGCAGGAAGCACCAGCAGTAAGAACTCTTCCTGTGACACTGACGACTTTGTCCTGGTGCCTCACATCTCTACTGACAGCTGTAAGTGCCAAACACACATCCATATTTACCCCTGTATTTCCACCCAGATTAACTAAGATTCATGAATGAAACATGAAAACTCGACTCATAGAATCGAAACTTAGTAATACAGAAATAATAACTGCTAAAGTTTGCTGACTTTCTCCAAGAAAAAAGTTTAAAAAGCTTTTTCCCCTGAAAGTTACTTTTACCACAATCTTTGCTGTTGCAAAATTCTCCCATAAAGCATCTAATCTAGCAGTTTGTTTGTTTTTTAAACAAAAATCTGTGTGCACGCTAGACAGATTGATCCATGGGATCAACTGGAAGGACTTAAATGAAATATCTGTAGGTTGTGAAGTGCTCTAAGTAGATTCCAGCAACTCTGCTAGTGTGAATAATGTGCTTAATGTTTGATCTCAGTGCAGCGTGAGACTTCCTAGCAGATCACTGCTTTTATAGGGATGACTGACCTGTGCTACAAGGCAAACCGTACAGTACTAGCTAAAAGTTTAGACACTCACCCATTCATATGAACATGTGTTTGTGTCCAAACTTTTGACTGGTAATGTTTATTTATTTCATTCCTGTTAATATTGAGTATCACAAAGTGAATTTAGTGAGACGCTTGTGAAGTTTTAAGCCACAACACACATCTACAAGTGATCTGTGTTCTTTTTTAAGAAAGACAGAAGCCAGAAGTTTTATTTTAGATAATTTAGTTTCAGAAGTATCCCCTTGTTTTGCACTGATTTTCATGTAGCTGTAGTTGGCACTAAACATGCCTTGCCACATGGTCTCTTCTTGCCTACAGCGTAACTCAGTGTAACTTAGCTGCAGTTACCTGGTAGATGCAGACCTGAAAAAATGACCAAATAATTTATTATCTATTTACTCCGTCTATAACCTGAGTAGTCGAAAACCCACATTATGAAATGATTGTCAGTAATTTATCAGTGCTCGTGTGTGTGGAGGAAATTTTCACGCAGTCTGTGTTAATATCGGCCATTCCTAATGGGGTTTAGCACATTACTGTGCACACATGCAGTGCTGCACTGTCTGGGAACAGTAACGATTTCCAAAAAACGAAGAACCTGCATGAAATCACATTGTCTAATCATTTGTACACCAAACCTGGAGTCAGTAAATGAGACATCTGCTAACCCTTTCAGACTGTAATAGTAGACAGCAGTCCACAAACAACAGACACACTCTTAACAATTGTGCTCTGCACCTGCTGGAACACACATCCACCTGCTAGCCCCCCTCTCAAATAACGAAGCAGGAGACGGTGCAAACACTGTGGGTGAAAGCTGGCTGAGGTGTCACTTAAGCATCTAATAACTGCTGACTTATACAGCAGTACAGGCTGTTTGACCATCATCATCATCATCCTCATCTTTCTTTCTTCCTCCTCAGATGACCAGCCAATGGGACCAAATCGTCGGGCGTCCAGTGAGTTTCTCATGTGTGGAGGGTGAGTACAAGGCTGTTCAACACATTCTACTACGAGCCCCCACCCTAACCAAGCAAACTATCAGCAAAAAATGCAGTTCTAGAGAGAGGACTGATTTGGTGAGCAATGAGTCCTGGATTTGACTCCTCCTGTGGGTTTGATGATAACTCCTCATTCAAAGGGGATTACATTTACACTGCAGTTACCACGAACGCAATTGTGTATATAATTTTCTATAGTTAGATGTTGTACTTTAATATTCATTTTCTGACATCTCCTACCTCAAAAGATTACATAGGCAGAAGAATTTTTTTCCCCACCAAAATTCCTGTAGTAAATGAAGGGGATACACTGACCTATTTAAGACTTTAATATGGACAGGAAATGATTTAAGAACACAGCAGGTCCACTTTAGCTTTTCTGCTGAAAGTTCGAAGATGGGCTGCATGAATCTTTGTCAGATCGTGATTTAGTCTGTTTCACACTGAACAAGCTTTTGCAATATTTAAGCACTGATATCATCAACTTCTATAACACAAATAGACGATGAAAGGGAAATGCAGTGGATTTGTCAGAGAGCTTGGCAGAGGGGTGGTGTGTGTTGTTGTGTGCACATAGCCTAGAAAGCAGAACTAGCAGTTGTTTCCAGAGGAAGAATAAGGCCAAACAAATGGTGCAGGTGCGACTGCACACCTCCAGCTTCAGGATTCACTGTCACTATCCGCTGCTGTATGTCGATTGTGCCAATTACTGCCTCGCTTTATTTAGATGTCAAGTGTTTTGCTGCCAGTGTTCTGTAATATTAACCCCCTGATGTGGAAGAGTTGTATATAATAGAGGCGTTGGGTTTGTGCTGTCAGTGCTGTGTGCACATTAAGGTGAATAGAAGCTTTCCAGGCATGGCTGTAGCACGGTTGAAACTCCACAGCTACATCTGTCAGGTATGAGTGACAGATTGTTTCATCCTGTTGTTTTTTTTGTTTGTTTTTTTTCTGTATGTATTTGTATTGTCAAAACATCCATTTTAACAGCAGCTCTTGAGTATAATTTTTAAAAAATGTTTTAAAAAAGGGTGAATGCTCATCATACCTCGGTGAATGCTGGAGATGCCTGAATGTAGCCCAGCGTCACTAACTCGCCAGACACAATTCATAGGATGTGAACTCGATGCTGTCAGTACAATAGCGGTGTGTCATGATGAGTCAGATGCTATTTCACACGAAGCCCTGAGCTGGTGTGAACGGTCATGTAATCCATTTTCTATTTTCAAAGTGTTTTTGTGTCACCGAGGCTTACTTTGTTTCTCCGTGTCACTATTTCTGTGAAAACCAGACAAACAGCCTCCCTTCATCTTTATGCCAGATATCACTTAAATGCTGACCATATGTCTTAACTGAATACTCCAACCCACCTCCAGATTTTCATGATTAGTCAGTTACAAATAAGATCCTGAGCCAAACAACACGGTGGTGCTGTGCTAAAAACAGCACCAGACCTACAGAGGGCTGTGTGGGTTCGAATTTATTCACATACTCTCCGAGCATCTCCTGCACAAACAAACTGTTTTTAGTGCCTCTGCTGTGTATTCATTGCAGTTGCATTTTTTTTTTTTAAACACACACAAACTTGGTGCTTTTGTGAAATAAACACAGCACTTTAACTATAACTTACATATACATACAATCATTGACAATGGCCTTCACTATGTTGCCTAAATTAATTTCATTTAATCTTCTGTGACGTCTCGCTTTGTTTCTGTTCTTTCTCTTGGCGGCGGGGGGGTGGGGGGGGTTTTTTTTTTTTTTTTTTTTTTTTTTTTTTAGAAAAAAATGATAAGCTAGCATTTTTCTTGCTGCCTACAAGTCTTCTAATCCAGCAATGTGACGCATTCAGACTTCCTTGTCCTGCCTGTGCTACTCTATTTTTAACGAGGCTAAATGCTATAAACCAGCTGGTCACCATTTAACAGATATTACCTAAAGCAGGGGCAATTCACTGGAACACAATAGGGCAGATTAATCAGAGATCCACACACCAGCCACTTTGTGTACATGCGTCATGCAGTCGGTGCACCAGCATCACATGCTAACACATAACTGTTTCTAATATTTTGCTCATTTATATTGTATTGGATTGCCTTGTGTTTCATGTGCTAAACAAAGAAAACTTAGTTAATGGGATGAAGTCATTATTGTCCTGGTGTTTCCATGAGAATCTCTGAGAATAACAACAGCACTGAATGACACCACATGTCTGTTTAGTCCTCTTCTTAGAATGTAACCCATGTTTTGCAGCTGTGATTTACAGATATCAGTCACTAAGTTGGTGTTTTCAAAAGAGGATAGTTTTAATGATGAATGAGGTGAGTGCTAAATGACGTCTCTAAATTAAAAATACTCCTAGAAGTATTCGCTGGACACACCCAGGCCTGATTACTGCCACACCTGTTGAATCAGGAAATCAAATAGAACCTGTCTGACAGGGTGACGCAGGCTAAAAGATCTCAAAAAGCAACACGTGACAGCACGATCTAAAGGAACAGCTGATGTCATTAAAATCTATTAGTATGGAAAGGGTTACAAAGCAATTTCTAAGGCTTTGGGACTTCAGTGAACCATGGTGAGAGCCATTATCCACAGATGGCGAAAACTTGGAACAGCGGTGAAGCTTCCCAGGAGTGGGCGGTCTAAAATTACTCCGAGCGCATCAGTTACTCATCCAGGTCACAAAAGAACCCAGAACAACATCTAAAGAACTGCAGGCCTCAGTTAATGTCAGAGTTCATGATTCAACAATAAGAGAAAGACTGGGCAAAAATTGCATCCATGGGAGAGTTCCAAGGCGAAAATCACTGCTGACCAAAAAGCACACAAAGGCTCGTCTCACGTTTGCCAGAAAAAGGCACTGATGATTCCCAGAACTATTGGGGAAATATTCTGCGGACCGATGAGACAAATGTTGAACTTTTGGGGAAGGTTTGCATCCTTTGTGAATTCTGCTCTCTGCCAGAAAACCCTGAAGGAGGATGTCCGGCCATCACTGAACCGAGACTGTGCCTGTTAAATATATAGCTGTGCGGGCAGCAGCCGTTCTGGGGAAAACGCTGGTAATGGAGGACAGATTTTAACCAAGAGCTGTGCATATGAACGACCTCAAAGTGGGCACTTACTCGGCCCCTGTCGGAATAGATGGAGATTTTAGTAGTTAAATTAGTATGATTAAAATAGACCCCAAATTTAAATAAAGGGTAAATGTGAGTGTTGAATACATCTTGCTTAGTGTTTTGCATAAATTTGTTTGCTCTCTGTCACTCTTTGTTCCTGCTCAGGCCTCTGTCCTTCCCCCACTGCTTGCACTTCTTCCATCTCTTTACTTTCCTGTTTTTTTTCATGTGTAACCAGCCCCAAGCCAACAGTTCTCTTCTCTGTTCCCCTTTTGCTTGCACTCGCTCCATTTCATCTGTTCTCTTACACCCCCCCAACCCTCCATGCTTCCAGCTTTACCTCCTCCCTCTGCTATTTGCTTGTTTTCTCCATAACAATAAGTCTTCAGTGCTTACATAAATTAGTTGATCATTGACACGCAGGAAGAACCATTTTTCTCTTCATTGCAGGAGTTGTCCCTAGCAATTTAGAAACAGTGGCCACACTCTCCAGGAGACTTATTTATCTTGTTCTTTGTGTCCTAAATTGGAGTCCAGAGAAAGGATAAAAGGTGGCACAGGAAGGGAGTGTGGACCCAGGGGATGGTGAGAGGAGCCTGTAGCGATATTGTCACCGCAAAGAAAGCAAGGCATGAGAGAGACAAAGCAAGTGATTGTGATGAATGAGGAGAGTTTTTAGAGGCTGTTTTTATCCCTGCCCCCTCTGCTGGGTTGCTTGGTTTAAAAACCAGGTCAGAGGAGAGGCAGCTGATTTGCAGATACAGTCTATTTTTCTACTCTTGGCCTTTAAAAAAAAAAAATCTGTTATTTACTGACCTACAAATGTTCTTTCTTTTTAAGCAAGTAACAGCAGTGCACGATACCTTTCTCCATATTAAGAATTGACTAGGGGCAATAAAACCTTTAGCAGCGTGGAGAGCTCCCACTTTGCTTATTGCATCAGATGTAGGGGCAGCCCCTGCATGTGTTTATATCTACAAAGCAACTGCCCTGTGGTTCTTTGTCTGGACTAGTCTGTGCCTCACGTGTCCTTCTCCTTTATAGACCCTCCCAGGCTTCCATTATTGCATAATCTGTTTCTAACTGGTATCACCCTTTTTTTCTCTCCCTTTTCTTTAAGTCTATATCTTTCTGAAGGCCCACTTTAGGTGTCATTGCGTAATGCCCAGAACATTTTGTGTTGTCTGGAATAATAAAATAATCTGAATACACTTCTCCTCGTGCCTGCACACCAGAGGACCTGCCTCTCACGTGTTATTGGCTGCTCCTACTTGTAGCCCTGCCCCCCAGCAACGTGAAGTTTGAAACTGATTGGTCTTGCCTATGTTTACATGGAAACCCGGCCCCCACTTTTTTCCCCACCACTGACTCGGCCCCTGTGATCAGCCAGGCTAAAACACAAGTTCCCCAGCCTGCCTCCACATGAGAGTAAACAAAGAAGTCGAGGCTGTCGAAGCGGACCCGCTTTATTTTCTTCTTTTTTGAACAAGCTGTACCCTTTTGGAGTTACCATGACAATTGAAACCCCGGACAACTTCCTGCAAATACGGACACAACACCCTCAAACACATTGGCTAACAGCAGTCCTTTCTCAATTCTTACCCTTCAGGCAGCCGCAGCCCATCCCAGGACAGACACCTATGGTGTCCCCACGGGCTGAGACCACCCCCATCCCAGTTCCTACACAGGTCCGCAACTATCAGCGCATCAAGCAGAACCTGTCCAGCAGCCCGAACACCACGCTCTACAGCTCCCCCAGGTAAGGACTCTGCTATTAACTTTGCATAACTTGCTGATTAGCGATGAAACGGCTGGAATGGAATGTTTAACTCACCACAAATAAATCATCAAGTTAAGTTCTGAAAACTCGGGCTGTTATTTCATCAGCCATCAGGTTTCACTGAAATTACATCAACCAAGTGCCTGCTTGAGTGTAGGGCCTCCCAACCTGTTGCCGGGGAGGGTTGGAGAGTTTAATGTGAAGACAAAACACACCAGGGAGGAGAAGAGAAGGAACGCCACCTTGTTTCACAGTGGAACTAGTTATGTTATAGTGTAGTGGTGGTTATGTTATAGTGTAGTGGTGTGATGAGATGAGATGCAACCCTTAAGGCTTGTGTCAGGAAGTGTCTCAAGCATGAAAATCTACCAAATTAAACATGTTGAGTGAAGCACTGTGGTGACCCTTTGTGAATAATGGAGCTTTTCTTAAAGTAGCTTTTTCTTATTTGCATGCTCTTGTCTAAAAAGGGAAACATCACAGGTACCGCAGGCTTTAAATAACTGTGTAATGTTGCTAATGGGTTTATTATTAGGAGTTCTATGGGGCTGCACTTTCTGTAGGATTTTGTTCACTTGGTGGTTTACTTGCTTTGCCAGCTAAATTCCTCCCGTGGTGCTCTGAGCAAGCTGCTGTGTCAGAAACATTAAGCACATCCAAATCTTCACTCAGGTCTTGGTTCATACAGACTAAAGGAGAAGTGCTGTTGCCCACTGCCTGTACTTTGATGGGGTGGGACAGATGAGCCTTCCTGTTAATTCTCCCAAAACACACCAACTTAAGACTGTAATCGTCCCACTGAACTGTTACTGTTATTGTTCTCACTGCAGGAAGCAACATCACAGGTTACGTTCTTCCTTATATACTGCGTGGATTCATTTTCCTCCATTTTACCAGCAGAACAATGCATACAAATGCTAATATTAGGCTGGGAATAAGAAGTTGGTGAACATTTTTCTTGCATTTTGCTTTACCAAGAAGATTTTGTTAAATCCCAGCAGCACAATGCATGTAGGTGAATGCCAAGTTTTCCTTTTTTAGGTTTGAATCGCCGGCCAGTCGACCTGTAATTTTAACTTGCACATGAAGCGTGGGATGAAGCATTACTACATGATGGAAGGATGAGAATTAGATTATATAATATTTTTTTAAATATAAACATCAAAATGTAAAGTAGTAAGACTTGAAAACATTTTTTTTGTTTAAGCCTTTGCAATTTGCTAATTGGATTGTATGGAATCCGTTTCTTTCAGCTCTACAGACGTTCATGCTGCTGTAATGGTTTCACATTTTTCACTGAGGTTTTTGGCTGTAAGTGCACCAGGAAGCCTATTACTGTACAGACATCCTCCATGTTTGTCATGGGTATTGGATAATTTGGGGTATCTCGATAATCACATGAAGCATCAACAAATGCAGTTACCTGCAAAAGTATTGGAATACATAGATGATGATGATGTTCCAATGAGCAGACTGCCCAGCAGATACACTCACGTATGCTTTGTATCTGACTATAACCTGTGTATTTTCAGCTGTAATGTTTTGTCTCAGCAGCCAAACAAATATTTACAAACTGCCAAAACAAGATAAAATGAGCCAAAGGGAGGCTGAAAATGTAGAATGTAGTTGATGAAGCCGAGAATTGTATTTATTTTTTATTGAGGTCTTCGAACGTAGACTGTTACATGTAACTTAGTATACTTTAATATTGATGCTCGTGTGTCTTTTAGATCCGGCACAGTGAGGAGATCTAACACCAGTCCAATGGGCTTTCCAAGAGTGGGCTCAGGGTCACCAAGCCCCGCAGACGTCCCTCAGACAGTGGGCCGCCGCCTCTCCACTGGCAGCTCCCGGCCCTACTCCCCCTCACCTCTCGGTAAGGATGAACCTGCACATTTCTCTAAGAACATGAGCCTTTTAATGACAGCTTCCAGACATGAAATGGAGATATCCAGAGTCTCTTGACAAACAATTTTTGTTTGCAGTGGGCACCATCCCTGAACAGCTGGGTCACTGCTGCTGTCACCTGCAGAACCAAGAGCCCCGCAGCCGCAGCTCCTCAGGAGGTCAGTTCACAGGTTGACACGCCTGTTCACTGGGTTATCACACTTCTGCATCAGCTTGTTCACTAAGATAAGAGTCAACTTAAAAGGTGCTGTGGAGACTGTGTGTGCACAATATGGACAGAAAAGAGAAAGGAAATGATGCACTTGGCATTAAAAAGAAGTAGAATTAGCAGCAATTGCTGTTCTGAGTTCTGATTCTCTCGCTTGTGTCATGACTTTATTTTGACCAAGTGCATGAGTCACCATGACTCCAGGCCATTTTCAGAGTCTGATGCTATTGTTATATTAGCGCCGCAGACATCATATGCCTTATTCACTTTGTGCCAAGGGGTTTGCTGGAATGGTGACCAGGAGGGAAGCTGACAGTGCACTGTCCCAAATGATGACGCAGACAGTAGTACTTAGTCTCCTTTGTGGAGCATCCCACAAATAAGCTGATTTTATGACCAGCACAGTGTGTGTGGAAGGTTGCAGGGAAAATGGTACATGGCAGTTTATTTTATGGATGGTTATTAACTTGCATTCTAATCGATTGTGTCCAACTTCTTTAGGTTCCCCTATCCCATCCTCTCAGCTTCTGGGGGCTAGGCTTCAGAGCGCCCCCACTCTGACTGAGGTTTATCAGACCAGGCAGAAGCTTCACAAGCAGCTGTCCGACCCTGTGCAGCCTTCCTCCTCCTGCAGTCACTCCCCACAGCTTGGCCGTCCTGCCACCCTCGGCTCTTCCCCCACCAAGCTGCTGGGCTCCTCCCCTCGCACGTCTGACTGGCTTCAAAAGTGCCCGCTGCCCACAATCATTGGCTCCCCAACAAAGGTGAGTGTACTTCTATCAGGAAGTATGCATATGGTAACACCAAATCTTCAAAAATATTAGCTGTTAAAATTTGGCTGCTTATTGCCCTCAGACCATTTCGGCACCGTTCAAGATCCCCAAAACACAAGCCTCCTGTAACTTGATGGCACTGGCAGACAGCCCCCAGCCCACCAGGACGCTAGCTGATGCTCGAGATGTCTGTGGACACCACAGCAGCCCTTTCCTCGCCGGGCGGCCTGCTGCTCCTGAGGGCAGCAGAACATTTGGCAGGTATGGAGTGATAAAGCCACATATAGACAGCGGGTAGTACAGTCATCAGACCAGCTACAGCACGGGACATTTGATTAGTGTATTTGTGCACTGATGATCTTTAACACGACTGAGTTAAATGTGACACTTTTAACTGAACATAAGAGTTCCTGGAAATGCAGTTGATTTCCTTCTTTTTTTGAGCAAGCTTGGTGCCTCCGTCCCTTCATCACTCTTTAACATTAAACGTGTTAAGAATGATTTAACTGTGAAAGGGTGATGTTGTTTGACATCACATGATGAAACAGAGGTAGTTTGTCGACTGTTGGGCTGTGCTAATGTTATCTGGGGTTTCCTTGCAGGTCTGTAAGTACAGGTCGTCTGTCTGACCATCCAATCAGAATCCCTCTGGGTGGACAGCCCTATCAGGGCAGCAGTGACAGCCTGAATACTGAGCGACCCATGGACACAGGTATGAGTGAAAAACACTCTGTATGGAATTACTAACATTGTGCCTTTTTGACTACATTGTATGACAGAAATAATAATAAGTACATTTCCTCCTCCCTAAAGCCCCTGCAGGTCCAAACGGGCTAGCTCAGGGTGGGTCAGCGAGTCCTCGTACAGTCCTGTTCACTGTGGGTTCACCGCCCAAGAGCAGCACTCCGCCTACCGGCAGCCACCGGGGCACCCGAACACGCACCACTTCAGGTTAGGGAACACCCCCCCCCCCCCCCCCACCTGAGTTGAGCTTGCATCCCTCTACTGTTTGAAAGAAAGGTTAAAATATTTATCATTAGTATTTATGTCATGTTCTCCCCTCTCTGTCCTCTCAGTGGGCTCCAACAGTTCAGCTGGCTCTCTGTGCTCCGTCAGTGGTCGGGTCTATGTTGGATCTCCTCCAGGCATGGCCATAGGCTCCTCTCCTCCTGGATGTTATGGAGGTGGGCAGGTTGTTCCTGGGGCAGAGGGGGCACCTAGTAGCCTGCGCTATGTCCCCTATGGGACCTCTCCTCCCAGCCTGGAGGGATTCATCACCTTTGAAGCCCCAGAGCTTCCTGAGGAGACTCTAATGGAGGTGAGAAGTGTGTGTGTGTGTGTGTGTGTGTGTGTGTGTGTGTGTGTGTGTGTGTGTGTGTGTGTGTGTGTGTGTGCGCGCGCGCTTACTGGAAACAGTTGATTCTTTTTTCTTCCTCTCTTCTCCAGAATTTCATTGTAATCTTTACATTTCTTTACGCAGCGCGAGCATACTGACACCCTGATGCACCTGCGGATGATGCTTTCGTTTACCGACTGCATCCTGGAGATGGCGGCGCTTCGAGCCGGAGGGACAGAGCTTGGTATGTCAGCTGCCTCCCTCTACCCTCCCCAGGACAGTGTGGTTGTGGACCAGATCAGCCAGTTGAGCAAAGAGTGGGGGTAAGAAATTAGTCTGACTGACATGTAATACAGTTATTAATGTCACGTAATCTCAGGGGTGTCACAGCAGTTGAAAAGGCTTTTCGTTTGTGTTACGAACTATGGTTGTGCTGCCCCCTACAGGCAGGTGGAGCAGTTGGTCCTCTACATGAAGGCAGCTCAGCTCCTTGCATCCTCCCTCCATCTGGCCAAAGCTCAGATTAAATCTGCGAAGCTCAATCCTTCCACTGCCGTCAAACAGGGTAAGGACATTTCAGGCTTTTTCGTGCTAAACTGGAAGCAGCTTTGCAGAACCTAGCTGTGTCTTTTTTCCCTTAGTATTTCCTCTTTATTTGATTAATAAAAAGACAGCTGTGTCAAAACAAAAAGGGTAAAGCCTCTCCCTTCATTTCCTCAGTGGTGAAGAGTCTCAATGAGCGCTACAAAAGCTGCATCTCCCTGTGCCGGCAGTTGACTGACAAACTCAACCACTTCTTCTCTGATAAGCAGCGCTTTGTGGACGAGATCAACAGCGTCACCGCAGAGAAGCTCGTCTACAATCATGCAGTGGAGATGGTGAGTCTGACACACACACTTGGGACTTTCAAATGTTCTGCAGTAACAAACTGTACAGACAGAATTGGGGCTGGTCCAGCCTAATGTGATTGTGTGTCCGTGTGTGTGTGTCAGGTTCAGTCAGCAGCTCTAGATGAAATGTTCAAGCAAACAGAGGACATAGCCTACCGCTATAGCAAGGCCTCCATGCTGCTGGATGGCCTGTCCAAGATCCTGCAAGACCCCACGGACATTGAAAACGTGATGAAATGTGAGTGCAGGGTCTGACACACATTTTCAGAATTGTGATGTGATGCATGAGACAGTGTAACATTTCCTACGCATTCCATTTAGGGTAAAATGATCATCTAGTCTAGTATATTTATACTTCTGTTAACAAGTTCCTGTTTTGTTTGTTCCCTGCAGACAAGGCCAGTGTGGATCGCAGGATCTCCGCTCTGTGTTATTGTACTGTCACACTGTACGAGTAGAAGACCTCATGAAATCACACGGAGGGACCACATCCTAAGACTGTTGATTAGTCTTCTCACAAAGGCCTCATTCCCTTGTGTAGCAGTTGAAGCACCTTTTCATTTGCTCGGTTTCATCTCTATTTATCGTTGCTTTGTTTTACCGGCTGCATCACAGAATAACTGCATAAATTTACAACCAAAGATGACAGCAGATCCGGAAACAAAAGGCTGAAACTTGGTGTAGACGTTTAAACTTGCACTTTCAGGTGCACTTTTTTTTTAATGCCGTGATGTAGACCACCATCAGATGAAAATATTGCGGAATTGTTTTTAACCGGAACAAAGAGGATTCACAGGACTTCGAGCGACTCGAGCTCCATGAGAGACAGGTCATCTTTTCAAATCCTGTCAGTGGTTATTTACTCTTAAGTTGTTTTTGTTATTTATTGGTTCACATGCACATGGATTCTCCCTGAAAACCTCAAGTATTGGAGTGGAAGGAACGGAACAGAAAGCTTTTTGCATTCATTGTAACAGATCTAACTCAGACTCTGGACTTTAACATAAAACTGTTACAGAAAGCAGACAGCTGTGAGGGGGGGGGGGAGAGGAACCTCTAATTTGTGATTGCTTTGTGTTTATTTTTCTTGTATTGTTATTTCATGCACTTTATTGTGGATTGGGAGGAGGAGGAGGAAGATTTCTGAAGGTGGAAATGTGAAGGCTGGGTTTTTTTTTTTATCTTATCACTCCTGCTCCCAAAATCTACCTGCTGTGTGTGGATGATCAGCGGGTGTATACATTTCTCACGAGGCGGTACAAACAGGAACGTTGTTTTAAAGCCACAGTTCAGCTTTTCGAGCCTCGACTCCCAGTGATCATGTCTGATTTTAATCATGATGTACTCATCTGAGTACAGCTCAGTCTGTAGAAATGGTTGTATAGTGTCTTCTGTGACACAGATGGGAGCTCTTCAAAGTCCAAGATTCCCTGATGATGTCACTGGGAGTCATCTTGATTCTGGTGAGGGAATTTCCCATGTTAGGTCAGGGGCCTGGGAGCCAGCCAGCCTTCCTACAGCTTCCTATAGCTGTTTGTGTTCAATCTGTCATTTCCCCCCAACTTTCTGGAAGTGTTACACTAAATCTTTGGATTCCAGATGCATTGATTGTGTCTTGCATGTGCGAAAAGTTAACATTGTAGGGTTGAGAGATGGTCTCAGACATCAAACTAATTTCAAAAAAAAAAAAAAAAATCAGTGCATAAATATGATACATTTGCTGATCATGTCACTCACAGTAAGGACGGGTGGAGGCTAAATTGTGGCGACAGCAGATATTCAGTAGGAACCCAGAAGTTGTGAGAGTGGAGGCAGGCCATTCTGTCCCCGCTGCAGCGCTGAACGGTCAGGTGTCCACTTTGAACTCTGATGGAGTGAAACCGAACAGTCATATTTACTTGACAAGTTACCTTAATGTTTCCTTATACTAACTACAGCTTTTTATGTTCTGTCAGAATCTGTAGCTCTTTTTTAATGAAAGAAAACTTGATGTTTGCAGACTTGTATATATTTGAATGCGGAGCATGTGATGATTCCCTTAGCCTCTTTTTTTTTTTTTAAAGAGGGGAATGAGTGTGTGTGTGTGAGATGGCAGTTTGATCGGGTGTGGTTATCTCCGTCAGACGCCCTGCCTGTCAAAGAGCACAAATCTTTATATGTAGATAGATGAATTTGTATTCAGGTCTGCCAAGGGTTTGATAAGGAAATCCTACTTGGGCACAGCAGGAGTGTGCCAAAGACTACAATAAACTTGTGGCAGCTCCAAATCTTTCCTGAGAACTCTTTTTACCAGAACTGTTCTTTATTGAGATCGTGTTTGTTCAGCACTCCTGAGCGAGCGTGTCTTCAGATTTCATTTCCCCTAATTTTCTGAACCTCGATTTGTCACAATCTACACTGCCCTGCCGTCCACTCAGTCCTCCTGCCTCCCCCTCAAGTTGTCACAGTGTATGTACTGTATGTATGAGTGTATATAAACACACATGCACTTGCCAGGTGTGCTTTAAGGCCAGTAGTATCCAGTCAGCATGGAAAAGGAGGTGCCTTCTTGTGAAAGCAGACACAGGCCTACTCCTCTGTACAGGTGTGAATACCTTCTTTTTCTGTGTACAAATGTGTATAAAGCTGGTCTCTGGACCCGTTTCTCTGATGTACTGTTTGTTTTGTTTTTCTCGACACATGTCTGGGTTTCAGTTTCCCCTCATCCTTGTCACGGGCACTCTGAACCACATAAAGCCTTTTTCTGCATAAAGAGTGAAGAGGGATAAATAAAAGTGATGGAAACCCACCTGGAACTTTGCTCTGTACCATTTTGAACTATATACTCCTGAGAGCTTATGTCCTCTGTAGTGATAACAAAAAAATTTAATTGAAAGATACTTTTTCCCCCTCTGTTCTCAGGAGGATAAGTGAAGATGAACTATTTTAGGTAAAGCATGGGTACCAAGTCTGCATTTTATCCTGTAGAACCCCTAGAATGTTGAATGTATGTACTCTGTCCTTTCGCGCCTCTCCAGCTTGATCTGAATGCATTTTGAAGGACCCCCACCATCAGACCCCGATGACGCAACTCCAGTTTTCACGTTTAATGTTATACTTGTCTCTCACTTGGGGTGTGTCTCTGTTCTTATGGAACCCCGATGCAGTCTTTATTAAAAAGAGAGGAAAAACAGAAGCTGGCTCACTGTGCTTTTTTTACATTTTTTATTCTTAGTTCAGAGTTCAAATCAATTACAACAAACTGCAGTGCTGTGAAAAAGTATCTGCCCCATTCCTGATCTTATTTCTCACACTTGCATGTTTCAGATCATCAAACACATTTAAATATTAGAAAAAGAGAACCTGAGTACAAGCAAAATGCAGGTTGTAAATGATAATTTCATTTATTACGGGAAAAAAGTTACCCAAACCTCCTCAGAGCCCGGATCTCAACATAACTGAAGCAGCGTGGGATCGTGTTGACAGAAAGGCAGCTGACATCCAAAGAAGAGATGTAGAATGTCCTTCAAAAAAAAGTAGGCGACTTAATTGGAAGCAAGTTTGCGTAAGAATGTTCCGGCTGTATTGAAAAATAAATGTGAGCATACCAAATATTAGCTTTCAAACTCATTAGAATTATACAAAATCAGCTTTTTTGTATTGTGTACTGTATTTCCATGCATGTTTGCGCATTTCACTAAATCACTGCTACATCCATACATTCATTTTCTGCTGCTTATTTGGGCCGGATCATGGAGGCAGCAGTCTAAACAGAGAAGCCCAGACCTTCGTCTCTCCAGCCACTTCCTCCAAGTCTCCCGGGAGAACACCGAGACGTTCCCAGGCGAGCCAGTATCTCCAGCGTGTCCTGGATCTACCCCAGGGCCTCCTCCCAGTAGGGCGTGCCTGGAACACCTCGCCTATAGTCAACAGGATTCGTGAAGGGCTTATATATAAAATATATACCGTAAATTCCGGACTATTGAACGCACCTGAATATAATCCGCACCAGCTGAATTTTTAAAGAAATATAACTTTTTACATATATAGGCCGCACATGAATATAAGCCGCAGGTCTCCAGGTGTTGTAACATGAGATATTTACAAAGAAAGATGGTACACAGAAGGATTATTTAATTTTTAATTACCGCTTT
>JAVDPK010002346.1:0-11171 GCA_034780415.1 Cichlasoma orientale
CTGTCACACCAACCCTCTGCATGTCCTCCTTCATCCATGAACCTCCTCCTGCCTGCAGCTCCAGTATCTCCACCCTCTCAGCCTCTCTGACTCTGAGCCGTCCCTCTGATGGACTCATTTCTGATCTGAGCATCTTCAGCTTGGCCTCCTGTCTCTGTGTCAGAGCCACCGTCTCCAAACCATCACAGCAGGTCTCACCACCATCCTGGAAACCCTTTCACCCCTCACACTCGTCTCCACCCGCTCCACCCTGCCTGCACTCTCCTCTTCACCTCTCTTTGGATGGTTGACCCCAGGTATCTAAACTCACCTATCTTCACTAACATGAATGTTCACCTTTCCACCTGCCTCCCTCTCATTCACACACATCTACGGACTTTGATTCCTCTTCTCTCCAGAGCACACCTCCACCTCTCTACGCTCTCCTCCACCTGCTCCCTGCTCTCACTACGGATCAGTGTCATCTGCAAACATCACAGTCCACAGACTCCTGCTGACCTCATCCGTCCATCGCCACAGCAAACCAGAAGGGGCTCAGAGCCGATCCCTCATGTAATCCCACCCCCACCTTCAACCCATCTGTCAGCCCTGCTGCACACCTCCCCACTGTCTCACACTGGCTGCGTCTTCCTTGGATAAGATGGCAACCAACAACAAATTTGGTGTGCCGAGTGGGCAGAAAAAGCAGATTTCGAGGTAAAGCTCGACGACTCCTTAATATCAGAAGAAGCGATAACGCAGATCATCACTGACGCTGTCAGACAGCTGTAAGTCAACATGAGGGTCCCTCTGTTACTGTTACTGTGCAGAATCACAGAAACTCTCCGAAAGGTACGAGGGACGGTTCAAAAACAGTGGGAAATGTGGACGCTCGTCAGATACCTGCTGTTCAGCTGCTACTGACCTCTGCAGGCTCTGCAGCAGGAAGCGCCTCCACTAAACTACTTACAGACGTAACAACAGAATGACAGCGCTCATCTATCGATCCGACAGACGGAGGGCGACAGACTGAAATGTGAAGTACAAATACGCAGAATCTGCTGAAAACTCACAGTTTACACGTCTAAAATCAAAATTACTGCATTTTCGAGGGTAAATTTCAGGATCTTCCCACTTTCCAGTTCGGCCCTGTTAAAACTGAAGCTTGTTGTGATTATAAATAAATTTAGGCACGGCTGGTAGAGGGGTACCAGGTACTTTAGAGTGTAGCAGTAATACTGCTTAGAATACTTTTAAAATGCCTTTCTAATCAAATCTGTAATCAGCACGTCAGTGAGCCACGAGCTGCTCTCCCCGTGGAGACTTCTGTTTTGGGGGTTTATGTTGTTGTTGTTGTTGTTTTGTGAGTATTGTCCTCCCTGCAGGTGAGCCACAGGGCTTCCTCTCTCCTCCCCGGTGCTTCTGCATGAATGTGGTTTAATAAGCGCGTTCCTAAATGTAGAAATAAAGATCACTGCGGGTGAAACGAAGATCTGCGTTTAAGTTTCCCTGAGCAGAACCCTGTTTCCGCTTTCTTCTTGTTTATGTATTATTTCTGTCTTCCTCTAACTTTATTTATTTCCCCGGAGCTGTTCTGACCTGTTAAAATGCTAATAAAGTTTAATTTAAAGCGTTGGACTCTGACCTCCCAGGCGCGGCGCTCCGGGTCAGAGGTCACCGTCAGCCGGCTGCGCAGCTCCGTCGCCGCGGTCTCTTTGAAGCGCTGCAGCGCGCAGCGCACGCGCTCATACACGCGCATCTTCCGCTTCTGCTAGTCCAAAGAGTCCGAGAATTCGAAGCAGAACCGGCAGAACCAGCAGAACCAGGATCTGAAGGGGGACCGGATTCGGATTGAGCCTGCTCCTGTTCCTGAAGCCAGCAATCACTTAAACAGGCATGAAGCGGACTGCGCCCCCTGCTGGACGGAGGCCAACAGTGCCACATCAAAGAAATACTGTACAGAAATTATTTCAAATAAATGAAAATAAAATAATATAAAAGGTATTTTAAAAGGAGAATAAGTAATCATCAAAAATGTAAAACAAATAGTAAATACTATCAATATTTTTAAATTATTTAATACTAAATAATTATTTTGTTCTTTTTAAAAAATAACTTTTAAAAAATGAATACTTACAAGACATATTACGTACACGTATTGCATATTTTTAAACTAATAATATATATTTAATTATCTAAACTTCAATTGCATATTTTTTAAAATAAAAATATATATAAAACTCCTACAAACTAAATTATAATTTGATGTAATTGAGTTTGATTTAAAAAAAAAAAAAAGCATTCTTAAAAAATATCAAATATAAATATAAAATTAGACTTTGAAGTTTTCATGTAATTTAGTTACTGTATAATTACTTTATATTCATTTATTTAGTTTTTTTAGATGACTGAGTAATTATTCACAAAACAAAGAATAAATACAGCTTGTTCATGCTGGATTTTTATTTCACATTATTTTTGTTTTTTAGAATAACCAAAATAATGTTAAATTATGTAGAATAATAAGCAACAAAAAATAAATTTTACAAATAAAAATTATTTGTAGTTTATTAAACAAAGTTTAAATAAATTAGCAAAAACAAAAAAGCTCAAATGAATCATGCATATTTTGTTGTTTTCTGATCATTTAATCTAGTAAAGAAAAATATAAATAAATGAATAATAGTTCTTAATAATAAGAGTTCTTTAATTTTATGGTTAAAAACATTTTGTTATGTTAAAAATCAAATCAAATCATTTTCATGTTCATTAATTTATTTCTGTGTTTTTACATCATAGTTAAACTCAGTGATTTCAGACTCTAAATTAAACTCAGTGATTTCAGACTCTAAATGTTGTGACTTTAATGGAGATTATGTGAAGAAGACACTCATGAAGGCACCAAGAAGAAATCAAATGCTGAGGTTTCACTTTCCCTTTAAATTTAACCGACTGTTTGACTTCCTTCTACGGTGGCCTGCAGGTTTTACCGTGAAAAATTCATTAAAAATGTGAGTCACGAATGTGGAACCTGCTGTCAGCACAGGTGAGGGAGGCGGAGCCGAGATCTGTGAGTCAGCAGGAAGAGAGATCAGTCCTCAGGTGTGCGACTCTGCTGGATTCTGTGAACTGTCCTCTTTCTTTATCCAATCAGCAGTGACTGACACACTGCTCCTGATTGGAACTGAGCCTTCACCTGAACCAGATGACCCGCCCACCTCCCTCCTAATTCTTCTTCTCCTCCTCCTCTCTCTGCTTCCTGTACTCCTTGTGGGCCTCCATGATCTCCTTGACAACAGAAGGATCATCCAGGGTCGACACGTCGCCGAGGTCCTCGGTCATTTCCATAGCGACCTTCCTCAGAATCCGCCTCATGATCTTACCTGAGCGAGTCTTTGGCAGCCGCTTCACCACCTGGCAGACAAGAGCGGCACACTGAGCTCTGATTGGACAACACAGCTGAATGCCAGCCAATAATATGATAGTCAGTGCATTTAGAAACTGTACTCATCAATGCAAACAGGTGAGGCTAAAACAGATCGTTTCAAAATGAACAGCACGACAAAAAACACGTTTTGAAAATGGACTAAAACAGAAAAAATATATAAACTAATTAATGTTTAAATATCATATCTACTGTGTTTAAATGTTCTAAATTAGATTTCATATAAATGTAATAAACAGAGGTGTGAATCACGACCCCACGATACGATATTATTGTGATTTATCACCTTTGTTTCACCTTCTGTCAGTCTCTGTTGTATCCAGTAAGATAAAGCTGCCTCACTTCAGTTACTGTTGCTGCAAAATGAGATTGTCAAGCACAACAACACTGTCACTACAACCTGCCATAAATGCTGCCATAAGACGGAGTCGGTCTGCAATCAGTCTGCAACCGAATGGGGTGAAGTTGGCAGTTACATGCAATCTGTTCCTGCTAACACGACAGCTGTGATTGTCCAACATCACAGATCTGTTTGGGCGATAACAGCCTGAGTGATGGGACTGAGAGGGAGCCGAGAGTCGTGTCATATATTCACGTATCTGGATCATATCCATAACAGTGAGGTGCTTCTTACTGCAACACGTGAGGATGATGCGTCTCTGTTCAGCTGAGATACGGGCAAAAACGTGCGTTAAATGGAGTTTCATGTTAAATTCAAGCAGTTTGCAAATCCAGAATCTGGATCAGATCCAGAAACTGGATCAGATCCAGATGGCGTTCGGTTTGGCACCAGCTCCACACGTGTGTACTGAACATGAGACGAATCCAAATATGAGACGAATCCGACAGTTTTAGAGGGATTTTTTTGTTTTTTGTTTTTTGCTCCATGTGGAGTCTGGGGTATGACTGGCTGTTTTTGGCTGTTTTTGCTTTGACCTTCATATTTCACCTTAAACACTGCTCACCTCGCCTTGTTCGGTTCATGTTTTCAGCACAGCCTCACACGTGTGACTGCACAGTTATTGTTTCATTTTGACTGTATTAACACATAAAAACATAAAATCTGACTAGAAAAAAGTTCAATTTTTACTGTGAAAACCGCTCTGAAACATGTTTAATGAACAACAAAGTTATAAACATTAAACTGCAGGCAGTGC
Organism: Cichlasoma orientale; assembly: GCA_034780415.1. Taxonomy (NCBI): domain Eukaryota; kingdom Metazoa; phylum Chordata; class Actinopteri; order Cichliformes; family Cichlidae; genus Cichlasoma; species Cichlasoma orientale. The sequence continues at coordinate 4,582 of JAVDPK010002346.1, forward strand.
CTCAGGCGTTTCTGCACAACAGCACAGAGTGGGGACCGCGTTTACGTCTGAGTCTGCCTTTGGTGGCTTTTCCCAGCCCTAATCAACATTTATTGATCGATTGATTCTGACTTTAGTGGATCTGCTGAAGGTTTGAACTAAAGTGTTTCTGATGTGTCAGCTGTCAGGATGCAACGATTCATCTCATGTTTGACTTTAAAGTTTTCCTGTTTTTGGATGTTGTTTCTTCTACTTCCTGTTTCCTGCTGACCCTCAGAAGGTCATGAAGAAGAGTTTAGACACACACTCACCAGGAAGTGTTCGGGGACGGCGTACTTGGCGATCTTGGTGGCGACGAGTTCTCTGAGCTGCTGCAGGACGGCGTCATCGCTGAGGTCCTCCTTCAAAACCACAAAGGCAAACGGCACTGAGAGCACACACACACACACACACACACACACACACACACACACACACACACACACACACACACAATATAAGACAGCCCACTCACAGCTGGACGGTCCTTCACAGCCTCTCCATCTCATGCTGGACATTCAGCGCCTCCCTGTGGTCATCAAGATTTCTCACTCCTCCCTCTGACACCTGCACTGTTTGCACCTGTAATATCTTGTCTATACTGCACATCGTATCATTTTAACTTTGGAATATTTCAGTTTTACTTCTTACAGTTTACATTTTGTCCGTTTGGTATTTATATTTTGAGTCTGTTCTGACTCTGCCTGCAGGCTCAGTGACGGAGCAGCAGGGGGCAGCAGAGTCTCACAAACCAGCAGCTTCATGTCTGAGTTTCATTCATCAGGAAAACTGATTCCTTCTCTCCTTCCTTGCATCCTTACCTTCTCCTTTGATGTCATGTGGGATTCCTACCACAGCTGTTTCAGGAACAGCTGGATGTTCGTCCTGCAGAGAAAAGCACACGTGTGACAGCTGCTCGGGCTGAATCAAAAATCAGATTTCACTGTGTTTGCTTTCATATGGGCCACGTCCACAAAGCTTCCCGAGACCGAGAGAAGCTCCTCGTGATCAAATTCTCAGAAATCTGAATTTGAAAGGCCGGACTAAATCCTGGAAAAGATCCAAGTTATTCAGAGAGCATCTCAGGCCTTAGAGGAGCTCCTGAGGTGAAACAGTTGTGCAGAGGCCTATAAGAGGATTAGGGGTTTCTTAAGCAGAGGAGGAGGTGATTGAGAGACATGCCGGGGAACGATGCTCGGACACTTTTTATTCCTCCAGTCAGGAAGTAGAATTTAGTTTTCATAATCCTGTCAGTTCATCAATCATAACTGACGTCTGACATGCACGAGGGCCAAAAACACAGGTGTGCAACGAAGGTCAGACACACTGTCGTTGTATGAGGAAGCTTTGTGGACTCGTGCACATCCACCACAGTAAGACTCCTCAGAATAAATCAGGTTTGATGAGGAGTCGGGATCAAACTCTTTAAAACCCCTCAATGATCAGGAGTAACAATCAGCACATAAATCTTTCCTGCATCATCCGTGTGCGTCTCACCAGGGCGTCTTCGATCTCAGCTGTACCGAGGCGGTGACCGCTCACGTTGATGACATCATCCATGCGGCCCGTTATCTGGTAGTAACCGTCCTCTGAGCGGTACGCTCCATCCCCGCTGAAGTAAAACCCTGAAAGAAAAACAGCCGGCTCACAGATGGCGACTCTGAAAACACCGCAGAGCGTTTGTGTTTGTGCACTGACCGGGATACGGCTTGAAATACGCATCAACGAATCTCTGGTGGTCTCCGTAGATGCTGCGAGCCATCCCCGGCCACGGCTGACCGATGCACAGCGCTCCGGCGACGGAGTTACCCGACAGAGGCTCGCCCTGATCAACAACAACACGACAAACACACTAAATGCACCAACGTACAGGCAGGTACGAGCTGCAGGACACGAGAACCTGATCACAGACTCCAGGTTCAAAGCTGTCCAGCTGATGAAGCACTCTTCTGTGCAGATGCTGCAGGTTTATCTCTCACAGCCAAAGAAGAACAGTTAGAAGTCAAAAGCTCAGCTCAGCAACTCTTTATTTTTTAAAGCGTAGAACTGAACTGAGAACATCCACAGATCCCTCTGAGAACCGGTTCGGTCACCTTGGGTCCTCCTAAAAGCTTCTAAAAGGAGGTTAACAGCTTCATGAGACCATCACCCAAATTATTTATTTTTAATTATTATAGGCGTGGCCTCTCTGACTGACAGGTGGATGTGACACAGGCGGTTGTAACTGCTGGCTGTCTGCTAGGCCTCACCTCAGCTAACTGGAGTCCCTGAACTGGACCTCTGGACCGTGTTTGTGCTGTTGGAGCCTTTTTAATGCAATTAGCTGACCAACAATATGGCTGCTGTGGCTTCATTGGACTGATAGACGGTCCAAGAAGGCGGAGCTCCAGTTTGGGCGCATGAAATTCAAGGATTTGATTGGCTGTTACTGATTGGCAGGTATCTGTGGATGCAGCCTGATAACCAGGCTGATGACTGAGCACTCCACCCTCTCAGCGAGTTACGATCACTTCTAGAAACGAAAAAACGTCCAGAACGCTAAAAACGAAGCTTTAAAATGAATCCAGAATGCAGTGGGTGACGTCCTGCTCGTTGCGGGTACAGGTAAACTACCTGATAAAGATCTTCTGATTTTCCTATAAAATTATTGAGTTTTCAGGCCTGTGAAACAGGCCAGAGTAAAACTTTAATAATACTGAAGGAAGAAAATGATTCCTTTAGTGTCGGGATGTTTTCAGCAGCCACACTGACACCTGCTGTCAGCCCAGATGAACTCTTTGATGAACTTTAATGGGCGTACTCAGGTACCACAGTGGGTGTATACGTGTCCTTAAAATGATGCTTATTTCTCAGTGAGAGCGCAGTCAGACTCCAGCAGTCTGACTTCACGTGCAGCACTTTTTCTTCGGGCATCTGAAACTTTCCCTGTATCTAAATATTTTAATGAGGAAGAAACTTTTTCACCTCAAATCCTCTGAAATCCACAAACGCTCAGATCCCCTCGTGTTCATTTTACCAGCACAGAGTAGAAGATGATCTATCGTGCCTCTAATGTCTCACATTGCGTCAGTGATGTCACTTCCATTGTGAGAGCGAAGCCACTTTAAGTGGTCCGAGTTAAATCCTGGAAGCTAAAGTGCGTTAACTCTGAGAGGATTGGAGGGAAAGTGACCTCAGCCTCCTCCCAGGATGAGAAACTGAAGGAAGTCTAATCTAATTGAGTCCACGCTGAGGAAGCAGCGCTGATGAAAAGCCTCGAACGCCTGCAGATTACGGCTCTTTAACGAGAGCATAATTAATTTGGGGACGCGGCGATCGGAGTCTGAAAGTCTGTTAATCAAAGCAAACAGATGCTGCTGGGAAGATTACACAGAGAGGGGTGTGACTGGAAGGCTCTCAGCGTGGTTAATGAGACGCAGGATTGATGGGACGCCTGACCACATGTTCATCAATCCTTCGAACACATCAGCAGGTTTGTCTTTGAACAGCTGCTTCCTTAAAAGCCCTCCAATGTTAGTTTTCTTCTTCTGTGCATCCAGCTGCAGAAACACGTGGATCACTGCCAATAACATTCCTTCAAACAGCTCCGGGGACGGCACGCAACACGGGCGCACAAAAACGACACAAAATGGCTGCAAAACAAAGACTTCTATGCAATCAGACCCGAGGAGTCGCCCCCTGTTGGATATTAGAAGCAGCGCTGCTTGAAGGCTTTCAGGGAGCTAGCAGTGTGGAGCAAACGTGACGGCAGGTTTGTGACCTTTGACCTTCTAACCAATAAGAGCTGCATTAAAGGAATAAATGTTTTTATGTTGAACTGTTGGACAGCTGACGCCTTCATCCTCCTGCTTCCAGGTAACAAGGAAATGACCTTCATGGAGCTTCCTGATTGGCAGAGCTAACTCAAAATTTCGAGTTATGGGTGGCAATTTATTCATTTATTTATTTTTTGTGGTGGAAACAAACTTCTATATTCTGGTGCTCTGAGCTGTGGAGGTCCTCGAGTTTCAGACCCCAGGTCACAGGTCCTCCAGGTCATTGTAAGTCAGTTGGGTTGAAGGCAACCGCACTTCCTTTTTAGGTTCTTGAAGACGGTTCACCTCTCATCCAAGAGGCTTCTTCAGTTCTAAAGGCTAGTGGGGAGTACCAGGTATTTAACCCCCGGTGGGGTTGTCACCTTGGAGGTGGTCCTGATAGGGGACACCCTCAGGAACACCTTCAAGGAGAAGGGACACTAAGAAGGATTAATGTTCATGTCTTGGACAGAGAAGACAGGTTTAAGAGAGGAGTAAACTTAGAATGACCATCACTGAACAGAGGTGGTAGCCCACCACCTGAGACCCCCTCCCAGGTGATTCAACCTCGAGTCACTCCCGAGTTCCAGAAGTAAAGCTGGAAAAGCAAGAAAACAGGATTTGTTTTGTCCCTATAGACTTCCATGGTAAAGCTTCCATCAGAAATAAACAGCCTGACAGACAAACTGCTTTGGTCTAATTTCCTCCTTCATAACAGCTGGACGGGGGGAGGATGTTTCTATAACACACCTGTTTAAATAAAGTTTGCATTATTAGGGGCGTGGCCTCTGTGACTGACAGGTGGATGGTGACACAGGAAAACACAGCAACAATATAAAACACAACAGGCAGCAGATAAATAATGATAGTGGTGTCAGAGCAGAGCTGTGTGGAGCTCCACAGGTGGGAGCAGCACAATCAGAGCTTTGCTTTGTGTGTTTGTGTTTGAAGGTCACCTTCTCTCCCATGAGGACCGGCTGGATGCCAAAAAACGGCCTCATGGCCATCGCCGGAATGATGGGCGCTCCTTCGTCTGCAGGTCGGGGGGCGATGCAGACTCCGCCGGTCTCTGCGGGGACAGGACCGACAGGAACATCACGCCGCTGTGAGGTTATCAGAGACAGTCACTGATCTTCATGGTTTCTACCCTCTCTCTGCCACCAGGGGGCCTCAGAGGTCGCCTGTGACTGCAGCTTTAATTTCTTTTAATTTCTTAATTTATTGGGGATTTTCCTCCTTTTAAGAGTCAGAAGCAGCTGGCAGAGAGTTTAAAGTCCGATTTAAAAACACACTCTCAGTGCTCGGTGTCATGATTGTCGAGGAATTAGGTCACACACACCCTGCTGTCAGTGATCCTGCACAATCTCGTCCTGGGGGGGGGGGCCTGTGAGGTTGTAGGGGGGTCAGGGTGTAAGTGTGTGCAGGATTTGATCTTAATTCATTTTCTGCAGAGCTGCAGATGTTCTGCTGCTAATCGTTCAAATTAGGGTAAAGGCTTCATAAAGAGAGAACCAGACGGACTTAGAGTCGGATCAACAGAGGCGCAAACAAAGAGGCCCAAAAACTTCCAGGAATTAAACCCGACCACGACTCAATCATCTAACACTGAGACTACAGCAAACATCCAAAACAACCTCATGCATGTTTTCACTAAACTGTAATTTGGTGCATTTTTCAGTGAAATCGATCACGAAACAACAGCAGACGGGGCAGCAGCTTCGTCCTTATAGTTCACATCTGCGGTAGGTGGAGGAATCAGATTTAGACGCAACACGTCCCCATACTCTCCGAACGACCTCCACTTTCAAAAAATCTTGAGAAACTTTTTATCTTTTGGAGGTAATGGGAGACAGGGACAGATTCTCTCAATGTGCCGCAGACTCCGAGCGGGAATCCCGGCTGCTGAGCAGCGATGCAGTCAACAACAGCTTTCTGATATTTATGATCATAATTTCCCCGTCTGCAGACGCCGCTCAAAGCCACGGCTCAAAAATATCTGAAAAGATTCTGACACATGAACTGACCCCCCCCCCCCATCATGTTTCTAGCAGGGTCACTCTCCACGGTGGATGACTAACAACCAACCAAAGCAAGCAGCTGGAAACATCAACAATTGAGCAGATCAGTCAGTTTATGAACAGATCAGGAATACTTCAGTGCTCAGCTCAGTACGCTCCAGGTTCATCATCCTGAGTGTCAGTGTGTCTCACCTGTCTGCCACCAGGTGTCCACTAAAGGGCACCGCCCCTCTCCCACGACATTGTGGAACCAGTACCAGGCCTCGTGGTTAATGGGTTCTCCCACTGTAAGCACACAAACACACACACATTTGTATTTCTTCTTATTGACATTGTTGGATTTCCAGCCCTCTAACCTGAACCCTGAAACCTGTCTGACCTTTATCTGACCTGAGCTAACCTCGCTGTGAGCACGAACCCAAACCTAATCTAACCTGAAGGTTCGTATAGGTTTCAGGATCTTTGAAGACTTTCAAAGTCAAGTCCTCCACATCTTGAACACACAGCGTTCACCTGGTTTTATAAAACTGTGCTGACCTTCTGGCCTGCAGAGTCATTGATCTCTGTGTGCAATCAATACATGTATTATTGTGTTATTTGTCCTGAGTGCTCTCTGACAGGCTTAGCTTGGCTTTTATCCGATAACAGGAGAATAAAGTAAAGAAAGAAACCTGGCTGAATCCAAGCTGCACACACACACACACACACACACACACACACACACACACACACACACACACACACACACACACACACACAC
>JAVDPK010002346.1:11271-29311 GCA_034780415.1 Cichlasoma orientale
CACACACACACACACACACACACACACACACACACACACACACACACACACACACACACACACACACACATACAGTGATCGATTCCTGTCAAACAGAAACCGGACGGCTGTTTGAAGCGTGTGTGTTTTTGTGCCTTTCTTCAAACACTGCATCACTGTGAGCTGATTATTGTGATCTTTATCAAAGCAAACAGAATCATTTTGTTTCTCTTTGTGTTTCTACCATGAAGTAAAAGAGCCGCGAAAGAATTTATTAATGAAACTTGGGTTGTATAAATGACTTCATTCACATCTAGTGTGCACGTATTTTTACCCAGAACACTTTAAGATCTGATATTTTGCTCAGAACCTGAAAGAAACCCACGAGCAGCTTCGCCCTGTGTTTGCTGTTGTGATCAAACAGGTATTCGTGCATTTAAGAGCGCTCTGGTTTACACGGTGCTGAACACCGCGCGTCATGTCCGACCTGATCCGAGCGTCCTCAGAGACGAGCGGTCGTACTTTTTCACCCAGCTCTTGTCGTACTTCAGCAGCAGCCGCAGAGCCGTCGGAGCGCCGTAAAACTGGCTGATCCTCAGACGCTCGACCGTCTCCCAGTACCTGCCTGAAGGACACGGACAGAAACGCAGGGAAACATGTTTTATAATCATTGGAACAGACCAACAATCCAAAGCAAACCCTTTAACTTTTCATTCCATCCATCCATCCATCCATCCATCCATCCATCCATCCATCCATCCTCAACAATCAGCTGATCATAGGAGATCAGCTGATTGTTAGGGGATCAGGGTAGGGGTAGTGAAATTAAAATGGTAACTACTTAATTTAAGGGCCTGGTCTCACAGAGGGACCAGGTGTCAACATCTGCTTTTAAGATAAGATAAGAAATTCCTCTGTTAGGAGGAACCAGGAAACGTAGCTGTGTCATGATCCTGGATCTAGGACCCAGCTTTTCTTGTTTTGGACTTTAAATTCAGGTTTATGTCTTCCTTTGGTTCTTGGTTTATTGTGGGGGTTTTGCAGTTTAGTGCCTGTTGTAATAATTCCTGGTTGGTCTCTTTATTTGTATCTTCAGGCCTTCTTCGTTGCATTTTGTGCGTTATGTTCTTGGTTATAGTTTATTCCTCCCTGTGGAACGCAGGTCACTCTCCATCTCTGCGTCCTGTTCCCATGTTTACCTCGTCTGCCCCTTCAGTTGTGTCTCTTTGTGTTTTGTTTCCGCGCCTGCTGGAGTTGTTGGATTATTCGTGTCTCGTCTTCCCCGTGCCTCCCCGTGTTTTATCAAGTCTGCATTTGTTTCCCTGTTTACTCACTTCCTGCCTCTTTGATTTGTGTAGACTGTGTTCACTTTTGCTTCCCTTGTCTCGTGTCATTCTGATCAGCTGTTCTCCTCGGCTGTCTCCACTCTCTCCTCATTCCCTCGTGTGTATGTTTTTCATGTTTTCTTCACTTCTTTTTCACGTTGTGTTACCAGCAATGAAGCTGAGAGGTTTGGAGTTTAAATCTGTCTCTGGAGTCCTGCATGGAGGTCCCCTACCTGCCTACCACACAGCGCTACATGACAGTCTGGAATGCCTGCTGAGCCTGCTAACGTTGTGTCTGTGAGAGTCCTCCATGAGGCCACAGTTCGTGTTTGAACCCAGTCATTCGATTTAGGTTCACATGAATGTATGAAGTGTTTCCAGAGCATCACCATCACCTTCACTGTTCTGAGAACATGTTTGGTCTGTTTAGATGTTTAAATATCACCTTAAAGTGATTTAAAGCAACTGTAAACACTAACGGCCCCACAGGCACTTCCTGGATGCTCTGTGTTTATTTCTGCACTGAAAAGACCAAATCATGGCTGTAAAACAATCACATTCACCTTGTGGAGATTCTGTGAGGTCACAGCTGTTTGGGCCAATCAGAGCTCAGAGGAAGAGCGCTAATAAAACAATAGTGTTGCGATAAACTGCCTCTGCAGGTAATAAACCTTTAATGAGTAACTAAAGCCTGGACAGACTCCAGAACACCTGATGGCTTCATACCTCTGTTTACCTTCTGTGAGGTCACCTTTGAGGAGAAGGTGGAGCTTCGTAAGAAAAAGGCAGCTCACTTACCTGGGTTTGGGTAAACAGGTGTGCTCTCAAACAGGACGGTGGTGGCACCGTTGCACAGCGGGCCGTACACCACGTAGCTGTGTCCCGTTATCCAGCCGACGTCCGCCACGCAGCCAAACACGTCGCCGTCCCGGCAATCAAACACGTACTGAAACAACAACAGCACGGGGGGGGGGGTTACAGCTGCTAATGTACTCTGTACCAATACAAGTAATCTATTACTGGCCCTGAACATGATGATAGATAGATAGATAGATAGATAGATAGATAGATAGATAGATAGATAGATAGATAGATAGATAGATAGATAGATAGATCATTGAACTTGTTTGTAGCTTTGGGGGTGCAGTAGTTCAGAGATGATCTGAAGCTGTTTCCACCACAAACAAAAGGCCCCCCCACCCCCACCACCTCCACCTCCACCACCCCCACCCCCACCCCTGGCGTGGGCCCAGCGCTCGTCTCGTCTTTTTCAAATAAATCAGCTTTTGTTCTGTTTCACATCCAAACAAGCAGCGAGCCAAAAAAACTGAGCCGCTAAGCAGCTTTAGAAATTAGCACTGATAAATATTTGGCAGAGATAGAGGAGGAAGAGGAAGAGGAAGAGGAGGGGGGTTATTATGTTTTTATTCAATTATGAATAACAACAACATCATATCATCATGTGAGACACGCACACACGCAGAGGAAGCAGATGTTTCAGTAAACGGCTAATTTAAAGCTTTCAGGGGCAGTTTCAGCTGCAGCACCTCTTCATCATCACCCTCCTCTTCCTCCTCGCTCTGAGGACAGTGGCTGTGTTGTTGTTGTTGTTGCTGTGCAGTCTGTTATGTAACTGCTCTGCTTTGTCTTCATGCCCTCATTCCAACACTGACACAAACAGCCCATTCAAAAAACGTGCTGCTGAGGTTCAGAGTCGAGCGCTGAAGCTGAAGGTGAAGCTGAAGGTGAAGCTGAAGGTGACGGGAGGAAAGAGCTCGACCATGTGACCTTAAAGCTGAGATTAGTTCCACTCGGTACTCGTGCACATTGCCAAAGGTCACCTCACCTGTTGAAGTACAGGTGAGGTGCTAAACTGCTCTCCACTTCCTGTGGAGCGTGTGCAGAACAGACCAACACTAAAACACACAAATCTGTGCACACTGACCTTATTTACAACAGCTGATCTGCCTCCACCCACATCACCTGCACCACCTACAACGTGCATATTAATGCTAACGACTGACCATCAGCCCTTTAAGAGGCACTAAAGTACATGTTTGTTTTCAGATACTTCATAACTGAGCTGCTGATCACTCACACAGCTACAGTTCAGACAGTGCAGTAAGTCTCAGTCTTTATTACTCTAAAAACACTGCTGGGTGCAAAAGAGGAATCACACCTGCAGCCATTAACGTGCATGTGTGTGGACGGTGAGGAGAAGCACTGCAGCTCCACGCAGCAACACATACCAGAAATGTGGCCCAGAGTTTGATTCCCTGGAAATATAGACGCTCACACAGTCACAACAGCAGTGATGATGCAATCACTCAGAAGAAAATGGTTCTCAGAAAAACCCTGAGAACCTCCAGACAGAACATTTTGGGAAGATTGAGGAGGCAGAGGAGGAAGAGGAGCAGTACCTGGTGTGTGATGGAGGCATACAGCAGGTATCCCGCCTGCGTGTGGACGACGCCTTTCGGTTTCCCCGTGCTGCCCGATGTGTAGAGCAGAAAGAGGAGGTCCTCGCTGTCCAGAGGCTCCGCGGGGCACACGGCAGGCTGAGAGGACATTGCCTGCAACACGGCACGGACCTCAAACACTGCTCACCGATTCAGTATTTGGAAGGTATTAATAAAGTACCGGTCGGGTGTCTCACCTCCTCCAGCGCCACGTCCAGCTCTCCCATCACTGCCGGCGTTTCAGTTCTCTGACAGACGAAGACGCGTCGGACCGTGGGACAGGTCTTCATTGCAGCGTCCACTGTGGCTTTGAGCTCGATGACTCGGCCTCCTCTCACGCCTTGATTACAGGTGATTATGGCTTTACAGCCAGCTGGAGCACAGCACAGGGAGAGTTTGTCATGATTTAATAATGAAACCAAGGCAGAGAAACATGGAGGGGTTCCAGCTTCGGGCCCTTCTTTAGGATGATGCAGATGTTATCAGCATCCCCAGATCTGCATTTACAACAGGCTGCGTGCACATTTAGAAACATTTATATGGAAAACAACCAGAATCAGATTGAAAAACTCATTTTTTTCTTCTAACTGTGAGCATCAGTGTGAGAATCCATCACAGTCAGAATGACCTGCAGCAGTTTGATGTCGGTGACTCAGAGTAGCAGAAACCAGTCTTGGTACCTGATCTTTGATCTGTTTCTGATCATTCACTGTGGGAAACTTCACAAAGTGCATTCTGGGTAAACTTTCAGGCTCATATCAGCATGTGGGACAGGCAGCTGCTCAGGACAGGTTAGAGTAGATGAAGGGTCTCCTTGTTACCTACATCACCTCCATGCTGTGGCTTTGTGCATGCTGGTACTTCCCAGACTTATGAAATTATGAAGCATCAAAAGTTCTGGAAAAACATCAAAGCCGCAAAATTGGACCCTGTCAGTTATTATTAATCTCTGTCTCTCTTCCACAGTGTGTCTGTTGTCCTGTCTCTCTCCCCTCACAGCAGATGACTGCCCCTCCCTGAGCCTGGTTCTGCTGGAGGTTTCTTCCTGTTAAAAGGGAGTTTTTCCTTCCCACTGTCACCAAGTGCTGCTCATTGGGGGTCGTTTGACTGTTGGGTTTTCTCTGCATTATTGTAGGGTCTTTACCTACAACATAAAGCCCTACTGAGGCGACCGCTGTGATTTGGTGCTGTATAAATAAAACTGAACTGAAACTCTGGAAACATTCACAGGATGAAGGTCAAACTTTGCACAGCTTCATTAAATAGATTAAAAGTTATTATAGAAAAAATAAGCTGGTTGTGCGGCGGTCAGGGGGAGGAGCATCTGAATGAACGTAGCAGCAGCGGTGGTGGTGGAGGTGGTCTGGGTTTGTAGCTGATGCATTCACTGTATCTGATGCTGCTCGAGTGCACATTTCTCTGGCATGTATTCATATAAACCTCATGTAAGCCACACTGATTTATTATTAAACGTAAAAGCGTTGCCAAAGATCATTCGCAGGTGCTTGCCATGTGACGTCACCTGCTCCGTGACCTCGTGAGTGCAGGCTGAGCTTTCCATGAATCATTAACCGATGATCCTCTGGGGTTACTACAGTTATTCTCCTGTGGGAGTTTGTGTGCCAGAGATCTTCTTGTTTATTGTTTTATGTCTGATGTAAAGAGCTGTTTTAAGTTTTCCAGCTGAATCACTGTCAGGGGTCCTGAGCTGCATCACAGATGTTGGTGTTGCTCATTATTATCCTGATTTTCATGATTATGATTCCCTGAAGCCAAAGGAGCGTATTTAAATGTTGATTTGTGGCTGATTAACAGTGAAATATGCAGATTTTGACCTTTCGGAAACTCCAGCAATGAATGGAAACAGTTCCTGGCGCCGTGGGTCGAGGCTTTAAAGCTGCAGTAAAAAGTCTGCTGATAAAATCGCAGAGGTCAGAGGTCAGTGCCGGGGTTAGCTCTGTGTATTTCATGCACATCATTGAGTTCCTTTGTTTTTCTCATGCTGGTGTTTTGGTTCATCACAAAGTTCCACGCTCACGTTTTAGGAGCTCATAATCTGCAGATAATCCAGGATTTCCTTTTAATGCAAATAAGCATGCAGTGCAGCAAACAGTCTGATAATGCTGCACAAAAATGCGATGGAGTATTTTTCCGCAGCATCGTCGGTTCTTTCTTTGGTTTCTCAGACACAGACGCATCGTTTCCTGTAACACGAGTTTGAAAGAAGATTTTAGCTGAAATAAAAAATTGATCCTGTGAACAGAAAAAAGGAAGCAGGGCTTGTTTGATAGATTTACTGTTAATATGAGGATGACGATGATTTGCTTCTTAAATCTGCATCTGACAAAAAAGAAAAATCAGTAACCGACGCTACAGAGAGACGAGCAAACCGCCTGAGCCTTTTTAACCAGCACAAATGCAGAGAACCTGAAACGACGCTCTCCTGACTGAACTCTCGAGCTCCGTCAGCCGTCCTGCTGCTGTTGGTTCAGACGCAGCCTGACTGTCGGGTTTTCGGGCCGTCGTGCTCTGCTGCTCCACCTGCTTCGCCCGTTTGTTTCCAAAACACAGAATCGCCCCTGAGCAGCGAGTCTGACCTCCACAGACCTGAACTGTCAGACCCGTCAAAAATGAGTCCGTGTGATTCTTTGGGAGTGAAGTCAGAGCAGCTTTGGGGCACTTTTGGTCTGTTATCCAGAGTTAATGCCTCTGGTTAATCGCTGGTTGGCTTCTTTATTTCATTCCTCTGACATTCTTAGTTTAGTTCTTGCTGGTTCCCCTGTTCTCCATGTCCGTGTTCCCATGTCCGTCTCGTTCCGCTCTCCCTCGTCTCTGGTGTTTTGTATTTGGTTTTGTCCGTCCTGCTCTGAGGACGAGGGATGCCTTTCCTCCACCCGTGTGTGCCGCGCTGCCCTTCAGTGAGTAAACCTGTTACATTTCCTGGTGCTCATCCTCTGCAGGAACTGCCCACCTCTGAGTTTGCTATCTGTGTTACTATACTACTATAAACCCTGTATGTGTGCACATTTCCTCAAAGATTGTATATTACGCTCATGTTTGGAGTCATCTGTGCCCAAGCCGGTGGGTCCCATTCTGAGTATCTAGAGCCCGAGCTGCAGCTGAGTGTCCTGAGTCCAAGGGTCAGAGGTCAATGTCAATCCCCACAGAGTCTCTTTCATTGTCAGGCCCCAATCAAACCACCAGAGGTGTCCCAACACCTTCTTCAGCCTCGCGACCAAGGGGTCTCCATCCCTGACGTCAGCCTCCTGCCTGCCTTTGCCGCTGGCCTTCTGAACTGTTCTGCCACTTTTAACCCAACATTCACACTCAGGGTTCAGTATCTAACTGTGACGTACAGGTCGGAGGAGCCAGGGATCGAACCCTAAGCGTGCAGACTCCAGAGTGTCCAAACGAGGGCTGCCGCAGCGTCACAGTTTCAGATTAGAATTCACAATAATGATAATATCACGATACGGATGGAAAATCGGAATGAACAAAAATAATAGTTCAGTTTTTTTCTTCTGTGTGTTTGATCTCTTTTTGGGTATGAATGACCTTTGACCCTGTGAGGTCTGAGCTGCCACTGGTGCTCTGGAGGAAAAGATAGAAACAGATGTTGATGCATGTCAGGTTGTTTTGTTCCTTCACTGAAGACTCATGAGAACAATTTTCTGCAGCCAATTAATGAAATGGTGACAGCAGAGGGTTGATGATGATGATGATGATGATGATGATGATGATGATGATGATGATGATGATGATGATGATGATGATGATGACGATGATGATGATGATGAAGAGTCACAGACCTGACGGGTTAAAATACGAGTGTATGGAGGTGGAGCAAAGAAGTGGACTCACCGTCCTGGATCCTTCCCGCCAGAGCCTCGGAGCTGAAGCCGGCGAACACCACGGTGTGCACCGCACCGATACGGGCGCACGCCAACATGGCTGCCACCGCCAGCGGTGACACAGGCATGTAAATGGCCACCCGGTCACCTTTGTCGATCCCATGGCTCTTCAGAACGTTGGCGAGGCGGCAAGTCGTCTCCAGCAGCTCCCTGCGGGGCGAACAGGGTGAGCATGACGGTTCATATCTACGGTACAGATTTAATGCCGGAGCATAAATCCTGCTATAACCCTTCTGAAAGCTGGCGCCATAACCTGGCGTGCACTGTCCACAAAAGGATAACTACACGCCCAGTTCTTCACCATCATTTCCTCCTACGCATTTCAGGCTACTTCCTCTTCATCACAGTTTTCCCAAGGAGAGAAACTCCAGCACCAGCTAGTTTTTTGATGGTGAAACTACAGAGCTATTAATGCTGCAACTGCATCGAAGGCTCACAGCTGCCTCTACAGAGAGGCTCTCCTTGGACCTCTTGGAGTTCTCGTTCTCCTCTTCAGTGATACTACAGAGTAGAACGAGGACTACGAGCAGTCCAGGGCGGTGGCACATTGCTGGAATGTGCTGAAATTAATCCCCCTCTTGCGTCACCTCTGCAGGGCACACTGTTGGTGGAGAGACTGTCTGTGGAGGCAGCTGAACATATCGATCAGACCCTCACAGCTACAATCAAAACGTGTGAAGCTGCTGACAGCTGAGGTTTCTGGTTTCCAGCATGTGATCAGGTGAAGATGCACAGCACGGTTCATACATCATCCCACCTTTATGGTGCAGCGCTGCGTGTCGATAAGATAAAGATGGATGTCATCTGCATAGAGGGAGGTCACGGCTAACTCATCACAGTCAGATTTCTACCTGTGGAGCTGATTAGATGATAAAAGGTACTCTTACCTGTAGGTGATCTTCTGTTCAGTGCCGGGTTCGTCTCGCTCCCAGATCAGAGCCACTCGGTCCGGATGTTTTTCTACGTGGACGTCCAGACAGTTCACTGGCAGACAGAAAATCAAACTGAAGGTTTTTGATCTGAATGTTTTCTTTCAAACAAGCAAAGATCTGACATGTCATATCAGTAATAATATAATAACATAATACACAAACTGGGGTCTGTGCTGTGTTACATCACTGTCAGTACAAACTGAACATTTTCTTCTTCTGTGTTTCTCGGCTCACACCTGACTGGGTGAGTCTGAAGCGTCCAAAAACCGATGTGTAACGATTTGGAACCACTTCCACACATTCCCACAGAAAACTGGCACCAGTCGAGCACAGCTGGACCTGAAGGTAAAGCCAGTGACATCAGTGTCTGTGGGAGGGCCCGCAGTAAGAAACTCTGAGCACAGAGGTAAAGTGGGCCTTCATCAGAACAGCACCAGCAGCAGTCAAAAATAAACTTTAAGCATTTCATGAGCTAAATATCCAAATGTCTCCAATCAGGATCGTTGCCATCATTTAGCAGACTGAGGACTCCAAAGGCAGAAACAACACACAGCAAACCTTTTATCCGAGACAGTGAAATGAAACCAGACACAGGCATGGACCATAACTCATACAAGAGAAAGTCACTGACCAGAGACACAAAACCCTAAAAGCTCAAAGGTGACACAAAAAAACCAAAGTAAGGCTCAGAAAATGACACTGAATGAACCTTAACTGAAAAACTAACAGGAGCTAAACTGAAGAACCCGCCCCCCGTACAGCTGTTATGAAGGGAAACTATCCACAGAGGCCAAAGCAGTTCCTGTATCAGCTGTAAACATGTTTATTTCTGCTGGAAGGTTTAACATGGGAGTCTATGGGACTGACTCACTGCAGGTGACGGCTTCCTGCAGCTGTGACGAGGTCATGTTTCATCCGCACAGGTGGATGAATGACATTCACCCAATGAGACGCTGCAGCATCACCTGAGGCTGTTTCATCGACACATTCCAGATTTCTTTGAACAGAAGGACCCAAAATTCATCCTCAGTCATTCGAGTCTCATCAGCAAGAACCTCTGATGGAGGCTTGAAGGCTACTCGTTTATAGAGTCACTTCCTGTTTCCTGTTCCAGTTCAGTGAAGATTGTGATGAAAATTAGAGCAGTGAGAAATCAATTCATAAGGCTCACCAACAGCTTCATCAAACCAAACATCCAATATTTGATTTTCAGGCTCGGAGGTCAGAGGGCGTTTCATCTGAAACTTGATCAAAATGGAGCTTTGTGGTAAAATATGATCAATTCTACTGATCAGACATTTAAGGCTGAGGTCAGTGAAGGCCTCAGACATGTTTCTGCAAGTCTTAATTGACTAATAATCTGCTAATAAGTCATGATTCAACACAATCTGCCAAATATCCTCAGATTCCTGTTTTTACTGTTTTTATCTTCTAAATCAGTTCATCATGAAAACTGCAGCTGCAGCTGTTTCCTTCGGCTTTTGTGCCGTCAGCATCTCTCAGATCCTCTAATGATTAATTCACTATCTGATGCAGAGTCCCACAAACACATCGTGTGCTGTCCCGCGCTGAAAGCGACACTTGATCTGCTGCAAAGCGTCTTCATTTATGCTCTGATTGAACATTAATCTGAAAATGGGCTTAAGCCTGCAGATCCTGTCACGCAGCAGCTTTACAAAGTCATTTATGTAACAAAGAGCAGGAACAGAAAGGAGACGCGTCCAATCAGATCTGAGAGAAATCCTCCAGCCGGCGTTATTGGAATATTATTGGATTATTATGAGAGAGAGACAAACAACAGAGGAGGATAAAGACAATAAAGAGAGAACACACAGCCAGGTCGCCGATCCCGACGGGAACTGGAGCTCCAACGTGCTGCAGGACCCAGAGAACCAGCCCCAGGAGCTGATTGTTATTATTATTTTATTATTATTATTATTATTATTATTATTGTTATTATTATTATTATTATTATTATTATTATTATTATTATTATTATTGTTGTTGTTGTTGTTGTTGTTGTTGTTGTTGTTGTTGTTGTTACAGTGCCTGTGCACCTGTGGTGGAAAATAACTAAAACTGTACCCAAAGACAATGAATGAATATGAATATCCTTTATTGTCATTGTACAACGATGTTACAACGAAATTATGTGAGCAGTCTATCTAGTGTCTTTAAAATAAATAAATAAAATAAAAAATAAAAATAAATAAATAACAGATAAAATAATAAGTACCTACATATGTATACCCTGCCCAGCAACCCACCCTTAAAATACACAACTCTGTTTCCCCCCACTCCACACTTGCACTTATTTACACCTTCCAATATTCAGAGCATCATTTAATAGTGTAATAGCCCAGGGAAAGAATGTGTCTCTAAGCCGATTTGTCCGGCTGTTCAGCAATGTTGAGGTACTTTGAGTATTTCTCCTTCATCACATTTGATATGAATAATATTCCACACAGTTTTCAAACACACCGTCTGTAATTCATAAATAACACTCACTGATCTCATCGAGCCATCGCACCAACACAGCCACGGAATTTAAATCTAAATTATGAAGCAGAAACAGGCCGAGTGATTATGTGATCATGGCACCTGGCACGGATCATAACTCAGGTGTGTCACTGACAGGTGTGTGAACCCGCTTTCATCCAGAGGCCACGGGTTCGAGCAAAGAGCTTCTGGAGTGAACCGCAGTGACAGTCAGAATATACTGACATCACAGCGAGGGCGACCTTTGACCTTTCAGATCGAAAACAGCATTACTTCATTGTTTTATCCGGTTTGGATGAAGTCCAGGTGAGTGTTTGCAGGCGTTAGAATCAGAGGTCAAACTGAAACGTCCTGCCCTGTTATCAGCTCTGCACACGCCTCCTCCTCCTCCTGCCAGCCGCTATCAGCTCAGGCAGCGGCGGGCGGAACGCCCTGAGGGACGGAAGTAACGGGCGTGGTGAAAAACTGAAACAAACGAGCACACGAGGAGGCGGGAGGCAGGTGGAGGGTTTCCTTTCACTTTTACTGTTTGCTTCTCCTTCGGTTTGGACAGCAGAGCCGCTCTGTGACCTCAGCTGAATCAGGTCAGCACGGCTTTCACAGCGAACACCTGACAGCAGGAAGCCTGCAGCACCACACTGACCTTCACCTTCACTTCATCGTTAAATGCACTCACATTCAAAGGTCACGTTCAAATGACTTGCATTAATAACACGACACATACAAACACATTCAATGATGGATCAGTTCCACCAGTCTGTTTAAAAAGAGTTCAATTCATAAACAAAAGGTTAGAGATGCACAGGACTGCACGCAGGCAGACTCACAACAACCCACCGAAGTCCCTGAAACAGACACAAAGCTGATAAACGAACCTTTCTGTCATCTTTAATATGGATCCAGTATTCAAAGGCCCCAGCACCAACCACCCCATCACACCTCCATCACCATTAAACCCGCACTTCAGCAGCTCAGGCCTTTAATGATCAAACTGCAGTCCCTCCATCAGAGGAGCTCGTTCACTGAAGTTCAGATTCAGCCTTGTTACCTGTAATCATTCAATAACAGGCAGCAAACTTCATCTGTTTTCCGTAAGTGACTGAATGAAGTCACAGTACTCAGTTATGATGTGTTATTATACGCTAAGAAGGGCTGGTTAACGTTAGCGCTGCTGTTACTGATTGATTAGATTCATGCGGAAAGCAGCGTAAAGACGATGAAGGCTCAGTGGCGCATGCTCACTGATGTTTCTGATGAACTTTGATCAGATTCAAAGCGCAGAAACAGCCCCACAGCGGCCGCGCGCACGCGCGTAAAAGCAGCGGAGTTTTGAATGAAGTCTGGCGCAGGTTGGTCTGAGGAGCCGCAGCGCTCCGGCTCAGGATCAATCACTGATTTATAACAGGGTTACTGCGCTGTTATTGATTGGTGTGGCAGGATCCGGATTGGAAACACGTGACCGACTCTTTGATCCTCTGAATTTGAATTAAATACTTGAATACTTAATACTTAAATACTTGAATTAAATACCGGGATCGGTCAGGTAGGGTTAGACTCACCGGACACGTTAAGCTTTCCTCCCAGGAACCAGCTGATCCTCCCGCTGCTCAGGTCGCAGTCCCGGACCCGCCGGAACGGTTCTATCCAGCGGAGCCTGGCGGCGGCGGCGGACCCCCAGAACCGATCCGGATCCCTGACGGAGAGCCGGTACAGGTCCCGCTGGGAGAGCCGGGACAGCTCGGTGCTCCAGATCCCCGCGGGACGAGCAGGCTGGTAGGAGAGACACTTGCCGGGCCGGGCCGGAGCGCGTCCCGGTCCCGGAGCCCGGCATGTGCTCAGGACGGTCCTGAAGAATCCGGTTGCCCTGCTGCCAGCGGCCATGGCGATCTTGAGCAGTCAGCAGTGAGACTGAAGCACCTCAGCTCCTCAGAGCCGGCCCCTTGGCCCCCTCCCACCCCCTCAGGTGTGTCCAGGTGCAGCAGGTATGGAGGACGATTAGTGCCGAACACACAGGAGGAACGCGGACACTTTGAGGAACAATTCAAGATAAACCTGAAAGCAGTTCTTTTGCATCATGAACATTATGAATGTTTCTCACTCTGAGCTGAAGTTTGAAGTTTGGCTGAAAGAGCTCAAACATTCAAATAAAATAAACTTTTTATTTTTATTAATTCATTCATTCCTTTGATTACTTCATTACTTTGATTATTAATAAACTGTATTTGTTATTTTATCTGTTAGTCAGTAAACATGCAATAAAGTTATTTTGTGAAGTTTAAATTTTGAATCCCATAATTATGTTTGAATTTCTAATATTGTCGCCTTTGTTTAAATATTATAATTATAATTATAATGCCACAGTAAATCACACTTACACATCATTTTCACCCCTACAAATTATTTCCTTTCTTGTCTCCTTATTGGTGGACTGCTGTTACATCACCACCTTTGTTCCCTTTCATCAAACATAATCATTTAAATATGATGTAACTGAAGCACATTTCCTGTTTGATGGGGAACTGTGGTCATTCCTCCACCACCACCACCGCCCCCCCCCCCACACACACACACACACACTGCATGAAGGCCACTCGAGACAGCACAGATTCAAGCCCGAGCACATAGAGCTGTAAAAGCTTACAGGTTTCTTCAGGTTTCCCAGTTTGGCATCTGCAGGTGTTGGAGGTTGAACTGGGAATGACCTCAGCATCCCAGCAGAGAGCCGCAGCGCAGTTGCATCTTCTCACTGGTTACATTATGATTATAAAATGAAGTCATTTAATTTCAAACAGCGAGATTTCAGCAGCAGCGCTGAAACTGCAGCTTAAAATTTCACATTAAAAATCAATTTCAGTGTTTGAAGGCGTTTCTACTGAAGCGTTTCTACTGACATGACTTCACTGATAAGGAGCATGACCCCCCCTCAGGCAGGGAGAACCTGCTTGCTACTCCATGAAGGCCCAGCTCACCTGCATGCTTCCTGTGGCCTGTTTATCACCTGGCCTATTTTGGTGTGAGGGGCTGGAACAGTTTCCACCTCACAGAGATCAAATCACCCAAAACACGAGCGGCCTCATGCGGGTTTCTTTTTGCTTTTATGTGAGATTAAAATGAATCATTCATACCTGTGAACACCTGACAGGGAGGATTAAAAACTCTTGTCATATAAATCTCCAGACCTGCTGCCCCCTGCAGGTCTGCACAGGAACTCCTCCTGTTTACCGATTTAATCTAATAAAGTTTCACGTTTGCGCCGCAGGAATCGTCATCGATCATCAGAGACGTGAAGAGCTGAAAAATGAGGTCAAAGTTATCTGAGCAGAATGAGACAGGAAGTTACCGATGAACGTTTCCTGTGTGGATAAAAACAATAAAATAAAAATCCAAAGTAAAACAGCTGATCCTCTGCTGTGCCCGATGTTTTCAGCTTTAACCCTTTGAGTGCATGAACGGTGGAATGAGATTAGCTGTTTGTTTGTCATTAAAATCGATGTTAAACCTGCAGCTCATCAGGCTCCTTCCAGCCAATAATCTGTCAGATTTATTAGCCCGCATCAAAACTGGGATTAACAGCTCAGACACGCTGACATGGAAAAAAATGGCGGACTGCCCTTTAACAGGTAAACAATGCCATGTTTTCAGATTAACAATCAACCAACGTGATTAAAGCTACTGTCCAAACACAAAGCTCTAGGGATTAGCTGCTGATTAGATGCTTTAATCTCACCTCTGTTCAGCTGGAAAACAGCTGGATTACATCACCAGTTATCACAGAGAAGCCAAAGGTCAAAGGTCACAGACCAGTAGAACTGGTTAGACTGGAAACCAGCAACAACTTCCAGACCGGCTCTTCAGCCTGAGGCGCTTTATTTTGAAAGTGCAGTGGAGCAGCCGTGTGTGTGTGTGTGTTGGAATCAGACAATATGTAAATAATGCCCATCCACCTGTCAGTCAAAGAGGCCGCGCCCCTAATAATACCATCCTTCATTTTCTTTTGCTCGGCTGGATTTCTGATGTGAATTTTTTTTATTTTTATAATTCCTGATCGAAATTATTCTTAAAATAAAATCACGTGACCCATGCCAGTAAAAACTCATTTATTCCAAACACATGGTGATTACAAACACTCATTTATTCTAAGAACTGTAAAAACACTCAACCGTTTTACAGAAACCGAGATGTGTGATTGGTTCCTCGCAGTCAGGTGACAAAAGAGGCTGTTCTGGCACAGCTATGAGAAAAATGTCTGCTTTCATTCCCCGTGTGCCTGTCAGACCAGTCAGAACGCCGGGAGATCAGAAGTCCTCTTCACGTCTGAGCGGCGTCGGCCCGCCTCTGCTGCGTCTGCTTCAGGTGAGCTTTGGTCTGCAGGTGAGCTTTGAGGAAGGTGAGCAGGCGGAAGTTTTTGCCGCAGTCGTGGCAGCTGTACGGCGTCTCCCCAGTGTGGATGCTGCGATGCCTCATGAAGCTTGTGGCCAGGTTGAAGGTCTTGGAGCACAGCGAGCAGCGGTACGGTTTCTCCCCAGTGTGCGTGTACCGGTGGTCGCGCAGCAGCTCCTTCAGCCGGTAACTCTTCCCACAGATGTCGCAGTGGAAGGGTTTCTCCCCTGTGTGGCTCCTCTGGTGCGCGCGATACTGCGATGGGTTGGGGAACTTCTTGCCGCAGACTTCGCAGCTGACGATGGTGTCCGTGGTGGGCAGCTCGTGTGAGTGTTTGCTGATGACGTGGTTTTTCAGGCAGCGGAAGCTCTTGCCACAGACTGAGCAGAGCTGCCGCTCGCCGGTGTGCGTCACCTGATGGCTGCGCAGGTTGGCGGCCTGCGTGAAGCCCTTCCCACAGGTGGAGCAGCGGTACGGCCTCACTTCCTGGTGCACCAGTTTGTGGCGGGTCAGGTGGCAGGCGTGGTAGAAGCCCTTCCCGCAGACGTCGCAGATGAACGTCTTGTCAAAGTGCGTCATGCGGTGGGTCTTCAGCACGCTGACGCAGGCGTAGCCCTTCCCGCAGATGTCGCAGTGGCAGCTTTTCTCGCCGGTATGCCGCGCCTTCACGTGCAGGTCGCGGTGCGCCTTGTGGTTGAATCTCTTCAGGCAGTAGTCGCAGGTGTACGGCAGCAGCCCGTGTTCTTTGATCTCGTGTTCGCGGAGCTTCAGGATGCCAGTGAACAGAACGCCACACACTGAGCACGCCGGGTGGGCCTTCTTCTTGTGGTCGGCGAGCCGTTTGCTGTTTGGAAACAACATGGCGCACTGTGAGCACTGCAGGTGAGTCTCTGTCGCCTCAGCAGATGCTATGACTGCATTCTTCTTCCTGCCGCCCCGAGGTCTCTTCCTGACCCCACCGACAGCTGTTGAGGTGCTGCTGGAAGGTGGTGACGCCGAGCGAGCGTACTCGTGGTCATCAGCCTGAGGCGGAGGTGAGAAGAGGGAGGAATCAGCACGCGGCGCCGTCTCCTCGCCTGTTGCATCACACGTGCTTTCATTTCCACCTACAACAGAGGAACAGAAAGTTTGTCAGATGGACTCAAGTGTAATCTGAGAAAATATGACATCACATCTCACCGCCAACTGAATCTGTTGTCGAATGTGTTTCGAGTCTTCACCCCCTGAATGACACTGATAACTGATTTCAGGAAACGACACAGGAAGAAGGGACTTGTTTAACAGCCTCCATTCAAAAAAATTTGTGTTTTTGTGAATGGAGTCTGGTGGATGGCGGGAACATGCAGCATCCACTTAATTCCACACAGATTCTTTATGTGTGTAAAATCACACAGTCAACTTGGGGGCGTGGCCTTCTGCCACCTGCTGCAAGTAACACCCAAGCTGTGGATCAGAACCTCGTTTTTCTGGGCACTGCTGGCGTTTAAGGAGTAAAGATGGCGGCTGTTTCTCACCGTCAGTGCCGTTAGCGTGGCTCTGCAGTGACACCAACACACATTCAGAATCGGCAGCGTTCTGAAAAACAGAGGACAGCCGTCAGTGCTCGCTCAGTGGTCGTTCTCTGGTGGGCGGCTGGATTTGCTCACTGACCTCATAGACCAGGATGTAGGCCTGCTCTGAAGGGGGGAGGGGAATGTCGCTGCCTTTACCTGCAACACGCAGAACAGCAAATAAAGGCAAAAGGAACTCGACTCAGTCAGAAAGCCAGAACAAAGAACCCGACAGGGTTTTTGCATATGAGACCTGAGACTTTTAGGTGGGCGGGGATTTAATGAGCCAACACCCTCATGTGATCATTCTTTTAGAGACTCTTCCTGTGTGACCTTCAATAAAACCTCTCCAAACTGCAGCCAATCAGAGCTCAAAGCATAGACTGACCTCCTGCTGGCTGCATTGTCTCTGAAGCTTCTTCGTTCCCATCATGCACCTGTCCCACGCTCCCGTCGCTCTTCAGGACGCTCAGGTCGACCAGCTTCAGGATTTTCTCCACAGCTTCAACGCACAGATGCTCCACCAGAGCGCCGAGTTTCTCCTGCGTGGAAAACCACAGAGCGTCACAAACCTCATAATGAACATCTCATAATCAGCCGGGGAGGCGGCACTAACAATTTTTTCTTAATATTTTTACTCATTTGGTGTAAAGTACTTTGTATTTGCTGTGGCTCTTTTAAAGTGCTTTATAATTAAAGTTTGGTTTGGTTTATATCAGCCACTTCTTCTATCTGCTGGTGATACAGGCAGAGGCCTGGCCTTCCATGATGGTTCCTGTTCTTTCTCGGGTTTCTGCTGCCTGAGGTACTCACTAAGCATGGGATCCTTTGTGGCCATCTTCCTGATGTATTCATGTATCTTTGTTGTTTCATCAAAGATAGTGGTTCTGACACTCACTAGTCCTCAGCCTCCTTCCTTCCTCTTAGTGTACAGTCTTAGGGTGCTGGATTTGGGGTGAAACCCTCCATGACAACTAGCAGGGTGTTACACTCTGCAGGTTTTAT
>JAVDPK010002346.1:35080-45421 GCA_034780415.1 Cichlasoma orientale
AGAGAGCTGAGGAAAAGCTGAGAATGTTCTCGTTTTTCGGTTTTCTTCACCGTCAGTAACTTAAAATATTCCGAGATTTAGCGGAGGGGTCAGAGGTCAGTCACAGGTAAAAATTGATTTTCAGATCTAATGTGTTAGGTTCTGGTGTCACCGGCTGTCACTAACACACTAAAATCAGAGGATTTTTAAACGGAGTTCGCTGTGACGACATTAGCGTCAGGTGAATAAGCCCTGTTAACACCTGCGGCTCTGCTTCGAGCGCGTGGAACCGGAAGAGCTGCAGTACAGCTAACTGTTAGCGACATTTAGCCGGACGGCTTACCTCAGCTTCAGGGTTTTGCTGGTTCAAAGAAGCTTCCTCTGCCGCGCTGAAGATCTCCGTCAGCACCGCTCTGGCCAGGCTGCTCACGATGAAGGACACTTCCTTCTTAAAAGCGCTTACAGTGGCCATCTTTGATGGGTTCTTGTAGCAGCGGCCAATTAGCTTAGCAACGAAACTGCTAATGCGGATAAAGGAAATGACGTGGTTGTCTGATCCCGCAGCCACCGGCTGGCAGAAGCGGCAACAGGTTAGCAAAAAAAGTGATTTTATTGATTTTTCTACTGAATGTACTGATGGTTTCGGCCGTCAGCTAATGCGCGTTATGAAAATGCTTAAATTAGGCGATTTTTAAATAGTGTTTGGTGTACTAAGGAATCTGACTGTAAGTTTTAATATAAATTTATTCAGATAACAGGAAAAAAGACAGAATTGATTTTTGTATTTTGAGTTTTCTTTTCTTTTCATATTTTTGTTCTAATACAGAAAGCAAAATGTCACGTTTAAAATAGTTTCCAAAATAATCTCAAAAGTTTATTCAAATCAAATTGTCTAATCCTTCCTCCAATACAGAAATATAAATGAATTCCCTTTTTGAATTTAATTTGTAATTTTTCACCTGTGTGCTTCATTTAAGATAGTGCGGCAGTATGGAAGTCAGTGGCTGCCAATATTGATGGAACCAATTCAATATCAATTTGAATTAAACATTTATGGTGCTGAGAATTTCCTGTGAAAACTGAATACAAATTTGAGAACCTTATATAATTATGCCCTTTCAAACATAAAAATGAAAATGAAAAGTGGATTTTTGTAACTGTATTCCAAATAAAAGCCTTAGTCTTTCAGCTGATATGTAAAATAAGTTTTAATCAGCTGGTTAGTGTTTACTGTGGTTAAATATGATATTGAGAGGAGTCTGTAGTGTTTGTGTTAATCTCTGGAGCTTGAAAAATGGTGATTGGACTTTTGCCTCACATCCCAAAGGCTTCTTCAGTTAGAATAGAGACCAGAGTTAAATAGAGAACTGAAAAAGCCCTTTGGATGAGAGGCGAAATGTCTTCAAGAAACAAAAAGAAGTCCAGTCACCCTTTTTCAAGCTCCAGAGATTGCTCTGACGTGGATGACTGAGAACCGACACAGACATGTTTGTGTTAATAAATCACAGAAAATCTCCACTGATTCCAAAAATATTTTTTTTATTTTCCACCCTGTACAAACATAAAATAATAATAATAATGAAGAGACTTTTTCAAATATTACAGTTAAATTACATTCACAGAGTTTCAGTCCAACTATAAAACACAGAAACCAACGGGAATAAAACGATAAATATTCTCTGATTCCAAACAGACATGGATATAAAACATTAATGAACACGCATACACAGAGTTTTTTAGCGAAGATTTGGTCCGATTCTTCGAAGCAGATCAACCGCCGCGGCATCGGTGCTCGTCGCCATGATAAACATTTCTTTCCTGGGAGCACGGCTAGTGCAGCCAAACAGTTTTCTCTTTGTGGTGGTTTTCATGCCGCTTTGCTTCATGACACATCAAAAAATAAATGTCGGTTAGCACGTAAAAGTATGCTAATGTGGTTTAGCATGCTTCATGCTAGCGCTCTAACACAATAAACTTTGCTAGCATCATAAGGTCATAGTGTCAGGCTGTTTTAGCATGCTAACATTATGAGCACGCTAAAACCTTTGTGTATTGATGCATAACGCAGACATACAACGGCAGAAAAACCACCTCTGCTTTTGTTACTTCAATAGCATGCTAAAAGCAACAGCATGCTAAATCTAAAGCATTTAAATAATAATTAAAAACTAATTTTACAGCAATGATTTTTTTTTAAAAAGTGCCAAAGTTCTTAGCTGATTTCTAAAATTATAACACTTGTTTACATAAATCAGCATGCTAGCCAAGATCAGCTTTAAAGATGACGGCATATTTTTTAGCATAAATGTGTTAGCATGACTAATCATATTTTCCTGTTGGTATTTTAGCATATGCATGCTTCCTGCCAGCTGCAGGTTAAGACATTTTTAAAATAAAAACATTTAAACTAAAATTGATGCTGAGTTATCATAACGTAGCACGGGGAACTTGGTGAGCTTAAATATTAGCACATAAAATAAGTACAAATGTTAGCAGCTAAAATGTTAACACGATCAGTGATTTCCCT
The DNA here is from genome assembly GCA_034780415.1 of Cichlasoma orientale. Lineage (NCBI taxonomy): Eukaryota > Metazoa > Chordata > Actinopteri > Cichliformes > Cichlidae > Cichlasoma > Cichlasoma orientale. Next base: position 37,587 of record JAVDPK010002346.1, read on the forward strand.
GCATATATTTTAATGTGCTAATATTAGCAGCATACGAAAACATTGTTGCTGTAATTTTAACCCTTATATTAGCACTTAGCTTTATTAGTATACCAGCAGCTAATGCGTTAGCATACTAACTTTGCATAATAACAAGTGATACATTGGCTGTTTTCGTTAGTTGGCTGTGTTCCTTGAAAGAGCCAATCACATTGCAGTGCTGCCTGCACAGAACTCCTTCCTTCTCATTGGTCAGACCACCTTCAGCTGTGTTTATCTGATTCACTGCAGCTCTGCTGTCGTGGCGGTGAGGCGGTCCTTTTTGAGGCTCCACCCTCCTCTTGCTGCTGCTGCTGTTTGGATGAGCTGGACAGGTCAATTGCCACCTCCTCCTCCACCTCCTCCTCCTCCTCCATTAGCTCGTCCTCCTCCGCCTCCCGGGCCTCGCCGGAACCTCGTCGCTCTGAGGCATCACAGAACGAGTCGGAGCGTGTCGAGTCAGACGCCGGGGGGCTTGAACACTTCTTGGCCATTTCCAGAGACTTCTTGTGCATCCCTGAGTGGGCGGAGTCAGAGTCAGGTTCAGTCTGGTGTAAATCACAGCCTCGTTTACATGTTTGTTTACTCTGATTGTTTATTTACTTGCTGTAGTAACGTAAACATATTCAGATGCTTTACGCCCAGAGCGTCATCATTTACTTTAAAGGCTTATTGATCACTGATTGGTGTGTATTGATGCTGCTGTGGTGCACGTGTGGCACTGACGTGCATGCGGCTCACCGAGCAGCCAGGGGGCGCAGGATCCCATCATGCCGTTCTTGGCAGAGTTGAGGATGGACTCTGGCAGCGGGATGGAGTGTCGCACCATGGCGCCGTACAGGCCGTACTCCGCCATGACGCTACTGCGACCCCAGCACTTCTCGCGCTTTCGCCACTTCGCCCGCCGGTTCTGAAACCACACCTGGAAAAGACACAGGAAGTCCAGAGGTCACACCCAGCACCTGAGCAGGTAGACAGATAAACAGTGTAGTACACAAATAAATAAATTAAAAAAAAGAAGAAAATAACTAGAGCACATTTAAGTTCTGGACCTGAAACATAACAAACAACCTCAAAACATTTCTGAAAAAAAAAATATCTAAAATAATAAATAAAATAAATAAAAACTAAGGAAAGAATTTCCGTGTCAGGCCTGAAAAAATACTTCAAAGCTGGAAAATTAATTTAAAAAAAACTTAAATGAAAGCGAGTATTTGTTCGGTATTTGAAGCCGGTCTGTGCTGCTGAGCTGTTTCTTATCACAAAGAATCGTCCTGTCAGAGGCTTTGATGGAGAACATGTAGACGTTCCTCACGGATGATGGATCTGTGCGGAACCCTGCCCCCTCTGACCCCTCGGTCCTCTCACCTGTATTCTGTCCTCGGGCAGCTCCGTCTTCATGGCGAGCATCTCTCGGGCGTACACGTCGGGGTAATGAGCCTCCTGGAAGGCCTTCTCCAGCTCCTCCAGCTGGTGGGAGGTGAACACCGTCCTGAGCACAGCAGGAGAAACCAGAGGTTACATCCAGCTGTTTCGTTTTACAGCATTTTAACATTTTAACACATCACAGGAGCTGAAATTAAAAAGAAACCAGGTTAAAATATTAAATTCAATCTTTAATCAGTGTTTTAATAAATTTATTATAATCTCATCTGTCTTCTCTCTTTAATGAATGAAACCTGATTATTAATTATTATCAGTCTGATCTTAAACATTTCTGCCTGTCAGTAATTAAACACTTATGAGTCGTTATGGACACTAAAAGACAAATAATTATGAATTCAATCACAGGGAAAAGTTTCAATGATAAAATATGTGTGGGTGGATTTTTACTGTTCAGATATGAAGAGAAATATAATTAACAAAACTTCATGTTCATGTTGGAGAATCAAAGTTCTGTTTATCGATCCATCTTTTTCTGCTAATAAAGAAATTAAATCATCAGTTATATTTAACCCTTTAATTCAAAAACAAAAACAGAGAAATCTGAATTTAAAACATCCTGAATTATTTATTTTAATTAATTCTTGAGTTTTCATGTTGTTTATCAAAGCTTTTTGTTTTCCATCTTCAGTTTGATTTTTTTTTCATCATTTTTAACTTATTAAAAAATATTCTGTTTATAAATTCTTATTTTCATAATTAAATGAAAACACGTAAGAAACATGCAAACAAATATTTAGCACTGAAATTAGTGCAGCTGAATAATGTTGAACAAACATGTTAATGATTAAATCTTTGCCCTTTTATTGTATTCGTTAAATTCTGCTTTTTTTCTACTGAATAAAAATCTGTTTCCGGTGAAGAAGCGCTTTTTGCCTCACCTGTGTCTCCTCTTCTTCCTCTTCTGCGAGTTTCCGGCGCTTTTGGAGTCGTTTCGGTCGGACAGGCACTCTTCATCTGCAGCACGAAAGAAAAAAAAATCAAATATGAACGAAAAATTATTTTAAATGATCACGAAATAAAGTTCAGCTTAAGAGGAGCCGATAAAAAAAACTGAACCACGTTAAACGATTTATTTTTGTGACGGCAGCCTGAAGGCCGCGAACTGAGCCGAACTGAGCCAGAATAAACTAGTAATCCAGATTAAAAGACGAGAAAAGATCATTTGTTCTTTAAAGGAATCGAATCAGAACAAGAAAAAAGAAAAACAACTCTGAAGGAAAAAAGTACAAAGTTCTGTTTGGATCTGGAAACACGAGCCGAGCCGAGCTGAAGAAAATCACTTTAGTAATCAGGTCCGGACTGACTTAAACGAAAAATGTATTTAGGAATGAAAGAAATAATTAATGTTTGAAAAAGCCAAGAAGCTCCTGTTGCTTCCAGATCCGAGCAGATTTGAACCACAGAAGCTGCAGAAAATTAGTTCCGAGCCGAGCCGGACCCAGGCGGTCCCGCAGTTCCACCTTAACACGTTAGAATGATCAGAACCAGGCTGCGGACCCGTACCGGAGTAGGCGTCCCTCTGGGCCTCCAGGTTCTGCAGGTAGTGACTGTCGGCCCGGGCCTGCAGCAGCGGCAGGTGTCCGGGGAGGAAGCAGGGCGCCCCGGCGGGCTGCTGCGCCGCCAGGCTGCACAGGAAGCCGAGGCCGAGGGGCAGCGACCCGCCCGGGAAGGAGAACCCACCGAGCCCGCCGCCCGCGCCCGGCGGCTCCGCCCCGGGCCCGGAGCCCGCCGCCGGCAGCCCCGATCCCGGGAGGCCGCCGGGCTGGTGCCGCGCCTGCAGGTCCGACTCCAGGCCCAGCAGGTCAGTGATGGCGAAGCCTTTGGAGCGGAGCCCGGATCCGTGCAGCCGGTTCTTGTCGATCCCGAAGCCCGGGGACAGCATCTTCACTTTGGGCTTCTCTTCGCTGAGCTCCTCCCGCCCGGTCATCGTGAGGGAGAGTAGGGTGATGAAGGTGATGAGTACAGAGCGGGGCAGGCCGGGCGGCGGGCTCCATTTATCAGGCCCAGGTCTCCAGGGATCACAGCAGCAGCCAATCACAAGAGAGAGCTGCAGCGGGGGGGAGGAGGGCAGGGGTGGTGGTGGTGGGGGGGTCTCAATCCCAGAGGATTAATTGCCACCAATTTCCCTTCAATCCGATCAGGATTTCAGTGTCCAGAGGAGGAGGAGGAGGAGGAGGAGGAGGAGGAAGATTTCTGTTGTTTATCTTTGATGCGAGCAGCCAAACATCATCAGCACCTCCACCAATCAGCGGCCGCCATCAGCAGGCCCTTTATTAGCGTTCAGATTCCTGACACAGCAACAAAAACGGTACCAACCTGCTAATCCGAGTTTACTCCTCCCGTTTGCTCCTGACCTCCATTGGGGCTTCTCAAACTGTGGGGCGGGGCCCAAAGAGGGCCGCGAAAAATCTAAAGACTGATCCGATCAAACAGGAAGTTCTGACTGTACTGCTCTGTATTTCTCTGAAACTGACTGGATCCTAAATCTGATTTCAAGCCTCCGATGGTGATGATGAGGAGGGACCCGTCTTCATCTTCTAAGGAAGGAGCTGCAGATTAAACGCATCAGCTGATCCTTTCTCACCTTTAACAGATAAACTGCATTTAGTTTGTTAGGATGAAGAAATGTGAGTCATTAGATTTAAAGACGAGTTTTAATGCTGTCAGACTGACCTCATTAACTCGCCTTTGATCTGAATTCTGCCAAGCAGAAAGAAATCGATCCTCCTCTCAGCTGCTGCTGAAACTCGCAGCACTGATGGCTGTTTGTTCCTCCTCCCGTTGGCCAGCGTCCTGAAGCTGCGCCAGAGTGTCAGTCTGCAGCTTTCAGAGCTGAATCCATCCAGACACCTTTTCATGATCAATGAATCAAAATTAATTTCTAATAGAAAAGTGATGAAAGTCTGAGACACATAAACAGGCTGTTTGGTCTCTTTAATGACTGCATTTATTTTGGATTTGGTGCTTTAATGGCACACATTATTATTATTATTATTATTATTATTATTATTAATGACATTTTTAAAATTTGCATTCAGCGGTTTGAGACTTCCACAGATTTAATGCAATATTTTTTTATATTTGTTTTGTTTTTTTTTTGTTTTTTTTTAATTAATTTTGCCAGTTTGGGTCAAAGGTGACGTCTTCAGATAAATCAGGTGGAAGAATAACAAAATGAGAAAAAAGATAAATAGAGGCAATGAAGCAGGAAATAGAATGAGTGGTGGTAGGGTTAGGCCTGTGGAGCTGAGAGGAAACAGCTGATGAGGATAAACAGTGAAAATCAGCTGTTTGTCTCTTTGGGCAGAAAACGAAGCTCCTCCTGATGAAAGTCAGGCTGGAAATTAGGGCCAAGTTGGCGGTTAATCCCTCAGGATTGACTGCAGGCTGGCAGGCACCGTGTGTGTGTGTGTGTGTGTGTGTGTGTGTGTGTGTGTGTGTGTGTGTGTGTGTGTAAGTAAGAAGGTAAAAATGGTCAACTGGTTTTAAAAAGCAATTAGAGGAATCTGCTTATCAGAGATAATTAAAGGAAATTTGGGCTGTTTGTAAATCTGTTCTCCTTCTTCGCCTGTTTTATTGTGGACGTCACAGTTTGAGCTGATTACAGAAATCATCCAAATGCTCTGAAAGCGCACGTTCATGCTCTCATTAATGTTGCTGCTCTTAAAATAAAGCAGAGTCATAAAAACAGGAACCCTCCAACCTTCAGACAGCAGCCCGAGGAGCACACAGTCTCCAAAATCATTCCTGACCAATCAGCTGCAGGTCAAAGGTGAGCACACCGGCTCCAGGACCCACTGTGAGCTCACGAACAATAAAACTTTATTGGTCATCAGTGTGATGGAGCGTTTGTAAACATGAACATCTGCAGCTGATTCCTGATGAGAACTTCATGGAGAGCTGAAGGCCATCAGAGACCCTGAATGCACCACCTTCATCTTTGTGGGTTGCATTGATTTTATTTTAAACCCTCTTTCAAAAATGGGTCAGGGCCTCAGAACCTCCACCCTCTGCTCCACCCTCTCAGGGCTGCGGCTGATGAAGGGTCAGAGCAGCCAGCGATCCTCTGCAGGTGGAGGCTGCAGGGCGTGGTCCTCAGGCTGGAGCCAATCAGCTGTAAGCTGCCACGCAGTCACACCTGTGCAGTCAAATCAGCACACACAATAATCATCCTCACACAAACACAACAGCAGCCTAACATCATTTTAACGGATTTCTTTTTTTTCTTCATTTTTTTTAATTTTTGCATTTTTTAGTGGTTCATTTTATTATATTTAATCATTTGCTTTTTATCATGATATTTATTATTTTTTATTTTACTTTTTATTATAAGTTTTATTATTTTTGCTTTTTAAAAATAAATAAATCAGATCATATTATCTTTAATGTAATTAATTTTTCTGTCTTCTTGTTTATGTTTTTATTTATTTTTTATATTTTATCTTTTTTGTTATATTTTGGAGACTTTGGTTTTCAGTCTCTTCAACCTTTAGCTTAGTTATTCTAAATGTGATTGAAAGGAGCAGTTTTTTATTTATTGTTTATATTTTTGTTTCTCTCCTGTTTATAATCATTCCCATTGTGAGGTGGGATTTCCCGTCCTGTTGGTGGAGCTGAAGCTTCAGAGCTGCTGCTGCCGTTCACGCTCATCAGCACAACATTTACATCCAAGAGAGGTGAAATAACTCCTCGCTTATGCATCCGCTCCAGTTTTTCTTCTTCTCTCACACATTAATGAGCTGCAGAGAAACATGAACACAGAGCTCGGAGGGTTAATCAGAGGACGCTGTTCTTGTCCCGTCGCTCACAAACAACATAATAACGTCTGCACACAACAAGCAGTATTAGATCCAAGTCTGATCACAACACAGGTCGTTATCTTCTTTAATCTGTGGGAGCTGATGTTATAATCTTTGTTATTTCACTGATAACAAAATGTTCTGATCCTGCAAACAGGAACAGCATGTTTGGAAAGGCCCAGCTGAGTGTTAGAGGGGACATATCATGCAAAATCCACATTTTTAGCCCTTAAATACATTTTTTTGTGTACTTTGAGTATCTAGGAGCACAGTTCAGTTTTCTCTGTTCCCTGTTATGTTTTCTTGTCTGTTACGTCAGTATTTGCTGTGGAACTGCTAACAAAGGTCACGGACTTCCAGCTAACCAATTTCGTGAATCCGCCATTTTTTTCTCGCAGCAATTCGTCGTCTTCATCTTCGTGCTCTGGGTCAGACTCAAACATGTGAGACTGGATGGACGAGTCTTCCATTGTTGACATCTTTAATAAACTTGGGAATAAAAAGTTTCTCTGCCGGTAGCTAATCGTATCGCTGCTTTCAAACTACAAAAACGGCCGAATGGGGTTGAGTGGAACGCACTGCAACCTGGAGGGGGGCGGGGCATGAAATGTGTCATTCACATTTAAAGAGACCACACCAAAACGAGATGCTCTAAGACGGGTGTCGTAAGAGGGGTCTGTGGAGCTACAATAATGAGAAATTTGGACCAAAGCATTGAAGTTCTACTTTATATAGACCACAAGTGAATGATTTATATGAAAAGGAAGGATTTAAAAGCATGATATGTGCCCTTTAATGGAGTAAAGACATCAGACTTGTGCAAAGGATACTGCTCGTGATTCACTGAACAAAAGATCTTCTGAAAGAAGAAATATCCTGTTCTTGATTATTTGTACAATCCCTTGCTGTCCTGAACGGGTTCAGAAAGACAGGATGGAGATCTCTGACCTTCAGGGAATTTATGAACAAACTCAGGGACACAGACTGTAAAAACAGACACAGCTTCCAAGCCTGAAAAGTGAAGCCTTTAATCTGAATTCATTCAAATTTTTCATGACACCACTCTCATGACCACTGATGGGTGGATGGATGGATGGATGATTGATGGATGAATTATGGATGGATGATGGATGGATGGATGGATGATAGATGGATGATGGATGGATGATGGATGGATGGATGGATGATAGATGAATGATGGATGGATGGATGATGGATGGATGGATGGATGAATGATGGATGGATGGATGGATGATGGATGGATGGATGGATGGATGATAGATGGATGATGGATGGATGATAGATGGATGATAGATGGATGATGGATGGATGATGGATGGATGATAGATGAATGATGGATGGATGGATGATGGATGGATGGATGAATGATGGATGGATGATGGATGGATGGGTGGATGGATGGATGATAGATGGATGATGGATGGATGATAGATGAATGATGATGGATGGATGGATGGATGATGGATGGATGATGGATGGATGGATGATTGATGGATGATGGATGGATGGATGGATGATGGATGTATGTATCATGGATTGATGATCGATTGA
>JAVDPK010002346.1:55941-65985 GCA_034780415.1 Cichlasoma orientale
TAATTAACCTTAGTGTGTGAAGAAGACTCCCCATTTACATGAACAAATTGGAGTCTATTAGATAAATAGGATTCAAAGCACTGCAGTGCAGCACCTTTAATACCTATGGCATGCTCCAACAGGACAAGCACAGAGCACTGATCCCTGAGGAACTCCACACCCCACTTTGCCGAACCTTTGTCCCAGATTTATGAAGGTGGTGAGGAGTTACTGTTAGATGATCCTGTTACAATCATTATATTTCACTCTACATGTCAGAGTTTTACTGTCAGCTGTAAATCCTGTTGTTTCCTGAAAGAGATGTTATTTGTGAATGTTCATCTCCTGTTGATCAACAATCCTTCCATCAGGATCAGTGCTGCCTTCAGGGTCCGTGACACGCTGCCTGTCAATAACCCCTAAATTAAGCAAATTGCAGGCGAAATAGAAAAACAATCATTGTTGGATGAGATCAGACAGGTCCTCCATCTCTTCATATTCACTGCTTATCTCATTGTTGCCTCCAATCCAAGTTAGCAGGGATTATCTCCATGGAAAGGGCATTAAGAGGCGGATAACCTCAGCTTGGAGGCAGTTAATCTAGCTGCATGTTAATGAGTCTTGTAGTGGATTGCTTAAATTAAAAGCAAATATCAACAGTCATTTAGCTAAAGGAGCCCACGCGGCGAGGACCTGGCCTCAATAATAATGCATTAAGTGATTTGAGTCGCTGGGTTGTTGCAGTAATCATGTAATGTGAGTGAAAAACAATAAAATTAACAGGTTATCAGGAAATTAAGGCGCTGAAGGGAAGAAGGGGGGAGACGAGATTGTGTGAGGATAAAAAAAAGGATTTTATTCACCTGAATGACAAACAGAGCCTCAGACTGAAGGATCAAACAGCCCCGCTCACATCACACAGTATTCTGTGTGTGTGTCTTTACTGCTGCAGCACAACAGCTACAAGACAGCAGATAATACTTGGAAAATGTAAACACAATAATAAGGATTAAAGTCAGATTAAATGGAGAAAAAAAAACACTTGAATAATAAATAAACTTCACCCAAAAGCAGCTTTTTGTATTTTACAAATTACAGGCCACAAATAAAGATTATTTGACTGATTTTTGTAAATGTGTTTCAGTTGATTTGACGTATCGATTCTCCGCGCGTGCTGGTAGAGCTGTGCTTCATGTAAGTGTTTTGGGCCGGTACCTGCTGACCGTGTTTCTGTCCCTGCATTTTTAACATGCTGCAGATCTTCATCTCATTTCTTTGCACCTTCAGCGGTCCTCCTCAGCCTCTGCAGATGTTTATCAGCTCTGTTCATGTGCAGCGCATCTTTAAGCTCAGCTCTCAGTGTGACTGCAGGAATCCAAACCAGGCAGCAGCAGATTAATGACTGACCTGCTGCTGTGGCTGGATCATCTCAGACGGTCTCTTGGCTGAAGTTCGGTGCGTGTCTCCTTCCTGCCATATGATGGTTGTTATTTCTGCGCTTGAGAGAACCTCAGCATGAACGTTTATTGAGAACAGTAAAGACTGATTACAGAACAGAACACCAACAACAACAGCCTGAAAAGACGGAAGGAGGTGGACTGCAAAGCATCTTGCAGATGTTCACCTGTATGCGGGCTGCAGCTGCTCCAATCGTGTCCTGTGTGAGGTTCACCAACAGGATATGTAGAAGGGATCAGCTGAGACATCATTCCCAGAGCTGCTTGTAACATTATGTTGTGTGGATGTCAGTGCTCTTTAAATTAAATGTATTGTCTTTATTGTTAAATTGTTTAATTTTAGTAAATCAGAACCTCGTGGTTTGATTCTGCTGCTCAGACCTCGGGAGTCCCTCAGGGTTATGATCTTGGACCTGTTTTACTCTCTATTTACGCCGTCCTCAGCTTCTCATTTCGAGCTGCAACTGGTCCAAATGCATCCATCCCACCTAAACCTGTCACGATCCTGGCCCAGTGCGCCCTATGTTTCTGAGTTATGAATTAGGGTTTTAGGTTGCCATGGTTTTCTGTTATGTCTCGTGTCTCGTGTCTCGTGTTTAGTTTTGCTTCCCGGTGTCTCCCTGTGTGTTAGGTCTGCGTATGCTAGGCTTGGTTACTTCCTGTTTTATTTTGACAGTCTTGTCCTGTGTGCTTGTGTTTAGCTTTGCTCCTCATCTGTTGCCCATTCCCTCGTTATCCCTCTGTGTATATATTGTCTGTGTTCTTGTTACTTCCTGGTCAGGTAGCTGTCTATGTGTGTGCGTGCATTATGTTAAGGCGTACGACATTATGCTTTGTTTTGAGTTAGTTTGTGCTGCTGGCCTGGCTCCTGTCATTTGTTTACTTCAGTTAATGAAGCTTCAATCCAAGCGAAGCTTTTGTCTTTGGTGTCCTGCTCTGGGGTCCTCCGCCTCACCTGCCACAGCGGTACGCGACAAAACCTCAGCGAAAAGATGCTCAGAAGAGGCGATCGTTTACAGTTTCCAGGACAAACTTCCTGCTCGGGGAGTTATCGATTGTACTAACTGTATCAACCTATTCAAAAAAGAAAGAAAAGATGAGCTAGAGTTGATCCCTGAGGAGTTCCAAACTGCATTTCGCCCAATAAAGATCATAAATTGTTCACGTTAAACCGATTTTTCACCGTCCACTTCCTGGAAAAATGAATTTGAGGCTTCAGTTGGCCTGAAAGTGTCTGAAAAGTGGAAAATGTTTTACTTTCATCTTTCTGTAGATAAAACTAGAAATCTCCAAACTGAGCTGAGTTGCCTGCAACCTCTGAAGGTAAGAAATCCTTCCCATTTGTGTGTGCAGCTTGACCTTTGACCTCTGAGTGATCTAAAACGATGTGAAAGTTTAGCTTTGATTTGATTCAGTTTGTGTTTGATCAGCTTTGCAGCCACTCCAATTGCCGAGCAGCAGATTGCCTGCAGGGTTTAAACATTTCACGGCACTGATATTAAAGGTCAGGAGGCTGTGAGACAATATGTAATCTAACAACCTCCAACAGCAGCTCACAAACATGTTTTCTGTCCATCAGCCACATGATTAAAGTCAGGGGATTCATCTTCACAGAGCCCGACTTTAAACAGGGTTTATTTACTGTACGTCACTTATTGTGCTTTTTCCCTCGGAGCGCGACCTTCAGGAGCCATCGTTTAGAAACAAACTGAATGAACACATCAAAAAGCAAACATGACACGGTTGAGTTTTTTTGTGTGTTTGAGGTCGACCTCTCCGGATCAAATACTCCAAAGCAAACTCTGTTTCTCTTTGTCAGTCAAAACTGCACCACGCACACGCCACAAAAACATCTGTTTGATGGTAAAAGAACGATTTTATCAGTGAAGCAATAAGTTAATAACGTATTTCGTAGACCAAGCATTTCACACTGCATAAAAAATGAGCCAAACCTTCTGCCGGGAGGAGGCGGAGCAGCTCGAGTACAAACAGAAGATGTGGGAAGCTCTGGAGAGCCAGCAGGAAGTCAGAACACCTGAAAGCAGGCAGTGCTGAGGTCAGGTATGCAGGGGTCAAATGTATGCAGGGGTCACAGGTATGCAGGGGTCACAGGTATGCAGGGGTCACAGGTATGCAGGGGTCATATGTATGCAGGGGTCACAGGTATGCAGGGGTCATATGCAGGGGTCATATGTATGCAGGGGTCATTAGGATCTCTGAACATGATGAGCATTTCCCATTTTTATAAAAGATTTTTCAGATATTGTTGAAGACATTGTTTTATTCCTGATGTTTTTTGTTTGAGTTTTTGTCTTTTTTGCTTCTTTTGGGGGAGGACCGCCCTGGAAGCTGAGCTGGATTTAGTTTAATGTCTGTGATCCATAAAGTGAAGAACTGAGTGTGGAGAGGAGGAGGCGGGGCTCGAACCACCAGCCAAACGACGCAAACATACGTGATGCAAGCGCTGAGTGTGCGATTATGTGAGTCTGTGGGATCCATTATTGTGTGTGGGCTTAGTGCTGCACAATGTTTTCTGTCTCTTATATGAGCTGATTGAAGAGGAACTGCAGCTGCTGACATCTGGACTCATGCACGCTACATGAACACACGTGATCACTGTGGACGCTGCTGAGGCTGGACTCGGGTTTGAGAGCAGCTCAGAGGAATCGACCAGGTGCGCTACCTGAGCCGCTCAGTGATGCGGTCCTCCTCAAACGAGCGGGAGGAGCACGTGACTGTTAACGAGATTGATCGATGACATCATCTGTAAAAAGGTCCTCCCTGAGAGGTTCATCAATTTAAGGAGAATGTTTGTGGGAGTAAAATGACAAAGAAATAGTGATCCCATCATCTACAGTTCATAACCTCATGAACAGATTCAGAGAAATGTGAGCGCACAGGGAGCAGAGCTGGATGTTGGTGGAGTTCAGACCCTCAGGCCTGATTCTGAGGTGGAAATCACTGCACGGACTCAGAACACGTCTGAAAACCATCAGCAGTGAACGCAGCTCATCACTGCATCCACACAGGAAGTTCAAGATCGCCACGCAAAGAACAAACAGGATCCAGAAACACCTCCACCTTCTCTGGAAATCACGGATGCTGCATCCTCCGAGTTCAAGAGGACCAGCTGTTTCGTGCTTATTTCATGCTGTCCAAAGCTGTCCCACACGGAAAACATCTGGAGCTTCATGGACCCTGTTAGGTTCCCCAAGAGGTCCAGGGAATGTGAGGAACTAACAAAAAGTGTGCAGATTAAAAAGGAGTCAAAAAGGCAAAGTTGGCAATTAAAGTAAAAGAGAAGGATGAGCTTCTAGAAAACATTTTGCAGCATCGCAACATTTCAGAAACTTCTGCAGCCTGTTTGCCAGCACGCACAGCCTTCACGGGCGCCCTCCTCAGTGCCTGAAACACTTCCAGGAAACAGGAAACAGGAAACAGGGATGTGATCCACAGCCAAACTTCTCTAAGTTTGTGATTCAGGCTGGTTTACAGGTGAGTGACGAGCTGATAACGAGGAAGTTCTGAAGAGAACAGAAACACACGAGGCATAAATAATGAGAACAAGTTTCAGTAAAATTACTACAGTAATTTCTTCACTGCCAGTTTTGGGTTTGTGTTTGTTTAAATGGCTCGATGTGAAACGAGAGTACTCTGAGTAAATACTCGAGTACATGTACTCTGGTTGTTGTGACCTCGGAGGGGGATTAGCTGGTCGGACTTCCTTCATTTTTCAATCTATTTTAAACACTGCGTTCAGATTAGCCGTCAGAGTCAGAGTGCATCAAATCAAAGAAAATTGCATTAAATTATCCCATTAAGATTATTATGTTGCTGCGCTCCAACATTATATAATGAAACAAAGTGGTTTTGCTCACTCATCCCCTCGGCCTTCATCCACAAAGGAGCCGTGCTAGTAAATGAAAATTGGATTGGCCTGTTGTAATGCAGCGGCGTCCACATGAAGAGCTCGGGGAGGGCCGCCTCCACGCTTCATCCTCTGAGGACATCTGCTCCACAAATCACACAGGCTCCATCTCTTTTAGCAGGAAGTACTCCCATTATTTACTGCAGTAAAAGTACTACACCACAGTGTAAAAGTACATCCATTAAAAGGCTGTCATTGACAGCAGAGGACGTGCTCCTCGTGTCTCCTTATCTACCTGTGCCAACCCACCTTTCTGTCCCCTCTCTCCACCTTTTCTCTGACAGACCGCTGAAAGGTTTGTGTTCCCAAACATGAAGCGTGTGTTAGGATTACCTGTGTCTAAAAGATGGACACAGCCGCCACCCGTTAGCTTCTGGACTCACATTTTGAAGATTTAACATTTTTGGAACCAGGAAGTGACCGTATTTGAACGAGAGGGTGGAGTGCTAGGTTACAGACCGTACGGGACCGTCTCACACACACCTGCCAATACCTGTTAATCAGGTCTCAGAAACGTCCAATAAAATCCCAGAATTTCACTGTACACCCAAAAAACTGGAGCTCCGCCTTCTTCAGTTTCTAATTATGTACTTTTATTGGATTCTTTGTGTTTTATTTGTCTTGCCTTCCTCATAGTGTATACAATTTTTTGGTTTATTTTGTACATATTTTGTATTATATTTTCTTATTTATTTTCTATTTTGATATTTTGATATTTCTTTGTATCTGCTACTGCTACTACATCAAAATTTCCCCATGGTGGGACAAATAAAGGGATTTTCTATTCTATTCTATTCTATTCTCATCTCATCCTGTTTCTTGTCAAGTCTTTGTCTCCGTTAGCGATTCTCTGCTTAGTCACTTCCTGTTTTATTTTGATAGTCATTTATCTCTAGAGTCTTGTGTTTAAGTCACTGGTTAGTTTCACCTGCACCTTGAGTAGGTGATTAGCCCTCAGTGTGTGTGTGTGTGTGTGTGTGTGTGTGTGTGTGTATATAGCCCGGCCCTCGTCTGTGGTCTTTCTCACAGTGTCTCACTCCTTTGGTCTCGTTTGGACTGTGAATAAAAGGTTCCCCTTGGTTAACCCAGCCTGCCCTGCAGTCTGCATTTGGGTCCTGACTCACATAACACAACATGTTGTCCCTCAACAGCTGTGTCTGAGGCCACATCGGTGCTTCGGAGCGTTGCTTTGGAAAGCAATATTCACGAAGTACTGCCGACATCAGGAACGAGGTTCCAGTAACGTATCTGCATTAGTTCCCAGGAAGTCCTGCGGCTTCCCTCACTCCTCTCATGTCTCAGTGCAAAAGTGAAGCTGAGCAGAAGAGCTCAGCTGTGAGAGCAGCAGAGAGGCTTTGAGGTGCTCGGACCATAAAGGTCACACTGTTTGGTCTTTAGAGGAGAACCCAGAGGAATCGGCCCACAGGCCTGAGAGTCAGGAAGGTCCAGAAATGCTGGTAGCGTGTGCTGGTATTTACATTAATGCTGCTGACGTGTGAATGCGTGAGCAGAAGAACCACCTGCTCCGGCTCTCGGTCCTCCGGGGGCCCTCGGGGCCCTCGGGGGCCTCCGACACGGCGCTCCGGGGCCTATTCCCTCCTAATCCGCCGTGTCCTTCGGTCAGGCAGGTTGTGTGTCTAATGACTTGTTTTGTGGCCTAAGCAGCAGAGTTAAGCCCTGAGAACAAGAACGGGCTGAATAATAATAATAAAAGAATCGATAATGAAAGCAGTTTAATCTGCCTCTTAATGTGGCCGCGGCCGTCTAATCCACGTCTTCCAGGCTGTGCGGCTGCGCCGTGTTTTCCTGCGGGATGAGATGGTGTTTAATCGACTTTGGGAGAATTAGTCATTCCTTATTACCATCGTGGTTTTTACAGGACTTTCCTGGAAAATCCCATTCAACACACATTTTAATTTCATTTCTGCGGCTCAATCATGTTGAGGGCAATGTAAATAATCCAATAACATTAATCATCATTTCTTTTTCTCCTCCAAAAATAGAGCGGCAGCAGCAGGCAGATTGGATGGAGCGAGACGCTGCCGTTCACTCTGCTTTATTGGTTTTTAGAAGCTCTGATGGTTTTATAAAATGCCATCATGACCCCAATTTACTGAGCACGAGCAGAACGTTCCGTCTGTCGATCTGAGCGGCGCGTCCTCCAGGATCAAAAATCACATTTTTACCAGCAGCTCGTTCACATCTTCTCTCTGAATCCTGAACGCCGTTCTTCGCCTCTCTTTCTAAAATAATCACCTTTCCACCACATCAGCCTGCACTCTGCAGCTCCTCTGACCGTTAAACACTCCACCGCTGTGCTCCAGACACAAGCTGCCTTAGCTGCTGGAAGCTGCAGTGGTTGTCCTACAGGCTGGTGGGTTTGCTTTGACTCAGCTGCTGCAGCTGCAGTTGTTTGTTGCAGATTTTCCAGCATCTGCAGCTGTAGTTACTGTACTGTTGGTTGGTTGAGTTACTTCAAATGGTTACAGCTGCAAGTTTTGCTGTAGTGGCATTAGTTGATTCAGTTGCTGTAAGTGCAGCAGTTGGTGTTGTGAACTTATTTGCTGTAGTTATGATGTTGGGTTCAGTTGCTATAATTGCAGTTGTTGTAGTTGCAGTGGTTCATTCATGTGCAGAAGTTGCTGTCAGTGCTTGCCTTACTTGCAGCTGTTAGTGGTAGTGTTGGGTCTAGTTGTGTTGTTGAGATATTGCTCTCAGCAGGTGAATTTTTAGTTGCTGTACCTGCAGTGGTTTGTTCACTGCATGAAGTATCAGTGTTTGTTTTAGTTGCAGATCTGTAGTTTTAGTTCTGTAGCTGGCACATATCGGCTGTGTTGCTCTTCTTGTTGTTTTATATTCTGTAGTTGCAGTGAATTGTTCAGCTGATGTAGTTGCTGTAGCCGATTTAGCCGTAGAAGTTGCAGTGCTTACCTTAGTTGTTGTAGTTGTACTTGATCTAGTTGCTGTAGTTGTAGGGTTGGGTTCAGTTGTTGTAGTTGGTGTTGTTAGTTGCTATAGTTGCTATGTTTGTTTTGCAGTGGTTGCTTGCTAGCTTGGCTTTGGTCACTGTATTTGGTGTTAGTTGCAGATCGTCCTGCAGTGGCAGTGGTACTTTAATTGCTATAGTTGTGTTATTGTGTTGTTAGTTGCAGTGGTTGGTTGTTGTTGGTGGTGGTGGTGGTGCTTGCAGTAGTGTTGCTGTAGTTTTATTGCTTTAGTTGCAGAAGTCAGTGTAGCTGCAGTTGTTTAGTTGCAGACTTTGTGTTGGTTCATTTGTGTTGTTGCTTTAGATTCTGTAGGTGTCATGTTTGGTTCAGTTGCTGTAGTTGCAGATGTTGCTTTGGTTGCTGTGTTTAAGCTTCCTGTGGTCACATGGTCTCCTCTGATGTCGTGCTCTGTTCTGATGACTGGTTGTGTTTTGATTGATTTGTTTTCCTTTTACTGAATAAAGTGATTTTTTTGAATCTCTCCGTGTGTTTCGGAGCTCATTAGAAGCACGCTGTGATGTAACTCCTCCTTAAATAATGATTAGCGTTTCTCTCCAGTTTAAACACGTCAGGGTCGTTTCCTTCTGCAGTGACTCAGCTGCACGGTGGCGGCGTGCAGCACGTTGTCACCGTGCAGCAGCTGCAGATTGCAGATGATAATCAGAGCTGATGAGCTGCAGAGATGATAAGAGATAAATAAGATGCAGCCTAATAAGGCTCAGAAAATAAGGCAGCTCAGTCCAGATGTCTAATCCACACTGAAGCTGCGTCTTACAAGATGAAAGTGGAATCTTCTATCAATTATTATCCTAACATGCTGAATTATATCCGCAGAAATCCTTCAAATGATTCCCTAATAATCCTCCTGATGGGATCACATGACCCAGATAGAGCGAGGGCGGCTCAGGAGCTCAGCGTTCCTACTCTGGAAATCATCCTGACATCAGCACAAAAACTTCACTCAGCCATCAGAAGAAGAAGAAAAGGTCAAACATGTAACCCTCTGCAGTTTGCTTATCACCTCACATAAATCCCATCAGCTGGTGTTGTCGGGCGGTACGCTGCATGACCTCAACAGTTCCCAGTGATTCCTGGGAGCTTTTATGAGACTCTGCTATAAATTATTGTGCAAGCATTCATTTTTCAGCCTGTTTTCTTCGGTAAGCGTTCCATCCTTTCATGGTGCTCTGTGACTCCCCCTCCTGCAGGTTCATCATCAGCGCATCCTCGCTGTTGGCCGGTTTTGCTCTGACGCTGCCGTTAACCCCCCGTGTGTGTGTGTGAACTGGCTGCTGTGGAGCGTTGACTCCAGCGGGCTGAGTGTGGGTTAACCCGCGAGACTGAGACCAAAATCAGTGTGAACGGATGAGCAGAAGAAGCCAGAGGAGAAGCTGCGCAGAAGGTTTCTTCTTCCTCGCTGTGTTTCTGTGTCGATTAACAACTTAGGTGGATTATTGTCTCAAACTGACGTAATTGTCTCTAAATGCCATTTGTGTGTAAATCTGCAGGACGATTAGGATCCACTCAGCGAGCTGCTTTGGTCCTGCTCGCCATCAGAGTGCTGAAAACAAAAAGGCAGCTGAAAGATTACAGAACCATTAACGTCGCTGCCGCCATTAACTGATAAACAGCTATTAGAGGCTTATATATGAAATGACATGTGTGTGTGTGTGGGGGGGGGGGGGGGGGGGTC
>JAVDPK010002346.1:69513-79751 GCA_034780415.1 Cichlasoma orientale
TGTGTGTGTGTGTGTGTGTGTGTGTTTCAGGGGTGGGTCCTGCCTCTGCTCCCGCCCTGCAGTCCTGCACACCTGGGGTGTGTGATGCATCTTTTTAGTTCCATCCTCAGGAGCAAGAACCAAACTGAGTCAAAACTGATCGGTTCGCCTGTGTGTGAATATAAACGGAGTGTGTGTGCTGCTGTATTAGCAGCAGCTGATATTAATGTGTGTCAGCTGTTAAAGGGGATATGTGGATGTTAAACCTCCATCGTCGGCACTAAATGGATTCATATACATCCTCTCAGATGATATAGTCCTGCTTTATGAACTGCTTTTAGTGTATTTAAAATCCACGCATGTTGGCCCCAAACATTAATTACCAATCCGTGCAGACAAGAGGAGCTTTCAGCCTTTAAGTCCTGCAGCTGGGAGCTGCTGCCAGTTCAAATGGACACAAACTCATTAGTGTGTTTTAGAGCTTTTTGGTTTTTTGGGCTTAGAGAAAGTTTCCTGCAGCGCTCGGCCAAATGCCTTCGTTATCGCATTTACCCGCTAAGCTAAATCACACAGGCTGAGTGCTGTCTTGGCTCCTTTGTTAGCATCACAGCTAACCAGACTAATGGCAGCACCTGTTAGTTATGCATGCTGGGATTGTCATTAACAGCTTAATGACAGCTCAAATGTAGGCACAGGTCCAGGGTCAGTCGGTCACTCGGTGAAATTCAATTAAATGTGGCGGCGTATCGCCTCGCTCATCTATCTGCAGCTCACGGTTGCGTGTTTTTAATCTTTTTTCCTGCAGGAGCTCCCACGCTGGCCCACGAGACCTTCAGAGCCATCAAGCCGGGGCTGTCTGCGTACGCCGACGAGCCCCAGCAGGTAACTGTGGCACAGGTGACATTTAAACAGCCGCTGGTGCACAACAGAGACAACGATGATGTTTGCTTAGGAATCGTGTGATTATCAGGGATGATATTGAGCATTTCTCCACTAACCTTTTTTTAAAGGGCTCATAAGAACATAAAGTTCCCCCAAGCTCCTCACAATCAGCTCATTTTTATCCACACTAACTTATATTCATGCTAAATTTGACCTTCATACGAATATCCTCACCTGGAGCGTAGCTGGTTTTTCTCCAGCAGTTTTAACTTCCAGGAAACATCCAGAGGAAATCAGGTTTAAGGAGGTGCAGAGGACACGGCGAGCTCCTCGTCTCTGCCTCGGCGGCCGTACGAGAACACGGTTACAGGAATCGGTGGAGGGCAGATCCAACAGGCTCGGGTGGAAATCGTGACAGACGCATTTCTGGCGGCTTTTTGTGTAAACATCGAAAAGTTCAGCAGGTCCAGAGTAAAGACTGAGCGTGTCCCTCTGTGTCCAGTGTGCCGCAGGGATCGTGGAGCTCCTGGAAGTCGCCAAGTCCAGCATCCCCCCTTCGTACTGGACCTCCACCCCCGTGGTCCTGAAGGCGACGGCCGGCCTGCGTCTACTTCCTGGAGAGAAGGCCGACCAGCTGCTGGACAGAGTGAGACACACTTCACCTGATCTGGGTCTTAAATGACACACACTGCCCCTCACTATTTTTCATTTTTATTTTATTCTTTGATCTTTGTTCTATTTTTAAACATTTTTAATATTTATATTTCATATTTTCTAGATGTAATTTTTCATTTTTTTCATCTTTTGAAAATAATTTAGGTTTATTTATTCTTTTATTTTCTTATCTCCTTTAAAAAATAATGATTTATTTAAAAATGTTAATTTAGTTCATATTTCACATTTTTATCATTTGTTTTTGGTTTTTATCATTTTCTCTCCTGGTTTTTCTTTTTTAACTTCTAAATAAATTACAATTAATTTTGTTTGTTTTTCAAAACAGAGCAATAGCTGCAGCGCAGGTATTTAAAGTCAGGTGATCAGGTATGGATCAGGTATCGATGGCCGCCGCTCCACGTTCAGCAGCTCTGATTTATTTGCGTAAATGACTTCAGCTCGTATCCTCACAGGAAGCTGAAGCCTGTCACAGCTGCTCCTCCTCCTCTTCATCCTTCTCCTCTTCGTCGCCATGTTGGAGCCAGAAAAGAAAAAGTCTATTAAATCTTTTAAGTAATCAGTAATAACAGGACTACAGCAGGGAGCCAAAATGTGATTTAATCTGAGGCTTTGCCCTTATTATCAGACAGGCTCTGATTCAGCAGCTTAAGCAGGGAGGGGGGAGAGGGCTCATTTTTATAAAAATACATCATTAAAATGTAAGATTAGATTTAAATAGAGATCACTGATTGATGGGAGGCCGGAATGGAAGCTCAGTTTTATTTCTGCCTCCTCAAAGTTTCACTTCACGAAGCTCAAAGACCAAAACAAACGGTTGTTCCCTTCGTGTCCAGGTGAGGGCGCTGTTCCTGGAGTCGCCCTTCCTGTCCGCAGACGACAGCGTGTCCATCATGGACGGCACTGATGAAGGTAGGACGATCTGATTGCTCACTTCCTGTTTTCCTCACATTACGTCCTGACAGTGGAACATCAGCTGAAGCTCCTGAAATATTTCACAATAAAAGCCTCACTCTGAACTTAATTGCGCTGTCTGCTGAAACTCGAGAGGATTTTTAATTTGAAATGCACACAGGAAATGTTGAGCTCATGCCGTGTGTTAGAGCGGGATAGAATAAAAATGTGGTGATAACCAAACAGCAGGAGTCAGAAAGGCGAGTCACCTGCAGCAGCTGATGCGAGCAGAGGTCAGAAACGGGGTCATGTGGGGGGAGGGGGGTTCGGCTGCCTTCTCGTGTTTTATTGGTTAACATGTGGATGTGAGAAACTGCTGCTTAATCATTTCATCAAATTCATCGATATTATCGTTGCTCATACGTTCCAGCTTCAGTCCCGTGGAAAGACACTAAACCTCCACGTGTCGACTCTGTAACCGAACAACAGCAGAACTATTTTAATGTGAAATCCTGCTGCAGCACCACTGAAGGAATACAACTGCACATTTACTCTGCAGCGCCATCCTGTGGGCCGGTTCTGGTGTCCGGGGATAAATGTGGTTCCTGGTGGTGCAGGAACCCTGGATGGAGCGAGGAATCAAAGCCGTTAACATGAAGGGATTCATGGTGGCAGCGTTCACAGACGCAGCAACAGGAAGTACTTCCACCTTAAGATAACCGACACATTGGTGTGAACCGGGGTGACTGCCTAGAGGGTCGTGACCTCACGAGGTCTCCTCCTGAGCGGGACCTTCATCTCTTTATGACTTTATTAGATTAGAGGGAATCTGTGCGTCTCCTCGGGGTTTAATCTGTGCAGCAGTCACATGGGGATGATGATGAAGGTGATGAAGGGCGAGTCCATCCTCAGTCCCTTTCTCTGATTTCCCCAACGAAAAGCATCAATATGGAGGATTAAGGAGGAGATGAAAGGGGAGCCGGAGCTCGGCGCGTGGCTCGGCTTTGGGAGGACCGGAGAGGACGAGGCAGATCGATGCTGCTAACATCATATCTGCATAAATAAGAGAACAGCATCACACTGTTAAAGAGAACACAGTAAACCATGAAATGAGAATATTGGACGTTTGTTTACTGACGATGATCCTAAATCAGAAACCCGTGGGGGGGGGGGGGGACTCGAAGAGTAGCCGTGTCACAGTGTCGGTCAGTGCGATGATGATCAGGTGTGAGATGCTGTTTCAGGAAGTGATTTCTGAGGATGTTCATCAGACGCGTCACAGCGCTGGGAGATGAATCAGATTTGAATTTGTGATGCTGGCTCCCAGTGAAGATGTGAGGAGATGAAACAAATATGATTTCTGAGTCATGTTAGTGATGAAGCTGTTTTTGTCGTGTGTTTATAAATTGAGCGTTCCCGTTTTTCCCTGAAAGCTCAAACTCGCTGCTTCGTTCTGCTCGAGCTGGGACAGGAAGAGGTCTGTGGAGGCGAACCTGACGGAGGCTTACTCCACACCTCAGAGGTTCTCTCTGCTTTCACTGCTGTGCAGCCAGCCAGTTGGTTGGTTGTCGCCTTTGGTTCTGTAGCTCCGCCCATTGCTGCCACGCAGGTGTCCTCGGGTTCGCGCCCTCTTAACTGGTCTTCCCTGCAGTCTGCAGCACACGCGTATCACTGTGGAGGCTTTAAGGTCAGGAACACCTGCTGATCCCCACCAGCTCCACCTCTGCTCTCATTTAGATTATACTCCAACTCAGTGTTGCGTCCAGTACAGTTCTCACTGACTGCCATTACAGTGTGTGAGCACATCGTCCAAAGACCGTCCTGTTAGAGGCAGGAAGGCGGCACAGATCCCAGCGTAGCAGCTGTTAGGCTAACCCTAGCTTTCTCGCTAATGTTTTTTTTGGCCATAGCGGCTTTATTCGACAGTGTAGAGGGACAAGAAGGTGGGAGGAGAGATGGGGGGAGACACGCAGCAAAGAGCAACAGGTCGGGACTCGAACTCGAACGAGAGGCGTTGAAGATTTTGGATTTTAGTAGAAAATTCGAGTCCTTCATGTAGAACTCAGTCTGCAGGCTGTTTGAAGCAGCCAGAGAGTGGAGAAGGTGTCGGTGTTAAAGTGCACGTGTTTGTGCTTCCCTGTAAAACGTCCAATCACGACGTTCCTGCAGAGCGACGGTTAATCAGGCTGCGGGAAACCAAACGAAGTAATTTACCGATCAGAAATAAAGTGCAGTGAGGACCTGCTTATTCAGGTCAACTCAAAGACGACATTAGTGTCCGTGGTCGAGTATTTGCACTCAGCTGCATCCATTAGTGTCTTTAGTGCCTTTTACCAGCGACCCCTGACCTTTGGGCACGCAGGAGTGGGTGATTATGGGGCTTGGTAGAAACTGTATCATAGGGGCTTTACCATAAAACTCTTAGCCCGATACACTAAGAAGCAATTTCCTAACAAAACAAACAAGAGCCGGAGAAACTCGGCTAAACACCGGCACTTAGCACCCTGCCGCCTCCCACTGACCACTCATCCATTAACAATAAGTCGCTTCCACTCGACGAGTGGAGGGTAATCTCAGCCGGGGATGAGCATGCAGGCCAAGAACGGCACGATATCTGAGCGATAATAAGGCTGCGGGAATTCGGGCAGACCTCTGAAAGGACAGTTTAGCTCCGTGGGAGGACTCGTCCATTAGCAGCGAGAGGAAAAGTGGTTCAGTGATCATTAAAAGACGTTACGGACGAGTAACGAGCTGATCCTGCTCGCAGAGAAGGAGAAAACATGAAAACCCACCCCACCCCCGTAAGATTAAGTGGGACATTATCCCACATGGCCATAATTGCTTGTATGAACTACTTTAAAAGGATTGGATTATACAGAGTCCATACAGAGCGAGCGTTTAAAGCGCTGAACCTACATTCACATACATATCCGCCAACAGAGGTATTAGAGGAACAAAGTTCACAGCTGGGTCGAACATCTGGAGCCAAGAGGTCACATCTGGATCCAGAAGGGACCCATACATCTGATGCTCCTTTAATCTTAAAGGAAGGTGAGGAGGTGCGAGCTGCTCACCTTCCTCCTTCACAGCTGCTTTTAGCTTCCTCCTGGGTCCACGAGGGTCCGTGGGTCAGAGTGGGTTTCACCTCCGGAAACACTTCCTGTGAATGAAGTGAGGAGAGAGGTCTTTCCTGTGGGTCAGTAAAGCTGTTTTATAAAGTTTGGCTACATGCTGACAGTTTGTATGAACAGCAGGCAGAGACAGACGCTGACCTCCACCTGCCGCTCCATGAAGCTCGTCCTATCAGCCTGGACCGTTTAAAGAGTCCAACATCATGAGCCATGTTTGTGTGACTGAATCTTCACCTCAGAGCCACAGAGGCTCCAGATCCAGCTGCACGCGCTGTAAACGATCCCGTCTGACTGTGGAAGTTTGACGTGTTCGTGTCGCTCCTCCACGTTGGTCCGAACAAACGTTTTCACCCCCGCACCCCGAAAGGCTGATGGGGTGGTGTGGACGCGTGACTTTGTGAACACGATAACTGACACCAAAGGTGCGTCTCCTAAAAACCTCTGACAAGTTTGAATCTCAGTGACCTCGACCTCAAGGTCAGAGGTCAAGTTTAGCTCGAGAAAGAGGTCACGTCAGGCTGTCACCACTGATGATGATAACCCTTCACTGCCGGAGGGTTTTCAGGCAGGAGCTGTTCAGACATGCTCCAGCTTATTGCTCCACAGCCTGAAGCATCCTGTCATAATCACTGTGTGCGCCTGTATCCTGTCATGGTGAGAATACACTGTGATGTTCACTTGTGGTCACACGGGGGTTTGAGGGTGATGAGCATTTATGGCTGCCACGTGTAAAATCTGTTACTCTGAGACTCTTCAGGGTCACCGGAGGTCGAGCTTTCTTAGGCTGAGTAAACTAGCATGTCGGTCACAGTACGGTTCAGATCTGAAACACCTGGAGAAATACGTGAAGTCACAGTAACACAGAAATCACTGTTTGCTCATTGAAAGCCCACAAAGCTGCGTGCACGCAGGCTGAGCAGGTGCATCACCTCCATGTACGAGAACCTTCATCGTGCTTCTTCAGGATTCATCTGCAGTGAAGACCGTGCTGCAGGTTTGAGGTCAAACACAGCCGATACACCAGAAATGTGTCTTTGTTTTATGAGCGCTCAGCAAAGATGGCATCGAAAGGTGTTTCACCGACAGCCTCTGTGAGGGAGGGGTCTGAGAACAATACCTCAGCTCAGTGTTATTTCCATAACACCTGGCAGCTAACATGTTATCGAGCCCAAGAAAGCTTTAAAAGGAGACCTTCCTCCTGCTCTCACCTGTTCTGAGCAGACACCTATCCCACATGCTGTATGAGCCAAACGTTTACCCAGAATGCAGTTTGTGAAGCTTCCTGCAGTGAACAGATCAAACATCGGGCTGTGATGGATCCTCACGGAGCTGAAACACGTCATTTAGTTTGCGTTCGGTTTAAGGAACAGTTGATTACATTTTGGTGCTGATGCGGATCGTGATCTGGATCCAGGAACTTTTAAAAGTACTCTTTCCCGATGTGCGACAGTGTTCACATATTTGTGCCGTCTCAAAAGGTTTTGAACCAAAATTGATGAAACTTTGTGGAAATGTCTCTTAGGGGCCCAAGAACAGGTGATTTCACTTTTAATGTCAAAGGTCACCAAAAAACTTAAATATCCTGCTCTTGTCATTGCAGGAATTTTTTAATTCATACTCAGTGACTTTTTCATCTATTGTGATGAAACAGTTAATAATTTATTCTATTTCTATTTTAAATTAAAATGCAATAATCCAAAATGAACTACAAACAAAAATCACACAGATAAATTCATACTTCAGTAAATGTTTGTTTAGAGGATGCTGCTGGGGTACATAAAGTGAATAAAGTACATCCAGACTCTATGTGCTATTATCTGTTCATGTGGATCTCATTTTTTAAATAAAAATATAAAATCATATTTTACAGTTGTTAAAAGCAAATAAAATAAATTTTTAATTTTTGTGATCTAGTAATTTATGATGGAGTGTGACAGTATTGGGTTGTATCTGAAATTTTGGGGTGGGGGGGTCTGCGTGCTTGGAGTGCCCTTCTATTAGAAATGAAACGAGCTGAATGTGAGTGGGACGGTGATTTTTCACTGGGCTGACTCCTGTGGTCTCACATTGACTTTAAGTACCCAGTGAAACCATCTGTATTGATCATTCTTGTGACAGTGAACGTGTCAGCATGCAGACGTTAGCCTCGTGCAGTACAGAGTTTGAAGCTGCGTGTGGACCGAAGCTAGTGAATAGCTGAGTATCGTCTGCATACAGGCGTTAAATCCAGCGATCATTTAATCTGTTTGTTTTCTGTTTTCAGGGATTTCTGCTTGGATCACTGTCAACTTCCTCACAGGTGAGACCCCTTACCATCCTACCATTGTTATTGAACTTTACACTAATCAATATGCCCAAATCGTCCCTGCATACAAGAGCTGCAGGGTCTAGGCTGGGCGTGCGATCGTGTGCTTTAAGCCAGAAATCCCATCAGTTTATAACAAATAAGGAGCCACTCAGATTTCCTCTTGGGTACTCCCTGACTCCAGGGACAGTGATCATCTTTAAACCACATCATTATACGCCCAGGGGATGCTTGTTGGTGCCTCACTGAAGGATGTTTATGTTGGATGCTTCTTAAATTCATTTATGAGGACCCTGATGGAGTCGCAAGCCGAAACCTGTCAGTCAGATCATGAAGCTGTTCTTAATGCTTTAAGTGCTGCTCGAACTTGAACATCTTCAGACTTTATACTGCTCTTCGTGCACCTTGGAAGTCGATGAAGTTGAGGCAGAAACTCTTCAGTACTAACAGAAGCACACAAACCCAACGACAGGATCCAGGAAGTCGAGAATATTGGTTAGATATTTCCTAGAAAAAAAAGCAGACAGAGAATGACGAATATTAATAGACTGTATTTACAACCTGGAATAATTTGAAGAAAAACATTTTTATTCCTTTGATCTGTGAATACTAACGTGGATACTAAGACTTTGTGACCATCTCAAGGATCAGAAATCACAGATCGTTGAGATTTTGTTGCCGTTGAATTCTGTAAAATGAGTGGAGTAAATTGCTGCTTTGAACTAGTTCCAGTTTAAAATGCTTGGCTCCCAACAGAAACTTAGACTTAGACGCTGATCCTGTGCTTCATTGCACTTCGAGATTCTTCCACTGTTTCCGGTCTTTTGTGGCGGTCTCGGCTTCATCCCAGCTGATGCTCAGCGCTTTTAGGTCTTGTTTGAATGTTCTTCATGCAAGGTCCTCTCCGTCATTTGATATCAGGAGGCACCGTGTCATTGCAGATGCGGCCGGATTCTGCGGGCGACGGTGGCTTGGAGTTTGCAGAACCACATCTTCATAGAACCTCTTTGATGGCATTGTGTTCATACCATCAGAAACGCCACTATTGCTGGTCCAACTGGGTTAGCAAACTGTCTTCATAAAATCCTCATCCGGGAAGATGCAGAGACGTCCGTTGGTACGGTAACAGAAGCCCGTTCTGAGCTGAAAACCCAACAGGTGGCTGATGTCGGGTTAAACGCACGTCTTTTGTGAGGACTCCCCAGGACGTTCCCAGGATTTAACCCTGACCCGATGCTGGATGTTCACACGTATGCCTGAACTTCAGGCCGAGACTGTTGCATCATATATGACCGTTTCTCTGCCCTCAGACATCCGCTCAGGAAGCCCTAAACCTCATGTTGGTCCTCACAGAAACAGACCTCCACGCTCAGGTCAAGACAGGAAGTGGATGTAGATTGGTGTGATTTATGGTGTGTGTGTGTGTGTGTGTGTGTGTGTGTGTGTGTGTGTGTGTGTGTGTGTGTTTCAAACCAGATTAATGTGGACAAGAAACAGTGATTACCTGTTATTGGATTAAACTGCAGCTCTCTCTGTTTCTCCTAATCTCTCCCCTCCCCTTCCTCCCTCTCTCTCTGTTTTTCAGGTGGTCTTCACAGTGCTCACTCGCCCACGGTGGGGATGCTGGATTTGGGGGGCGGGTCGACTCAGATCACCTTCAGCCCCCAGGATGAGGTGAGGACGACCGGCACTCACAGAGGTTAAGGGATGAGGTTTGGGAGAGTGAGGAAGACTTAGAAAGGAAGATCTCTCTCTCCTCTGTCAAACTACCAGGATGGCTCCATCTTAGAGGTTTTAATCTGCAAATGCCACGCTAATCCCAAATAAACACCCTCACACCAGGCAGGGGAGGAGAAAGGGAACGAAGGGGGTCTATTTAGGTCAGGCTTTGTACACGAGGGATTGGCCAGTTCTTCTTCAGCCTATGAGAGGAAGAGGGTTAAATGATGGCAGGAGGGGGGACGCAAACGAGGAACTGAGGCAGCAAAAAGCTCCAGAGCAAGAAGGTTGGATGAAGTTATCTTCATACTGAGTTAGAGCTTCTTTCAAAGACAGCCTGACACCCGAGAGGAAGCTGAAACGTTTCTGAAAGAATTAATTACAGATCAGCAGGAGAGAGGAGGAGGAGAGGAGGAGGTGAGGAGAGGAGGAGGTGAGGAGAGGAGGAGGTGAGGAGAGGAGGAGAGAGGAGAGGAGGAGGGATCACCTGTAACTCAGAGGATGAAGCAGTGCTGAGTTACAGGTGAGCCCAGAACCAGTTCAAACTGGATCTTTGGGCTCTTTGTTTCCAGCAGCCCGTCACAGAAACATCATCTGTTCCCATTTCTTTAGCTGAATCTATGAAAAATACCAAAGATAACATCAAACAGGATTTC
>JAVDPK010002347.1:8385-30649 GCA_034780415.1 Cichlasoma orientale
ACTAATACTGAAACTAATTAAAACTAACTAAAACTAAGCATTAAACCAAAAATAAAAACTAATAAAAATGAGCAAAAGCACTCTGAAAACTAATTAAAACTAACTGATTTAGAGAAAAAAAAAAGTAAAAACTAACTAAAACTAAACTATAATGTAAAATCCAAAACTATTATAACCTTGGTCTCAAGCACTTTTTTTCTAAGTGCTTTCTATCCAACATTCACTGGAGAGCAACTTGGGGTTCGGTACCGTGCCTAAAGATACTGTGAACACAGACTGGAGCAGCCAGGGATGGAACCCCCGACCCTCAGATTAGTAGATGACCTGCTCTACCTGCTGAGCCCCTAATTATTGCAGTATACTGACAACATACAGAGCAAGAATGACAAAAGCATCAAGTCCTAGATTGCAAAATGGGAGATTAAGGAAAGCAGAGGAGTGTGCCTGCCTGAGAATGAGGTCTTTGGCCTTCTCTGATATAGGCACTTCTGGAGGAAAGACGAGCGTCTCTCGCCAGTTCATCACTTTCCTGTATGTCTCTTGTGGTGTCTCTGAGCAGAATGGAGGATAACCTGCAGAAACAGCAGCACTCAGTTAACACGTGGCCTGGTCTTAGAGCCCTGAAGATGAACAAGATTAATTGCCATCATGACCGAATCATTACCTATCAGCATCTCATACATGATCACACCCAGGCTCCACCAGTCACACAGCTTGTTGTATCCATTTTGCATGAAGACCTCTGGAGCAATGTAGTCTGGTGTTCCCACTGTGGAGAACGCCTGATGGGTGAAGAGAAAGGCAACAACAAATATGATGGAGACAGAAAACACTGTCACCTTTTTTAAATGTTACCGTTTCAAAAGGCAAACACTAAGCTCCACAAAGGCGCTAGTTTGTAGTCTAAAACTGGCAACATCACGATTGATCAGATCAAAAAAAAGAAAACAAGATCATAATTATAGCCAGACATTTCATGCTGTTTGTGCCATACATTTACTTTTTGTGACAGTTATACTAGCTTTATGTGTTGGGGCACAGCATGTAGGCTGACTGCATAAAGTGTAACATTGATCCTTTGTCCTTTAAATGTGCTGTCTTGATATGTCTCAGATATAATCCACAGGGTGAAAAGCCAGCTTTGCCCCATGTAGGGCTGTGGGGAAAAAACTATAAATCTCAGTTCTACATTTTCTGTAAATTCAGTGAATAGTTTACATAATGACCACACAGGGAAAGGACTATTTCTATTTTTAATTATAAACTCAAAAATAAAAGTTATTCATGCATTTTCCTTTTAATCAGAACTTGTGGATTAAAATCCTTAAGAATGCAAAAATGCAAAATAATTTATATAAAAAAAGAAAATACATTTTAAAACAATCCATTACAGACCCAACAGAAAATACTGCTTTATAAAAATTAAAGAGCTGGAGTCATTCTAATGTTTGACTATAGGGTTTATTCTGAGACCCTGCTGTTTTTTGTGGTTCTCACTCAAACTCTCTCCATAGTTACAGTTCTTGTGTAGGTAGGAGGAGGTTTGTGGTGTGTGTACATGTTCTGGGGACCAGGACGTGGTATAATCTGCAAAGTAAAGTTTTCTAGTCCATGTCAGGCTTTTTGTGACCAAACGATGTCCCCACAGAGAATGCTCCTTTAGGACTGATTTGTATTGTTTAGGAACATTTTGTCTTGGCTGGTCCTCCTGCTGTTTGGAGCCACTTGGCTCCGTCTCACTCACATGTAAGACTGCTAACAGTCATCCAAATGATGAAAAATACTGGCATAAACAGTAGATTTTGCAAAACCACAAAATAAAGCACAATATGAAACAACAGACATTTTAATTCTGACATCCAATATGTTAAACTACACAGCCCAATCCTGTGTGACTGATATGGCATCAAAACGCAATCATATCTGTGCTCAGACGTACCAGCTGTCTCCTGTTCCTCTTCCAGGTCTCTGCTTTCCTCTTGGAGTTCATGTTCTGGAACGCTGCGTAGGCAAGACAACCGAGTATTAAATTCCTACAGACACTGAGGATTTTATCAGCCATGGAATACATAACATTTCTGCCTTATCCAACCATTTAAACCGACTGCTTTGTGTCATTCAGGTACTGGCAAACATAACTTGCATTAGTGCACAAGTTATATATTATTATGACCTGAGACATGCAACACCATTAACCTTTATACAACAATAGAATTCAAGTAGAATGTTCCAGATTCCTGAGAATCATGGAAGAAATCTGATGATCACTCTGAACACGTAAATATAGCTAAACAGCAACACTTGGTAAAAGAGCAAATCCTCAAGCTCAGCATCGCTGTCATTGGACAGAGGTGAGCTTCACTGACTCATCAACCCGTATGGGACAAACTCTGTTTCTTATATACTGTATTTGCCTTATATACACTGTATTTACTTGTATGTTTGCACATTTCAATAAATTCCTGCACCTATCTCCCATTTTCCTAGCAAAACATTTTTAAAAAAAATGAGGGGTGGCTGAAGACTTTTGCACAGTCAGAACATTCCATGACATGCCAAATCTGTGTTGTGCAATGTGACTGTCGATGTGACTGCAAAGACTCAGACGTGTGTTCAAAGTGATGCAGAAATGTATTAATATCCAACTAGTAATCCTACAGAGACAAGAGATTAAGGGAGACTGAGCACCTAGGCATGTCACCAGGAGCATACATGACCAAAACCAGTGTCCACCATATTTAATTTTTAGCTGAACGCTGCATTTATGGAAAACTGAGCAGAGACTGATTCAGCTTAAACTGACTTAGCAGCAACTGGTGTTTTTACTGAAACAAGTCAAACAAGCAAATGTGAGTGGCTGATGCTGCATGCAAACTATATTTGAATTAAATGGACTTTGCTGACTTTGCTTACTGAGGTCACTGGGCAGGCTGTGGTTCAGGTTCTTGTAAAACTCGGTACGGTGAGCCCTCTTTAGGCCAGTGCACAGACCAAAGTCCGAAAGCTTCACATGACCCTGAAATGCAAAACACACCATTAGAGATACCAAAACTGCAGCATATCTTGTTCTTTACAAAATATGAGCCCATGATGAAGTGAATGTGCGTCAGCAAACATGTTAGACTCCCCACTGTGACAAAAGGTGAATTTCTCTTAAATAAACAGATCAGACATAAACATAATAGTGCTCAAAGTCAACAGTCAAAGCTTTACAACAGTTTATAAAAACTTCCACAGAAATAACAGCCTAATAAAAAGGAGAGCTCTGACGCACCCTGGAGTCCAGCAGCAGGTTGTCTGGTTTGATGTCTCTGTGGATGAAGCCCAGCTGGTGAATGGAGTCAATGGCCAGCACGGTCTCTGCTATGTAGAACTGAGTAGCCTCTTCTGACAGAGTGTCCTTCTTCATCAGCAGTGTCATCATGTCCCCTGCACCACAACAGCAGAGAAGAGTCACTCTACAGGATGGGATGTCCCAGGATTATGTTTGTAGTGGAATTATCTGACAAATATGACTTCCAGCTGCCTTGAATAGAGTTGTTAGTGTTTTATTTAGCATGAATTAGTGTCTGTGCAACGCACATGCGCTCAAAAACATTAGAGACATTATGCACTTCTTTCATTTCACAGTTTGAAATGATGTGTGTGATGAAGTCGTGTTTTGCCAGCGCTGAAGAGCAGTGACAGAATCTCTGCACTTCAAGTAAATTTTTGACTGCAGTTACAAACGCACTAACTTAACAGTGCTTTGTGTATTAGCCTTTCTGCCAGTAGAGGAGACTAAAGTACTGCAGTACAGGTTTAATGCATCATATTCAGCACATGGAACTTTCTAGTTAGTTTTCAGACAGAGTATTCATGACTGCAGTTAGGTGGCTTGCGGTCCTGGCAATACTGCACTTTAAGATATGGGAAGATAAAACATACTTCACTGTTGGGAAAACTGGGAAATGATTGTGTCACAGCAGCCAAAACATGATTTGTTGTTTGAGAGATATGGTGAGTGATATTTTTATTTATTTATTTTTTGGTAAGGTTAGGTCATACCTCCAGGCAGAAACTCCATGATGAGGTAGAGGTTCATCTTATCCTGGAAGCTGTAGAACATTTTAACCACCCACAAGCTATCTGCCTCTACCAGGATGTCTCGTTCAGCACGAATATGACCAACCTACAGAGACGGGCGGAAAGACGGGGTTACACACAGATGTCAAAGGGCAGCCCTTCAGGGGGTGTACATACACACTAATGGCTTACCTGTTCTTTCTCCAGCATGTCAGCTTTGCGAAGGATCTTCATAGCATAGACATGACCAGTGTCTTTCTTCTGCACCAAGCGTACCTGCAGGTTAAAACCAACAGTGCTCATCAAAAACCGGACAGGCTCCATCAGTGGATGGGTGTGGTTGTTCGCTGTCATTCAAATGTATTAAAACCAAGTATTGCCGGGCACAACAAACCCCAGCAGACTTTTCAGCTGATTTGAATGTCAGCTCACAAACGTTGAATCAATCGGATAATTTTCCAAGGTTTAACAAGTTGAACTAAAATGACTTTCATTTTAATTTTGCATAACAGCTTAATCTCTTATAATAAGAAAATATGTAATTTGTCGCCTGGGTGATAACAGGGGAATTAAATGATAGGATAGAAAATCAAATGTGTCATATTTTCGGTTCTAAGGATCACGATCAAATGTTGCACGTCCATGGACAAAAGCGAGTTTGTTCAACTCAGACTGCAAATCTAAAATACGGATCGGATCCAGATGATAGATGATGGTTTGGCACTAATTCTTGGCCCTCCACAGCTGTGTACCAAATAACATTAATCCCATATGATAAGGAGATATGATTGTTTTTGCCCCTTGTTAAAGATAGGGATGCTTCCTTTTTTCTTTTTTAATATGTTGGCCTTGACACAATTATGGCAAAAATGTAATCAGGTCACTGGACATCTTTCATGTAAATTTGGTATGAACTGGACTGGTAGTTTAGCTGTAATATTGTTAACAAAACAGACAAAAGAACAAACATACCAAAAACGATACCCTGCTCCCCCCCTAATCGAACCTGCTAATATTTAGTGGACTCAATTCTTCTGTCTGTGCAGTATTTCCTTTAAACCTATCCTCATCATTTATTTAAGGAGGCATGCCACATCCTATATCCACTGAATGCACATCTCCAGGAGTGTAATTACACTTCTGTAATTACAGATGTGACTGTTCTGCTTGCCTTGTGAAAGCCTAAACCAGCGCACTACAGGTCTCCACGTCACCAGCTGCCCCCGCCCTTAACTCAGCGTAGCTCCTGTCGCATAGCAACAGTGACAGTGCGAAGCACAGCTGTGGGGAAAAAATTTTGCTCTCTTGGTTTTTTTTTTTTTTTTTGGATGGTTTATTTATTCCTTGAGGAACTGCAGCGTTGCTGCTGGTACAACAAAGGATAAAGATGAGCGAATGATCCATTTCCAAATATACTGACAGATTTCCAATGAGACATTGGACAATGGGACAGAGGACAGAGCACAAGTAAAAACACACCATCATCATCATTGTGTAAAAAACACATGCACAAAAAAAAAGAGAAAGTGAGAAAAACAGAAGTGGATACATAAAGATACAATCTTGCTTGCTGTGTTGTTTGTTTGTCTGGGGGTGGGGGGGGGGGGGGGTGGTGTTAGTGACACAAAATGAAAATGCACAAAGACACACACCTGCCCATTTCAACCCACTCTATGAAGTGTAGCCAAATGGATGCCTCACAGGGCCAACAGTGACTCCTGGACCCAGCCTGCAAACTACCAGCCAACCCAATCCATACATTGATATAAGTTTTTGGAATTGAAGTACATGTTCTATATTTGGGCCAGAACGTGTGCAGAAGTCCATAAGTTGTGGTGGGCGGTACTTCAGCATCTGGCAAGTGCTAACACACAAACTGTCACACAGTGTGTGTGCGCCTGCTAACTAAAGGTCCAGCTGCTTCCCAGGGAGTAAAAAGAATGAGAGAATAACTTCAGTCATAGATGAAGATGCAAGAAAAACAGGAGAAGAAGAAGAGATGCCACATTTAAAAAGGACTGCACAGCGATATCTGATAAACTTTCAATTTAAAGCTTACATGTAATGGCATCAGTTTTTAAATCAGATCTATTTATGATGCGATTTGATCAATTATGTATTTTCATATCATGAAAAAACCTGCAAAACAAACTGAAGTATATTAACTTTGTATAATTCAAAGGCTGCATGGAAATACTCAGCATTTTAGTGCAGTATAAACAGTTTAGCTCGTCATACTGTGGTGACCTTACAGTAACACACTGTGTTGGAGTGGTGTTCATGGTCAGTGTTAGGTTACATCAAGTGTCGCAGTGATGAATTAGAATTCAAGTTGATGACGCTTAGCTTCATTCGCTGAATTCCACCTTTATACTAACTTTATACTGTGTAGTATAAACACATTATAAACAGTATACGGTCAGTGTAGGGGATGGAAATCAGCTAAGGTAGCTTGTGAAACATCTGCTTACATCTTCCTGAATTCAGTTTCTCCACAAAGAGCAGGAAACCTAAAAGCAGCAGCAGCAGCAGGCTGATCACAGCCTACACACAAAGCAAACTCTGCTGAACACACCACAGGAATGATTCCCCAAGCGGAGCCGCTGCAATCCCACTTTAACCCCTGACTGCACTCATTTTTCTGTTTAGGTGTGGAGGCAAAGTCGCCCTCCACACTGCTGGCAACAGAAAATAAGACACTGCATGTGTCCTACATAAGATTCAAGCTGCGTACACTAATTAGAACTTAGATTGCAGTAACATTTATATTCTCATGTAACATTATTTTATTATATTAATACAGCTTAAGGTTTAGTTAGCTTTACACAAAAATAGTTGGTACTTTAAGTACATTTAAGACCTTGTACTTTTTACTTAGTAAAGAAATTGATTCAGTACTTCAATTTTTACCAGGATATTTTTTAAACAAGTATCTGAACTTCTATTTAAGTAAAGAATGCTGTACTTTTGCCACCTTTGGTTTTAGAATCTTAAATAATTTTAGCCTCATTTTCCCTCAAATATTCACACGATGGCACTTCAGGATGACCTCATGGAGTAGTCAGACGTGTAGAAAACCTCTCTCCCACCATATCCCATTAAAACTCATCATTGCCAAATCACAACAGTTGCCTCAAGGTGCATTATATTGTAAGGTAAAGACCACAACAGTCAAAACGGCCCGCTATGAGCGCCTGGCGACACAACACATGCTGTGGAAGAGAGCCAGAGATTAATATTAACTAATGACTACGGATGAAAGGACATATATATGTATTATATTTTCTTGCAGCTGCCTTTCAGCTTCCAAGTGTACGTATTATTTATTATTTAGTCTTACTATTACTCTTCTTTACCCACATTTATATTTTTTATTTTGTTTTTACTGTGTATGTATAGTTCTGCACTCTGTGCCTGTGGCACTTCTACTCTCACTTTGTTGATTGTACTTTTTTGCTGCTATAACATAATTTCCCTGTGCGGGATAAATGAAGTATCTATCTTCGCAGCGCCATCACAGTTAATTTTCAAACTGAAGAGTAACAATAAATAAAGGCACAGGATAAAGAGAGGAACGCTGTGATTGTTAATGTAGAGACACCTAGACCTCCCTCTGTCTTCCCACCTCCTCCAGTTTATCTGGGGAAACGCACACAGGCGTTCCCAGACCACCCAAGAGATATCATTTCACTAGCGTGTCCTCGGTC
Organism: Cichlasoma orientale; assembly: GCA_034780415.1. Lineage (NCBI taxonomy): Eukaryota > Metazoa > Chordata > Actinopteri > Cichliformes > Cichlidae > Cichlasoma > Cichlasoma orientale. The sequence goes on from JAVDPK010002347.1 coordinate 16,158, forward strand.
TACACTGGGGCCTCGTCCCGGTAGGACACGCCCAGAACACCTCACCTGGTTTGTTTGTTTGTTACGGACAAACTGTGGTTTGCACAGAAGTCCGATAACAGAACACCACTCAGGTCCAGATCAGGCAGGCCGCTCCTCCCAATCTTTAGGTCTCACTGTCATTGCCCATGTGAGCATTGAAGTCTCCCAGTAGGATGATGGAATCATCACAGGCATCACCCTCAATAACCCCGTCCAACGACTTGAAGAAGGCTGTGTACTCTGATCTGTCATTCAGCCCACAGCTGCAAATGACAGTCAGAACCTGCAATGGCTGCGTATCGTTCCGCCAGGGCACGTTTTTTATTGTTAACGAAGATTTGTGAAACTATATCAATGGATGTGAAGGACGAACAAAGTGAAAAAAAAAAAAAAAAAAAAAGAAAACTAGAAGGACAATTATGTTTGCAGCCAAAAAAACAAAAACTGACCAAAAAGAGGGCGGACCCAGCATTTTGTGTTTCTGCCGGCCGGCACCACAGGTGAAAGACTTGGACACGACCACAAGGTAATTAACACACATAATACAATGTCGGCAATTTTTCAATTTTTGATATACATATTTTTGAAATATGAGTTTATTGGGGACGGTAATGTCTCGTGATGCTCATGTGTGTCCTTAATATTACACACATTTAGCCCATAATGCTGCTATCTTTTGAACAACTTATTACACAATAGTTACTCTTTAACCTTCAATCTTGCACCTGACAAAGCATAAAAAACAAACTAATACTAGAACTAATGAAACCTAAGCATTAAATAAAAAATAAACACGAGCAAAACCACTCTAAAAACTAATTTAACCTGCTGAATTAGAGAAAAAGTTACAATGAAATAAAACTAATGTAAAAACTATTATAACTCTGCGGCAGGGCCTCTGCCCTCAACCCCTGCAGGTGGTGTTCTTATTTCAGTCAACTAAAATCAATTTAACAAAATGCATAAAAGGCTTTTACCTCTCCAAAAGCTCCTCGGCCAATCACCTTCAGGGATTCAAAGTCCTCCAGACCCAATCGGGTGCGTTTCAAACGCAGAAATTCTGTCTCTTTCCTCGCATGCTCAGAACGCCGGATACGTTTCTGCAGAGCACACAGCACTTTAAATACACCACACTGCATAGTTCACACTTCAGAAGTTTATCTTTTTAAAGCAATAATTAAGATTTAATGTTAAAATTACTTTAGAAAGTCAAGCTGTAAAAACAAAACAAATTTCTGTCCAAAATAATGTCGGGCTACACCTAGGTTGGTTATGACGTACACCGACAGGTACAGTAATCTCTCAGAGAAAACAATGGGAGTGATGGGTGTATGAATACATGATTACAAGTATACATGAGGTCAGAGGTCCTAGAGAAGGGAATCATTACAAACTTTCCAACACTACAGATCCACCAGATGCAAAAAATCCACCCAACTCTGTAAGGGACTGAACTCCCTTTGGACTTGATTGTACTCTGTTGTGAACATGGACAGCTGGAGATACTGCTGTTACACTTCTATGAAATCCCTCGGTCGGAGCACGTGCACAGTTGTCACATTGTGGCGCTAAGTCTCCACAAAAGTCTGTGCAGCCACAAAAACTGGCAGGCGTCCACACAAACCCTCACACTTACCTTCTGATGCCAAAATTTACATCACACGGGCCCTAGTAAACTTGTGGATGTGGAAAGTATAATCAAGGCCTTATACTACACCTGAACATACGGGGAAAACACCTTACTCACCTCTTCATCAGCCAAGCCCTCCTGATCCATAACTTTCTCCAGTTTCTGCTGCCTGAAAAAAACCCCAAAAAAACGTATCACTGCTTTACAAGCACAAAGTTCACCAACTTTTTTCATGTACCGAGTGATTGTTTATTTGTGTTTATTAAAAACATGAAAATAATCAGTGGAGTGGTTTTATTTACAGGGGACACTCACTTTTTCTTGCATCTGTACCTTACTGAATGCTTATCCCAGTAAATGCCTCAACATTGTCAAAATACAGAACCAAAGATTAAGCACACCTTTACACTCCTATCATCCCCAAGTGGCTGAAATCTGCATTAAAAACTAATAAAGCCAGTCAGTACTATATTATTACTGCATATTGTGCTTTCAATGCCACAACAAGAAGTGGCCCATCCTCAACTTAACCCCCTGGAGTTGATGTAGACCAGGGATACTCGCTTCCAGGCCTCGAGAGCCGGTGTCCTGCAGGTTTTAGATGTGTCCCTGAATCAGGACACTGGCTCTTGAAGCCTGGAAGCGAGTATCCCTGATGTAGACAGTCAATTTAAGATGACAAAGATGATGTAGCAGCAGGATGCTGCCTCGCTGAGGCTCCATCTCAACATGAGTCGAAAACGCTGACTTCAAACTAAGTACCTTTTTTTTTTCCCCTGTATATTTTCCTCAAATTTGGAAGAAATGGTAAAACCAGGATATTCGCTAGCAGAAAATGCTTCTGAGCAAAAAAAAAAGAAAAAAGAAAAAAGGAAATCACAAAATCCCCCTTCCTATTGGTGGAAAAATACACCACACCATCCAATCAAAAAATTATATGGCAACATATGGCATTTGGTTACTGAGGAATAGCTAAAAGTTGTGGGAGTGGCAGTGGTGAAAGACAGCGAGTGTTGAAATTTGAGAGATTTGTGACATTGAACGTGTTTGGAGGGTACAGTTAGTGTGTAGTGTAGTGTGTTTAGTGCGTTCTGAAGTCACGGACAAGCAGACAAAAAGCCAGCAAAGACTCAAATGTAGACGCTGTCTCCAGGAGCAGTGACGCCATGAAGCGTCAGGCTCATCTGTCGTGTGGTGGGCAGGAGCTGTTTGTTGGAGTGGCACAGATAAGTTGTGTGGTATCTTATTGTGACACCTGATTGTCCTGTAAATACAAATCCCCCTGAGACACTGCCTGCATTTTAATATAAATAGTTGTATATAACTTTGTTTGCTAAATTTGTACATAAGTGTTTGAAAATTACAATGTATATTATATTTTAAGTTATAAAAATGTGTTCAATAAACATGTTAAACACAGTAAAAAAAAAAAAAAAAAGCTTTTTTGTTTTTTGTGTGTGATTTTAGCTCTAATGTGTTAATACACTATGTCAAAATGAAAAAACAACAATATAGTAACACATGAGGTTATGCTGAAACCTCATGTGTTACTAAACAAGGTAAACAGTATTTAAAATGAAATATAAAAGGTAAAATCAACAGTAGTCAGAAACAGCCACTTATGCCCCAGACTCCAGAGGTTAATACTGACATAACCCACATCCTGATGAATCAAACAAAAATGGCTTGTCCATCCATTAGCCATCAGTTTCAGTTATGCTGTGAATTTAATTTTTAGTTGTTTTAGTCGGGAAGGACAACCTTTAGCTCTTGTTCATGCACAAAGAGCTAAAGCTTGTGAATGTTACCTCATCTCTCTCTCCTCGTGCTGAGCGATGAGGTTACTATAGAAGTTCTCCAGGGTCACTTTGGCCATGGTGACCCTCTCCTTGGTGTGGTTACTCATGGAAGAGCACGAGCTCTGGCCGGTCATTGCCATGCTTTACCTGCACAGACATGAGGACAATAAAAAGGAGTGAGGACTGAAGGATGCATCAGAGTAGACTGCAAATTAGCTGCTCTATTAAAACTTGCTGTTATGCTAATCTCAGATGTTACAATACAGCTCTAAAAATACTGGAACTATGAAATAAACAAAATGGACAAAAAGAGGAAGAAAAGTAACTGGCTCTTCTTCCTCTGACAATGTTGGTATGAAGAAATAATGACGAAATCTGATTTGTGCAAAAACTGACGCTGGAACACAGCATGACCGATGTTTTATACATTAGGCAGAGGAACACGGTTATGTTAGAGTTGCATTCAGGTCAGGAAATTCATGGAGTATTTAATTATTATTATGCTACTGTGCAACCGTCTTGAGCCACACCTGATTTCTTTATATTTTGCTGGGAAAATGGGAAATAGGTGGAGTAATTTATTGAAATATGTGCAAACATACATGTAAATATAGAACATAAGGCAAAAGGTGTGCGTAATGTGTAGTCTACGTGCGTTTTGTAGACTTGGAGAAGGCATTCTAAGTCATGAGCACCTCAGCCGGAAAAGGGTGAAGTGCCCACTCTGGCTCAGGGACGAGTTGCTGCCTCAAGTGGAGAAGTTTAATATCTGGAGGGCTTGTTCACATGTGAGGGGAGTGGGAGACTGCCAGATGGACTGGGGCTGCAGCTGCAGTGATGCTGACACTGCACCGGTCTGTCATGTTAAAGAGAGAGCTACGTGTGAAAGCCAAGCTGTCGATTTACTGGTCAGTCTAAGGCTCTACCCTCACCTATGGTTGTGAGCTTTGGGTATTGAACAAAAAGGACAAGATTGCAGATACAAGCAACAGAAATAAGCTTCCTCCTAAGTGTGGCTGGCCTCTCCCTTAAAGAAAGGGTGAAGAGTGCAGTGATTCAGGAGGAGTTTAGAGTAGAGCTGCTACTCCTCCACATCAAAAGGAGCCAGTTGAGGTGGTTCTGGTATCTGACTAGGACGCCTCCTGGGCACCTCTTGGGTGAGGTGCTCCGGGCATGTCCTACTGGGAGTAAACCCCGGACACACCTCAGTTTTACAATTTCTCAGTGAGAGAATAGCAATCATCGCTTAACATAAGAAATACTAATCATAGCATCAATAGGACTCACAACTGTCAACAAATTTCTGGAGGGAGATTGTTGAAACTATTGGAATGGACGTGAGGGAATGTACAGAGAAGTGGAAAAAGCAGAATGACAAACATGCCCCCCCCCCAAAAAAAACAAACAAACAAAAAACCTGACGACAAAAAAGAGCCAGGACCTAGGAGGCAAAAAATTATTTTTTATTTGTTTCTATCAGCTGGCACCATATATAACAACACCAGGACACAACCACAAGGTAATTACCACATAATGCTTCTCGCACAAGCATAAATGCTCTACAAAAATTCAAAGCCAAAGACTAACTCAGGCCTAAGACAGCGGCGTTAATCCTCTGCTGATCAGAGACCAACCAGAGAAGCAGCTGTTTATACTATTTAAGAATTAATTTAAGAAAGCACGTAGGCCTCCATTCTGGCAAACCAGCACACACATACAAATACATGTGTACATACATCTCCAACATCCAAACCACAAGTAATCTGAGAAACACATGTTGTCAGTCCACCATTATAAACTAGTAAGTTTATAATGGTAGACTGACAATGACACTTATCCCTGCAGCCTGTACAGTTAACTTGACATTTTGTGCGGGTCAGACTAAAGCAATGGCAGTAAATAAGTTATTTAACCCAAAGCAGCGTGCCTTCCCCAAAAATGATACAGCCAACGCCTGCTAAAACATTTCTATAGTTTAAACGTTAAAATCTATAACACGCGACACATTAACAGAGTATAAGAGGTAAAAATATGCAGGAAAAAAAAAACTTCAGAAACAGTTTGCGTTAGTTAATGTTAGCTTAGGTGAGTTTATTGCGTTTCTCTACAGCCCACACACACTGCCCTTTTTTTCGGAGTCGTCCCAAGTTACATTGTAAAACTAAAAAAAAGCCTATCTTCTTAGAATCGTAAATAACTAAAGAATTAAATAAAACAAGACACGACAAAGCGTCTTGATGGCTGTGTACACATATAAGGGCACAAAACCGACCTAGCCAGCGTCAATAACACTGAGCTTCGGCTGCACGTAGTACCGAAAGAGTAAAGAATTGGGAATAATTTAAGCCAGCACTCAAGCTTCCTTAATTGTCTTGTGGTTTTGAAATTTTAATTCGCCGAGTTCCTATTAATCCCACTCAAATACGTTAACTTGCTATAATTAGTTAGCTAGCTAGTTAGCTATTAAAGTTCCTGGATGCGTAACCTCAACGAGCGAAAATATAAGCAGTACTTAATACTTGCTTCAAAATAAAACTACTCCCTTTTCGGGGAAATGTTGTTTCGTCTCAACTTTGAACGTCTACATTTTATTTTTGAAAGCCTTTACCAGGAAACGCTGGTTTTCATTTCCACCGCTTGACAACTTGACTTCAAGTTCTCCAAAGCAAACAGCTAAGTGAAAGTTAGCTAGTAAATGTTAGCTACTTACAGCCGGTGTCGTTACAAGTACAATAGCAAACAACAAAAGCCATTGGTTATTCGTTTCGTAAGGCAGCGACGTGAAGAAAACATGTAAAAGTGCGACTTACAGTCGTTCGATTCCATGTTTTAGAGTTACTCTTTGTTTGCTTACCTTGGTCGAAGGTGCTGTGTCTGTCGTGTCTTGCTCTGCTTTACAGACTACGTTGCGTCACCACCAGTTCGAACTCAACAGACACCTAGTGGTTCAAACCCACCCCTTCGGCTGCCTTGGGACGGCTTCGTGTGGCAGCTGGAATGTCTCTAGCTTCTGGTTTTCAGAGGTCCGTCTCAGTGACTCAATACAGCGGAGTTTAATTTCTGGTGCACATGACAGAAACGCGCCGTGTTGCGGTGAATAATCACATACTTTGAGCTATACTACTCAGCACAAAGTACTTTCACTGAAACGTGGCCACAGGTTAATTCTTAGTTACAGCACAATCTAGCAGTGTTTATTTATATAGCGCTTTTGACAGAAAGTACTCACAAAGTTCTTTACAGAAAGTAATCCAAGTTTCAAAGGATTAAAAAATAGATGCATTTAAAAGAACACAGGGAAGCTTTAAACATTGCAAAAAAGTCAGTAGCAAAACACAAAATCAGAGCTATTAAGTACTTGCCTACTCTAAATAAATTATAAGCAAGATTTAGTGTTTTACAATAATAGATTTTTGCTCTATCCTATATAGACTCAATGTGGCCGCTTCTGGTGCCTCAAAGTAGAACTTCACGATAATGTATTGCTGGCAATGTTGGGAAAGGTTTCACTCAGGTGTAACTGGATACGATTAATAGTTATTTCTGTAATGAACTGTTAACAGATTCCACTGCAAACTTTTCTTAGAAATCAAAAAGTTATTTTTAGGTTTAGTATTCCAACACGTGTGTGATTATGTCCCGCCCTCTGTCCATCTTGAATATCTTATAACTCTACTTGTCTTCTTTCACATCTTTGGCAAATTACGGCGACCTGTAGAAAAAATGAAACTCTTGCATGAACACTGCCAATTTAACGTTTCATCGCATTGCTATGCAGCATATGTTGTGTTTTTCCGGCAGAGGTCGCTGTACACACCGCTTATGGAACGTGTACTTGGCTGCATTGATTGAAACCGGAATGAGCCAAGAAGGAAAAAGCCCCCACCACTTTGTGGCATCATGAAAGCTGCTGTAAATCTGCTAAAACTTCTTTGTCCTCAAAGTTTTGAGTAAACAGAGAAAACCTTGTGGTTGTATTGTTCTGTGATGTTGCAGTCAGCAACTATTTTTGCTATCAGCGTGTCTGTCAGTTGTTTATAAAATGTCAGAAAATTATGAACATGTTTAGTATCACAGAAGAAGGGAAACTAGTTCCAATCAAGTTCTGGGTCTTTGTGCCAGGTAGACGACAGCAGCTGCAGCTCATTTTTTCGAGAACTACATTCATGTGCTCTTCTTATGACTAATGTCTCAAGAAATGAATTTCTTCAAACTTGGCCCAAGTATTTAGTTGGAGCCATGCAGAAACTTAGAACAGGCGGCCAAAACATGTTTTCATACACCATTCAAATATTCACAGTTTGGACACACTGACCGTGGGTGAGTGTGTCCAAATGTGACTGGTGCTGTATGTAACAGGACACAAAGGTCAACGGCACGGTGACAGTTTTATGAAGACAGCTTTCAGGCCATTATTCAGTGATACAAACCAGGAACAGCAGAGATGTAAAACAAACTTTACTGGCTGGTGGAGGCATGTAACTGCGAGGTAGCAATTCTAATTGGTTAAAGAAGCAATTGATCAGTTGCCATCAAGCAACTTGTTGATTTATGATCTGATAATTTAATCTCTACAACACTGGCCAGCTTCTGAGTGCCCCCGGAGAAATGAAATGGAGAGCCTCAACTGGACCCCACAAACAGGGAGAGCAGCCCCCACCAACAGCAGACCCCTGAAAAAAGCACTAGGCATGTTTACTTTACTTTATTTATGCTGTATTAGCATTTTGGCAATGCATATCTAATTTGAATTTATGCACAAGAGATATGTCAGCCACCATGTTGGATACAGATATCAGCAAGAACAGGAATGGACTGCTGCTACATTCCTTTTGTTCACAAAAGCGGTTGTAGTCAGCCAGACATGACAACAGAAAGAATGAAAAAGAGAACTGAAGACAGCAAATATACAAATCTTCCACCAGCGGCCTAAAAAAAAAAAAAAAAAAAAAAAAAAAATCAGACTGCAGGTGCACGGATTTAAAAAAGTTTAATCTTTATTTGAAATTATTTCCTGATCAGAGACGGGCTGTGTTTAACACCGTGAGGAGCAGCAACACAGCCATACAGTAATTCACACGTGTTAACATAATTATTTAAATCCAAACAACACAACACAGAAAACACAGCGCAATATTCACATCTATACACTCCTTTATACAGCCATAGGCCACGCTGACAGCTAGTGTTTCTTTGTCTTCTCCCTCTTCTTCTTCTCCTGATATTCAAGGATCTTTCTGTGAAATACTCCTGCAAAGGAGACAAAAAAAATCACTGCACTGTGGGCAGACAGACCAAACATAAAGAGCTTCAGGTGCAGAAACTCAACTATTAATAACATTCATTTTCCAAATACAACTCACCAATAATTAGACAAAGCATCTACTTTGGCTTTTCAAGAGGTTTAAAATGTATAATGTGACAGGAGACCTGTATCAGCTGTACAGCACTCTTACTCATGGCTTTCATTTTCTGACCATAAACTTTATATAAGACAACGATTACACTTATTCCACAACTAAATCCCTCCGAGAGGGCAAACACTGAGGCGCTGGTGAGCATTTTACTTTGAATCATCTTTGTATAATACTAAGTGGGAACTCAGTGACATTGTGTCGTATGAAAAGCCCGTTAGACTTGTTTCAGGCACAGACGGTACAAAAATGGACCTAGCGCCATTATGAAGCCTTGAGATGAGATGTTTTTGATATCGCCATTCTCTGCATTTTAAACTCAGATGTGAAGACCGCAGGGTGGATCATGAATTTTCATTCACGAGTCATTAGCCGCTGCAGATAATCCTCTGTTCACGTTTGCTATTGACTGCCACGAGGCTGGGTGATCTCAGGGCTTTCCATGGTAAATGTTTTTCTTATCACTCGATATTGATATATAATAAAAACATGTCTCAGTTCTGACCAGGAAAAAGCTTCAAGTGTTACAGAAGAACACAAACAAACTGGAAAACTATAAATAAATGAGATATTTACAAAATGAAAGTACAGGCTGATCTATATTAATGGATCAGGTGTGTCCGATGTGAAGTATGACGCAGTTCTAACATCTCTCTACACTCCACGTATAGCTGGGAAAGGACGGCTAACAAGGGTCCGTCACTTTAATCAACTTCTTGTATACTAATTGTACTTACTGGTATCATGTCTTACAATAAAGCAGGGAGCTGCATTCATGACATCACTGTGTCTCTTTGCTTGTCGTCATAAGGCGTGGTACAGGAGGACGTGTCAGTCTCGTGTTGCACGTGCATTGTATTGTGCAGGTCAGCTGTGCACTGTGCACGGATGGTAAAACCAGTCTGTGGGGTTACCTGCCTTTGTGGAAGCACACTTTTGAATCCGTTTGACGTGCACGCTGCTAAGCCAATGGCCTTTCTTGTCTGTCAAAACATGGACCGAATGAGTTCCATCAAGTCTATATACCGACCAGGTCTTGTGTTTTTTTGCAGAAAAGTTATTTTGCGATCATTATCGTTTTCTCACCCGCTCCTAATTGCTACAAAACATCAAGTATCAGGTTGGCAGTGGAGGTAGAGAGGGTTGTCTACCAATCACAAGTCCGATCCCGGGCTGCTTCAGTCTGCATGTTGAAGCAGCCTCGGTGATGTGAGTATGGAGAGCCTCACGTTGCCCCCCAGTGCATCCGTGTGTGTGTGTGTGTGTGTGTGTGTGTGTGTGTGTGTGTGTGTGTGTGTGTGTGTGTGTGTGTGTGTGTGTGTGCTGTGAATGGAGAGCTCACCTTGCTGTGGTCCAGGCTGCTGCTGCTCCACGTCCTGGATAAACAGGTCAAACATCTGCGTGTGAATGAAACTCTTGACAAAGCGCTGAGTGGATTTGGACTCGATGGCCTTGTAGAACCTTTTCTTTTCGAACACGCCCCGCTCTCCAGAACGGCCGTATTTCACGTATGAGGCGTAATGGCCGACCGTTTTCACGAAGAACTGCAGGAAAGCTTCTGAAACCACTCGGTTCAGCTCCTCCTCCGCTGAAGGAGAGGACAGAAATCATTTAAGGATGGAAATGTTGTGCTCTAAGAACACGTTTGATTGTGAGTCACTCACCTGATACGTTTCGTCTCTTGCTTAGTGCCTCTAATATTTCAGCTTGGAGCTTTGGAGGCAGGATGGAACCTTCATCACCAATCTGGAATTAGAGACGTCACCTATAAATCTCAATCTAAGAACCAAAGGATTCAAACAATTTTTTATTTTTCAGCTCTTACTGAAACAATGAAGGTGTCCTTTTTTTCCTCAGACAAATCCACCACCAGCAGCTGTTCCACACAAAAGGAGGGACAGAGTAAGGAGGGAGCGCCGTTATTAACACACTATCGTTTCTGGTCGTTTTTAATGGACCTCTCCATGTTAACTCACATCGCTCTGGTCAGTGACCAGGTCCAGCAGGCGCTTCTGGACTCCCAGCAGGTACGGGGTGGGTGCCATCACTACATCAATTAGGATTTCCGGAACAATGGAGATGAAGGTGTGCTGCCAGGTGAAAGGGTAGAGGAGCGCTGCTACTGCATGAATGACCTGTGATAATGTGCTGCAGACAGAGAGCGTTTCATCAGAACTGACATCCGCTTCGATGGAACTACAGTCCTCATGATAGAAACTCATTTGTTGTGTAGTTTTAAGGATGTGTTTGTTGTGGCTGCCTCATAAATGCTTTGCTTCCTAATCCAAAATACGCTGACACAGATGTGAAGTCTTCTACTCCATGAATTCATACTAAGGGCCAGAGCCCGTATCCATCTGAGCAAGCAGGCTATTACAATCCAAGCTACACACAAAAAGCTTGTATTATTGTGCACCTGGTGCGGCTGTGATAGTTTCCCATTAGAAGAACTGCCGAGGAGGAGATGATGCCAGGATGAAGGAGTGTTGGCACACTGTGAAGGAGCTCTGAGCCGCAGCCTTCACTATAAGGGTGATGAATCATTTTAGATCTTTGATAGTGCCTTGAAGATTTTGTTAAACCCTATTTCAATGAATGATTTGATTTTTTAACACATTTAAATGTAATTAAGGTGCAGCTGGTTTTGTTTCGTCTCTTCCGAGGTCCATTTCTGACTGGCGGGGGTGGTGTTTTCATGAAGCGTGCACATGGGGATGCTCCACCTGACATCCACTCTTAATCAACTGATTGGACTGAACCGTGGAGCGTGGAAGGCGGGGAAGGGCTTATTTTGTCGTGGGGGTTTTGTTCAAATGTTTTCCATTATTATTTATTATTCCTTTCATTAATACAGGCAGCTATGAGATGTGATGTAAGTAATTGTAAATATCTTTGGGAATGACTCCCCCGTAGTTACAAGGAAGGCAAACTATAAACAGAGGGTTTCTCTGTGCTTTGGTGGGACACGAGTTACTGCTGGGTGTGTGTTGGATTTCACTGGTTTTCTATAACTGTCAATAAAAGAAAGACGGAGCTCTGGACAGTTGAGTCGCCTCTTTCATTTTACTTTATCTCCATGCACCTCAAGCCATGTGGCTGCCATCCTGAGAGGGTTGGTTTTCTGCAAGAAAAAAAGGATCTTCTTCTGCACGTCCTAAACTGTTTATGAAGCAGCCACAGAGAACTCCTACCCTCCACCTCAGCTGTCAGACGTATCCAGAGAACAGTATGTCCCTACATGCCATCAATAATCATCAATGTCTGATGAAGTCTTCACCCTTATGTGCTACTTACTAAAATGAACTAGCTGCATATATCATTTATGTTTTTCCACTCCAATATTTTTGCAACTGCAGGCCTCACACAAATGTGCCCTGCTTATTAAACCTGGTGATTCTGCCTGTTGCTAAGCGCGGGCAGGCCACAGAAGCTTCTGCGAGATATCTGACCTGTGATTGGTGCAATCAGAGATGCAGCAGTGCAGCTCTGCTGGATGACCAGGGCTGCACTGTCCAGTGAATAACGCGAAAGCTGCTATGAGTGAACTCTGCGTGTGTGACTGTGATATACCCAAGGTCATCTGCGATGAAAACGATCCGTCTCTCCAAGACGGCAGCTGCAAACACCTGCAACACTTCCTGGTCCGTCAGGCAGCTGAAGAGCGTGGCAAAGTTGACATGCTCCAGCCAGGAGTCGAGGGGCCGGGTCAGACGGATGATCTGGTGGAAAGTCACCACTGTCACAAAAGTGTCAACAGTGGCGCCAGCATGTCATCACTCAACTGACATCACTGATTTCTCTTCTATACCATTGTTTCCACTTTGATTTAGGCTTAATTTGCTCTAAAGGAGCTAATTTCAGTGATTTTTTTCCTCTACTTTAGAACATATTCAGCATGTTTAGAACAGCACCCTTACAAAGTGTCTTTACAAAGCCAGAGAACCAAGACTTTGTCTTTCCACACCCTGAAGGCCGGTCACAGTAACTAGTGCATACTTGAGATGACTGAGCTGTTGAAACATGGTACATAGGCTGAATGGCATGTTTCTGCTCTGAGGTAAAGATTGGGTAACGCAGAACATGTTCAGACAAGTTCTCACACCTGCCTGAGGGATCTTACATAAACTCACTGGGTTCCAGCGCCGTCTGTCCTCCCTATTAAACTATTTTTAACACCTTAGACATCTTTTATAGTGTGAGTTGCACTGCTGCTCTGTCATTAAATGCTTACACTTGCTATCACCCGGATAGATCATGACTCTCTCTCAGAGAGAAACCAGCCACTCCCCACAGCTCATGATCATCGGTGAGGGTGGGCACGTAGCTCACCCGGTAAATCAACGGCTTCACTTTTATGCTCAGGTCTCTCTTCACCACAGCAGATGGGTACAGCGTCCGCATCACTGCCACTTGGCTATGCCCAGAAATTCTGTCCATAAAAATTATTTGATCTTCAGTAAAACTCGTCTGAGTCTAAACTTTGAAACTCATTGAATTAAGAAGAGAAATAAGAAACTTTATATGATTATATCCTCAAACTTTAAGCGGTCTGTATAAGCAGCTGGATGAATTTGGCCCTGACCTCAGTGCCTGACTCAGGAATGAAGCTCTTAATCTCCACTGTGTTTCCCGGGGCTGGGAACGGAGCCTCTCTTAGCTTCTGCATGAATGGATAGATCATGGCCTTGGAGATCTGCCGCCGCTTCTCAACCTCATCAAATATCTGCACACACACAGGAGAACAGTCAGCTACACAGTAACCAGAGGTATGGTTTGTACAAGGCTAAAGCCAAGGTTTCATTCCTTTTATTTGTTTTGTAACTGGCTTAATTATATAGTTTCATGTTATTCTGTTTCATGAAAAAATAAGCTGTTTCAAATCCTCTCAACAAACAGTAACAATTCTGAAGCACAGTCATTTTTTTTTAGCTTTTTAATAGTCACATTTAAACACATTCAATTTACCAACTTTAAAATGGACATTCCCAATGTCAGCTACTGCACAGCAATAATTCAGACCACCCTTTACTCATAGGGACATTGAGCCCACTGATCTTCAGGCCGAATCGCATCATCAGGTGGCGGGGGCGGATGCTGGACAGACCCGGTGCACTTAGACGTGAAAACATAAAGTGAGTGGGAATGCCTGGAAGAGGCCCCAGTCCACGAGATCTTCAATTCCCCACATACAGCAGAACGTCAACAGCGTTCCGAGGGAAGTTGAGGACATCGAGTCTGACTGAACCTTGTTCCGCACCCCCATTGTTGAGGCTGCTGCATAGAGACTTTGTTCCCATGATGCACTGAGTGTTTCTTCTTATGCACCTCTTTTATTCTCTCTATACCCCACTCTGTATTTAATCATTAGTTATTATTAATCTCTGTCTCTCTTCCTCTTCTGTCCTCTCTCTCTCCCCTCAGCCCCAGCCGGTCTCAGCAGATGACTGCCCCTCCCTGAGCCGGGTTCTGCTGGAGGGTTCTTCCTGTTAAAAGGGAGTTTTTCCTAATTTCCTAATTTCTAACTTTGTACTGTTGCTCTCGTGTCTTCACACAGTTGTGTGTGTGTGTGTGTGTGTGTGTGTGTGTGTGTGTGTGTGTGTGTGTGTGTGTGTGTGTGTGTGTGTGTGT
>JAVDPK010002347.1:80646-92311 GCA_034780415.1 Cichlasoma orientale
TTGCAGCTAGAAAACACGCATCTCTCTCCTCCCTCCATTGTTTACGTTTGTGTCGCTGTGCTGTTATTGTCCTCATGATGGAAACGGGACTCACTAAGTAACGTGTTACTGACATCACTGTTCATAACCAATCAAGTTTCTTGGAGACAAGCGACCTGATTCGCGATGCTGCCGTCGTTATCATGTCCCGTGTGTTGGGTCTCACCCCAGTGGCCATGAGGGCCATTTGTCACTGTTGCTCCCCGTGTGTCGAGCCCCTAACTCTGACCGTGAACATCACAGCCATGTGCACCAGTCCAACACAGCTTTACTGTAAAACCACCACAGTACAGCAAACTAACCTGTTTATCCTGCACTAAACTGCAGTATTTTCATGCAACAACCTTAGAATAATGTGTCATACAAATAAAAACCAAGTTCTGAGCAGAAATTCTCCCAAATGTAATTCACAGAATTGAAACACGAGTGCTAAACTTTCACTTTATATGAGACCCTCAGCAACTTTTTTTAATCAGCAGGAGCTGAGGTAGAGGAAGCTCCAGGGCAGAAATGGTTGAATGGAACAAATTGACTTCAAACTGAGAAAATGAAGCAAAATAAAACAGACCCTTAGTTATGCTGAAAATGATGTTTACTAGTTCAAAGAACCAACAAAGGAGTTCAATAAACCACTGACTGTAAATCAAGCAGGCTCAAATTAATTTACATGTTCAAACGGCCTCCTCAGCCTTTCTTTACATTAACACACCGAGACAGAGGAAAACACCCATTTATATAATAGTAAGTCTTTTATCTGTTTTTAAATTGAAATGAGTTTTATTTTACGGTGAGCCACACAGTAGCGAACACTGCTGATGATACAGACTTATTTCACTGTAAGGGAATATAATGAGATGTCTCCCAGCGTGGGGTAACGAGTGCGGCTAAACGTTGCCACCGAGAACTCCCAACACAGGCAGACAGACACGGGCTAAATGATTTAGTTGTGTTTGTGTGGCGTGTTTACATGTTTCAGTTTATAGCAGCTTGTCTTTGCAGACATCATCCAGTGTTGCTTAGCTTGTTCAAGACCCAGATTCTCCAAACACGCCACTGTCTCAGTGTGCTACTCTATAAAATATGAGCAGCATGATTAAATGACAGCTGACAGCCCGACTGGTGCTTTACTTAAACATTTACTCTATGAAAAATATAATTCCACATGGGGTAGGAAATGTATAAGCTCCCATTTCTTCACATTAGATAAAGTTGACCATAGATTCTTATTTTTTCAAGTATATGCAGTAAACATATACAGTAAAAGGTAAAATTGTATTTATATAGCACCTCTGATGACAACTATCACAAAGTGTTTCACAACATAACAGCAGAGCAAAACTGAATTTTCTTTACTATATATGTGTTATACATATATAGTAACATTTGTAGCCTCAGCCCCTTTGTATTATATATTAAATCAAAGGAACATTTTTATTTGCATAGTAAAGGAGAGAGATTGAATTTCTCAAGTAAGTGAAGAATGATTTGTCGCCCTCGGCTCCGCCGTGCTGTGTGCGACGCATGAATTGAAATGAGAGCAGTAAAGGAACGAGAACCAGAATGTTGTGGGTAAAAATGTTAAATAGAAATCATTCAATTTAGTTACAAATTCAATTTTTCATCCGTGTGCTCATGATGAATGATCACTCATCAAAATAGAACTTTAGAAAATGAAAAAGACATTTTCAGACAAAAAGAGACAAAAAGAGACAAAAAGAGACAAAAAGAGACGATACACTATGCAACACAAAAACTTCTCTACAACGGTTACTTCATAACTTCTGCACTCGAGTCAAGGAGAAATATCATATTTGCAGAAACTTAAATATTCCATTGATACATTTATACGCTGTTAAAGAAAGCAACTTGGTAAAACGCTATCATAAAGATAAAATCATGGGGGAATATATCTGTATGCAGCCCAGCACATAAACAAAGACAACTGCTGAAGGTTAGCTTATCGAGGGAGTAACGAGTTCATTACACCATGGCGAGAGTGAGTTTAGCAACAAGACAAAAGGTGGTCATACGCCATCATCAAGGACCCTCACAGGAAGAAATATCACAGACGACACGCGTTTCCATGTCTGCGCTTCGGCAAAAGGATACACAACTGACGCAGTTCAATCTGGCTGGCTTTCCTTTAAAAGGGGAAAGGTGCCCAGAAGCACCGCGGTCTCAGAACTGGCACATAATAGTGGGAGCCATTATAGTTACACAAAGGTTCCAGTGCAAAAGCCACCAAACATGTCTTCTGATGTGGAGGTATGAAGAACATGAACAGGTACAAAAATAAAAATGTTAGCAGGGCTCTGGTCCGATCTTAGATGTTGTCAGAGCTAAACAAGATACTTTGTTGACTTCCAGCTGACACGGTCGTAATCCGATTCCCGAAGAACACCTGAAAGTACTGACCTCATCGTCCTCTGGTGTAGGCAGAGGTTATGTGGGCTGTGAATGCTGTGTTGCTTTACATGTTGTTGCCTCAAGAAGTTGTAGGACGGTGCTTTTTGGAAAGGTCCAGAGTATGCTGTGCTAAAGGAGACGGTAAAGGAAGCAGTGAATCGCCTTTCTTTAGCATTTAGACAATTTGAGCAATTCTCATCGTTATCGTCCTTAAGAACATTCCACTCAGTTTGGAACCTTCTGATGTACTAAGGACTGTTGTACCACAGTTGTGGTTCCTGGCCATGATATGTCTTCTTTATGTCTGGCTGAACAATGGCGAGCAACCAGCAATACTACGGGCAAGACATAAACTGTCAATCAGCCGCGTTTACGGTCCACTTCACTGCACGATAGCGTCACCTCTGGGGCAACATTTTGACTGATGGCCCGCATTTCTCAGGAGCTGACCGGGGATGATACAGGATCTGACAAGCAGCCTCAACCCAGTTGGATATTTTCTAACATTATGTCAAGCTTTCACAGATGTTTCACTTACAGTGTAATAAAAACATGTGAAACAATGAGTCACAGGTCACCTGTTCTGCTGGCTGTCACTAACTATGGAGAAGCAGCTGCCTACACATTTATAAATAACCATGCAAGCGAATGTAAACAGTAAACATACGACACAACATGTTTAGCTTTGTGTCCCAGTAATGAAAGAAAGAAAGAAAGAATCCATGTGTTATTTTGCATTGTTGATATCTTCTTTTAAGACGATCCCGTTTTCCCTGTTTGTCCACATTCTGAAACTCTGCAGTTGGTCTGTTGTGCAAAATTGTGTTCCTAAGATCAGCAGAGTTAAACTCAATCGTAGGCAAGTAATTTGTTGGACATAGACACCATCACAGATTGATTGTTTTAAATCAAACAATCAATGTGAATACAGAAATGTATAAAAATGGCTGTAATTCCCACAGAGTCAATGTAAAACTGCTGTAAAACTCTTTGAATTAAAGCTAAAATATTCAATGAGGCAAAACTACAAAAATAATGTCTCTCTGGACGTAACTATAGTTATTTAACAGCTGTAGCCTTTAGATGCTTTGCAGATCTTAAATACAGAATATAACGTGTTGAAAATGAAACCACAACAGTGTTTTGTTTGTTTTTTTGTTTGTTGTTTAAACACAGTTCATGTAGATGGCCTGTGGTCTTTTAAAGTGGAAAGTTTTCATTATATATTTGCATATATAAACCGTGTCCTTAAAGCGAGAAGAGCTAAAATAGCTTTTTTCGCTCTGGAGGCCGACGGAGGTGCTACAGCATGGCAGAGTATGACAGTGTTTTGAACTATGATCCATGCAAAGCTGCTCCACTAGAGGACAAGAATAAAAATATGGAGCTGGAACTAAGCATTGAAGTTGTGTAGTAATTTATCAGTTAATGCAGTAAATTTATGGAGCTCCTTGAATTAACTTAAATTGTGAGAGTGGTGCAGTGGGTAGGTCTTGCAGCCGGTGGGCTGCTGGTTCGAGCCCCTGTCCCTGCCCTGCGTTGTGTCCTTGGGCAAGACACTTAAACCACATTGCCTAACGGTAGCACCGGTCTCTGGCTGCATGACCGCAGATGCTCATCTCTGGATGAGTGATCTGGAACGATTATTTCGTTGTGTGACTTGTGTGCACAATGACAATGAGTTGTATCTATCTATAAATATTTCAATATATTTCAATCCCATCCTTGCTAATTGCACAGACACGAATTATGAAAATTGTGTCAGTGTCCAAATTCTCATGGACCTGATTGTGTCTCTTACAACACAAATTAACATCATTTCGACTTTGACAGCATTCACATTTGAACCCTGTGACCCCGGATAGCCTTTCCCCTTTTCTAGTTGCTTCACGCCACCTGAACATCACCTGCACAAACACGTTTAATAAGGAGTCCAGTAAGTGTGTAGCTGTCCTCTGCTCTAAGCTTATTAACTTAATTCTCTCTCCAGCATTTACATGCATAAGGAACCGTTTGCTGAACATGTCAAAGGCTTTTCCAAAATGACAGGTATTACCTGTCCGCTGAGCTGGGTCACCATCCAGCAGCTCTTTTGGTGCAGATTCTAATGTACGCATAAGATTAGAAACACAAGTATCAAATTAGACAGAAATGTCATCACTAACAATAAATCGAGACAGAGATTTAACATAACTGAGTCAAAACAAGAAAAGTCTGTCAGTGCTGATGGTAAATTTTTATTTGAGTTTTATGTGGAAGTGGGAGCCACAAGAGGGTTAAACTTGTGTGTGTGTGTGTGTGTGTGTGTGTGTGTGTGTGTGTGTGTGTGTGTGTGTGTGTGTTATGACCCTTCAATTGAGTCAGTCAGTATTCTGCTTGCTTTCACTTAGAAGCTGAAAAAGTGGGATTGAAAGCAATTGAAATAATAATGTAATAATAATAATATAACCTCTGTGGTGACATTAATAGTGTCATTATGCTTTCTTTATTTTGTGATCACATTTTTATTGCCTTTACACAAACAGACACTTACAACATGTAAGCAGTAACATCAAAAACTACAATTAAAGGTAGACAAAAGAAAAAGAAACCACAAAACAAAAAAACAGGATAAAAAACATCTAACAATTACCAGAAGGAGGCAAGAGAAGAGAAACGAGGAGAGAAAAGGCGGATGAACAAGCAGAGAGCAAAGGATAAGGAGGCACTCAATACAACAACCAGCTAAGATCCTCCACTACTTGGGAACAAAGTTGAACTGCCTCTTCTTTAGCTCCATGGATTCAGGCTGTGGACAGTTCAAGATATGCAACATCCACGTAGGCCAGCAGCCAATGCTTCTGCGTGAGCGAGTGCAGTTTCCACCTTGTGGCAATGAGCTTTTTAGCAGCTGTCAAATCAGCTAAAAACACGTTTCTGAGCAGTTTTAACTGACGTACATCATTTAAAATTTAAACAGATGGGGAAGTGGAACAGAAATATGTAATGAAGCAGACAGACCCTCCGTGACCACCCTCCAAAACGCAGACACTCCCAAACCAGATCATGGGTGTGGCCTATTGTACCCAAGGAGCAACTTTAAGTTTCATACAGCAAAGTCTTCGTGGAGTCAAATATGTCCTAAATAAATGTATTTATTGATGATCAGGATTCCTGGATTCCTGTTTACTCGTGTCCCAAACACCCCCCCCAGCCAAAACTAGGACTGAGAACTAAAATATGTGCGCACCATTGTGACTCTACTGGCAATGGAAGGTACTGCATGTTCCTAACAAAATATAGAGACATAATTTGGAAACTGCTCCACTATATCCTGGAAATGGGAAAATGTATAAAACATTTAAATCTCAAAATCGTAGGCAAACGAAATCAGTAAATAAATAAATTTATTAATGAATAAAAATTCTAAAATATAAGCTGATTGCTTTGAACAATCAGTATTTTCTGTGAAAGCCTCGACTCAGTGGAACACTCTGCCCGATATCATTAGGAATTGTAGCTCTATCAACAGTTTTAAGAACAGACTGAAATATTTGCTGAAAGATTCACACACCTGTAAACATTGATGCTTTTCTTTTTTGTGGGTGTGTGTGTATATATGTGGGCGGGTGTGGTTATGGGTGGGGTCATTTCCCTCAGCTGACTCCCTGAGGTTCAGGATCCTAATCCTAATCGTCCCTCTAAGTCCATCGTCTTAGTCGTCAGATCTGCCTTCATTTTCTCCAGCGGCGCGAACTTTTCCTTCAGCAGGCCATCATCTGAAAACCCATCATCTGTAGATTCAAGGAACTGATCGAGTTTGTGCTCTTTTTGTTGTCTAGGCATGCTTGAGAGTTTCAAAAAGACCAGCAGGCTGCTTTATGCAATGCCTAGGGAGGTGAGAACAAATGAAAAGCAATAGTAAGAGCGGGGAGAGACAAAAACATGAAGAAATAAACGGAAGTCATCAGTGTGCTTCTGAAGACTTCAAAGAGTCACTTGGGGGCTTTAGGTTCTCCCAGGCAGCTGGTCAGCAAGCTTTTGGTTCTGCTTGTTCCGTCAGTCATTGCTCTGCAGTGCTTTTATCAACAGTCTGATTATACAAGAGCTGCTTACCTTTTTTGTCTTTCATATAAAGATGTTTTCACAAGTCACATATGAACATAATTTACCTGTAGTGGAAACATTTAACATTAATCTTATGCTGTATTTCTGTGCACATTTCAGCCACATTAATGCTGATAGTACACACACTTGCTTCTGTCCCCAAACATGGCCATATTTTGCATATTCACTGTGTCCCACTTACATACACGGTTGTGTGCAGCCCTTCAGATCCCTTAGAGCTATAATCCCAAAAATCTTAGAAGCATGGTGTCTGGACTGTTGTAATTTATTATTATCAGGTTGCTCTAAAAGCTCTCCGAAAGCCTTCGTTTGATCCAGAAGGCTGCAGTGAGAGTGCTGACAGGGACAGGAGAGAGAGAGAGAGAGAGAGAGAGAGAGAGAGAGAGAGAGAGAGAGAGAGAGAGCATATTTCTCCCATATTAGCTTCTCTCCCTGGAAAATCCAGAATTTAATTTAAAATCCTCACAAACAAGGTCTCAAATTATCAAGTCCTATCTTATTATAAAGACCTCATACTGTAGTACTGTAGTACAAAGTCTTACTCCATTCCATAAAGGGCTTCCATGACAGTCACATGCACTGTTGTGTCACTTTACAGCACAGCTCGCCATTCTGATGAATTTCTAATTTCCACAGCAACAGCTATCTCCACATATTCCATCATCAACTCAGGCTTGTGTAAACAACGGTTCCATAATGCATTGTGGTGGTGATGTCACGATCCCAAGCTCTATACTGTACTGGGACTTAGTGGACTGCTACTGTAACACGCCAAAGCCCATTGAAGCACATCACTGTGCAAAGAAGACACAGGAAAGTAAACGGAGTTCGACCTCTGGTTAAAGTGTGAACTGTGGTTTGGGTGCAGTTCCGGAGCTTCAGGAGTATGCGTTTATGGAGGCTGGAGAGCAGCACAAAGCTGGAAATGCCATGTAGAGAAGAGCAGAGTTGTGTTGTTCCACCCTCATTAAACATGCATGTGGTGAGACAATTCACTGTGTATTATTCATGCAGCAGTTGAAATTTGCTGAAAATATAGCAAATTGCATTCTGTATTTCATGATGACATAGCAAGACTCTTCTATTCCTTTCCAGCAACACGCATAAATATCACAAGGTGCATTGATAAATTAGAATTATTATTACATACTTATTACATCTCCATTTAAGTTGCTACAACATTAATATATAGTTCAGCCAATTAAAGTCAATAAAGACAAGTTCCAGAGGATTGAGGCTGAAGCTGCTGACAGTGTGATCACTTAACAAGAAATGGTCACTGTTTCCAAATAACATACAATAACAGATGGGCGTGGCCATTGTAGCACAGCGTGTTGGGTATGGATGGTATGGCATTTTAGAAACAGTTAAAGAATTGCAAGAGACAAGAAAGGCTAAAACAGGAACAGCTGAAACAGCAAAGGCATATACATATATAACATATATATAACATATATATAAGATATATAGAACTTTAGAAGTGTTGGCATGTATCTTTTCCACCTCTGTAAACTGTCTACGAACATTGTGCTAAAGTGGACTAACCAATTCGTGACTCTACACAGTTTCAGGGAATCTTAATGCACTAACCTGTTTCTTTAATTTATTGAAACAAAATCAAAATGAACACCATGTTTTGCTCTTTATTGAATTCAGACCAATAGGAGCTTGACATTTCAGGTGATGTCATTTATTCTACTTTACTGGCAGACTGTCTTCAGAGTCCATTGCATTTTACACGCCTTCTTTCTATTAGGACTTGTATTGAGGTGGTGCCTCTGAGCTAAACCACAAAGGGAAGTTCATCTTATTCTTTCTCTTATCTCCCTCCATCTGTTACTTCCTGTCTTAGCTTACTGCTGGGACAAACGCATCCCTGTCTGGCTGCTCGCCTCTGTCAGCGCCTCCCTGTTGAATAAAACATGTGAACCTCATGCTGCTGCTCTTTGCTACTTGCAAATCACAGCCACCTTGCCTCATTCACGCCTTTCATATCGCTCCCTTTTCCTTCACTCTCGCCTCCTTTATCTCAGCAGATGCAGCTCGGTCCATTCGCTCTCTCTTTCTGCTCTCGCCTCCTGCTCCTCCTCCTCACTGAGTTTCCCACCCCTTGTTTCTCTCTCTTATCTTCTCCCCACTTCTCCCTCCCTCCTCTATCTAATAGCACATGCTCTCCCAGGTAATCAGCACTGAACCAAGTGATTCAGCCTCTCATACGAGAGCTGTGAGTGGTTGACTGCACTGAGCACGCTCCCAAAGCTCTCCAGGCAACACCTCCCCCCCATCCTTCCAGTCTGTATAGTACAGGGAGAAAAAGGAGAAGTAGTGTGCAAGACCACCCCATTGTCTTTGCTGCTACTCACCACATTAATATATGGCGACAGAAAGGATGAGCTTTCATAAAGACAGAAAGCGAGGAGAGAGGAAACACTGTACAATAAAGATAGAGTAGAAAAAGGGGAGGATAAGTAAGTTCCCCCAAAGCGTTTTCTGTCACACCTCAGATGATGACACCCATGGGGGGAAGCATGCCTGTGACAGTAGCCACCCTCCAGATGGTAGTTAGGACGAAGCCAGCCCCTCTGTCCCTGTTTTAGCAACACATGGAGCTCGGTTTCTTTTGGGAATACATCAATGGACGAATCCAGCAATATTCGCAGCTTGAGCCCAGAGCAAGGTAAGATAAGCAAACAGTCCCAAATTGATACTTTCTTTGCATGCAGCAGCACTGAAGAAGAAATCCAGCTCAGGATGAGGCGCTCCTCGTGCCCGTGAGGGGTCAAAGAGAAGGAGGGGTAACAGGAGAGTAGCTGCTGCTTGCATTCATGAAAAAATACGCAGCATGTAACTTTGACTTTAGCTGTATCGTGTTTGTCTTGATTTGACACATATCAGCTTCTTGACTTTGTCACTCTCCACACGTGCTCATATTCTCTGCTTTCTGTTTTAATGGCAGTAAAGCTTAGAGTGTTAAATTGAATGTGACAGTGAAACTGGATGTTTTCCCTTTTTGTGAGGTTCAAGCTGTTAACCATCAATCACTTTCAAAGGTATCACCAGCTCAGTCCAGTTTTAGAGGCGATACCTGGGAGGTAAGCTCCAGCTGAAGCACGATATTTGTCAGGTACAGCTGTCATACTGGAACCTGAGTGAGGATGAGAACAGACAGAGAGAAGGGAGAAGAGATAGAAAATTAAATGAAGTGCAAGCAAAATGAAATCATACATCTTTGACAACTCCCCATTAGTGCTTGCAAACTCCTCCTTCCCCTTTTCTCTTCCCTCCTGCTCGTGCCAGCATTCCCTCGAGCCCAAGTAACCATAGAACGACTTGGTGTTAGATCACCTTGGCTCACAGAAGCACTGTAGTCTTAGGAGCACTGCCAGGCGCTGTAATCAGCATTTCACAAACCTGCACTCCATCTCCATGCTGGAGTGGGTCAGCTTCTGCCTGAGCTTCCTTGCTCACATCCAATAGGAAAGCCTCACACATCTGATGCTGGCCCTGCTCTGACCTGGTCCACTAGTTTGTATGGCTTTGAAATTAACACCTAAAGTTTTTTCTTTGCAAAACCATGAACTAAAGCTTTAACAGGTGTCTCTAAAGTTGCTTTTTAATGGGTTTATTATTCATTTACAGCTTTGCATTTGTATTGTTCTTTCTTTATGATCCTCATGTTTGACTTTATTCTGGATTCCCTTCCTGACACAACCCTGATGTATCCAGGCTTGGGGCCAGCACTAGGAGTGCACTGGCTTGTTGCTCCCCATGGCAGGAAAGTATTCAAAGGAAGAGGTTGACAAATAAAAGTTGGAATAGTCAGGGAGAAGGAAAACTGTACTGGGAGGCTAGGAGTGTGGGAAAGACCAAAAAAAAAAAGGCTTATAATGAGGTTTGTGTAAGGCTGGACACTAAGGAAGAAGGAAAGAACTTGTATTGATTCGCTGGACAGAGCAATTGAGCTTGATGTCCAGCAGGTTAAGGTAATTAAGGATAGAGATGGTAATGTACTAATGAATGAAGAGAGAGTGTGTTCAGAAGATGGTAGGAATACTTTGAAGAGCTGATGAATGTAGAAAATGAGAGAGAGAGGAGGATGGATAGAAGAACACTAGTGAATCAGGAAGTGCAGAGAATTAGTAAGAAGGGAGTGTGGACACAGTGGGAAGGTGGTGATAGGTTCAAGATCATTTAATAACTGAACAAACACACTGACTCCAGCTCCGGTGGTGTACCGCTAGCGGGAGGAGAGCCTAGCCCCTCCAGGATTAAGACAGGAAGACAACGCTCCACGTCTCGTTCACAGGAAGTGCACTATCTCTCTCTGAGGCCACCCCTCCCACTCTTGGCTTTTATTGAGAAAGGTCCTAGATGTCCTGGATGAAACAACAAAGATCCATGAATACATCAGGAAGATGGCCACAAAGGATCATGTGCTTAGTGAGTACCTCAGGCAGCAGAAACCCGGGAAAGAAGAAGAGGAACCATCATGGGAGGACAGGCCTCTGCACGGCAGATTGAAGAAGTGGCTGGCATAGAAAAATTCTACCAATGGCTGGACAAAGCTGGACTGACAGACAGCACAGAGGCACTAATCATAGCAGCGCAAGAACAAGCTCTAAGCACAAGATCAGTAGAGGCTGGGGTCTACCGCACGGCAAGACCCCAGGTGCAGGCTATGTAAAAATACCTCTGAGACCAGGCTCCTTCCCCACCAGAGAGGTGACATTCCATGTCCCAATAACAAGTCTTGATAGCCGAGGATCGGTCCGCCAGGGCCTCTGCCCTTGGCTGCCGCCCGACACACATTGCACCCGACCCCTAGACAAGCAAGTCTAATCTATTTGGGCCCCACCTTGCAACTTACAGGGCATAAAGGATCTCTGCTAACATCTTGGTGCCAGATACCATAGCACGCCTTCAGGATTCTAGTGGAATCCATGCCTCAATGGTTCAGGGCTGTTTTGGCAGCAAATGGGGGACCAACATAATATTACGCCGGTGGTCATAATCTTATTAGGAAAGTGATATAGCCAGAGCTGGCAAAAGTACTGCCATTCTGTACTTAAGTAGAAGTACAAGTACTTGTGTTAAAAACTACTCTGGTAAAAGT
>JAVDPK010002347.1:108031-127787 GCA_034780415.1 Cichlasoma orientale
GCACTTATGTCGACACCTTAGTGATTTTATCTAACATCACACTGACTGGAGCAGACAGGAACCACAGACCGTCCGATTAGGCCTGCTCTAACAGTCTGACACCAAACAGTCGACAGGTTTTAAGGTGGAATCAGAAGTAGTTAAAAACAGCCAAACATACCCTGGACTCCACAGAGGGCAAAATAAAAAAATCACATCTCCCTCAGGTTCATCTGATATTTGGTACACGGCTGTGGAGTGTCATGAACTAGTGCGCAAAACCATCTGGATCCGATCCAGATTCTGGATTTGCAGGCTAGTTGAAAAACGCCATTTAACGCATATTTCTGGCCACATCTCAGCTGAAAAAAGACACTCAGCGTCCTCATTTGTTGCAGCAAGAAGCATATTACCGTCACATCATTGCTGGAACCTATAAGACATTTTAAATACATGAGTCTGCACTGTATAGTTATACTTTTGGATGCTGTGTTGGGGGCTCTTTTTGCACAGTCTTTTACAATGTCAAGTTATTTTGGGTGGTATTGCGATAGCCTGGAAACGTGCTAATCAATAGTTCAGCACTGATGAATAGAGGCACGCTGGAGCAGAAGGAGAAACTTCAGCTTCACATACTGTACTGACTTCAGCAGTATACTGACGTCACTGATGGCAGCATCCAAAAAGATGGTGTGTGTTTTTCACTGTTTTTCCAAAATGTTTAAGCTTATCTTGCTATTTGGAATGAAAAATCTTTAGAGCATTTGATATAGAGCGATATAAGCTATATTTACTATATATTAATATATAATGTTTCATTAACCTCGGTTTACAGACGTGCAGGTTGATTCACTGAAGCAAACTGCTTTTACACAGGCTGATATATAATGTTCCCTCCATTAGCCTCACTGAGGTGACGCTGCTGCAGTGAAGAAAGCTGCCTGACAAAGCTGATTCGTTTTGATCAGTTGGAATGAAACACACTGTTGTATAAACAAATATTCACAGCTATACAAATGATTTCAATCATTTCTTGACTATGTCAGTAATTGTGTGCATGCTCTTTGATGAAGTCAGTTTATCCTCACACTGTGGTGTTTTTTTCCAGCCTCTCAGTCTCACACGACAAACAGGCTTAGTGCTGCTGGAGATTTTTAGCAATACACTCCATGCCCAAAGCACAAGCTCACACACAGCAAACATATTTCTCTAAGGGGATAGTAATTAAATGGCAAACTGCTGAGAATCCTGAATCCTGCGTGCCACTCCCCCACCCTACCCACGGGGAGCTTTCCCACTGCTTGTCAACAATCAGCACGCTCAGTGTCTCCTGTACTAGACAAGAGCCTGCACGCTTTCACAGAACCAGGTTCCATCCCAGTCACAGTCTAAGGAGACTCAACTCAGTTTTATTTATAAAGCCCTTTAAAATCAATGTCACTGGCCAAAGCGCTGTACACAAGTAAGAGCATAGAGGTTTAAAATACATATATAAAAAGTAAAACCACAGTTAAAACTGTTGTTTAACTGGCATGTAAATGGACTGTAGGGCTTTTCTACTCTACTTATTCAACATGCCTCATTCATCCCTTCATACAGATTCATACAAGCACTTCATTCAAAGTGCTTTCTAACTCACATTCACACACCAGTGAATGAACAGGAGAGCAACTCCGCATACTTTGGCATGCAGACTGGAGCGGCCAGGGATCAAACCACCAACCTTCTGATTGGTGGATGACCTGCTCAGACTCCTGAGCCACTGCCACCCCTAAAAGTAGTCACCTGGGTTTTGGCCTACTATTCTCTGGACAGAGCATGTGTGGGCATTCTGCTTTATTTATTGTTTTAAAGTCCAACACCAGAACAAAATTCCTTTTATACTGTGTATGCGTGTGTCGTGTTTAGTGAAAATCCATTTCTCGCTATACGTCACAGTTCCTGCTATAAACCAAATCCGCACGCTTTAGCATTAATCTTCATATTGATGTATACTAATCTGAATCTGAGAATGACATTTCCCATATTCCACAGTGTGCCTGAATGCCACACGTGTAATCACGCGCACGAGCCGACTGAAAAATGACATCCGGCAAAATGTTTCCCTGTGATTTAGTTATGTGGATATGAATGAGCCAAATTAGTGCTTCACGTCATGTTCCTGTGTTTTTAAAGCTTTCATGGTAGTTAACGTGATAAAGAGCGGTAAGCACCGGCGTGGACTCCAGCCTCTTTTTAGCTGTTTTAATGAGATCCAACAGGTTTGAGCTGTTATGCCACAAATCGCTACCTTCCACCATTCGGCGCATGTTTGGTATCTCAGGGACGAGTCCTCGAAGTGTCACATTTATGCCACTCGCTCCAAAGTGCGCAAACGCGTAAATTACAAACCCAATTTACTGTCTGCAAACAGTGTTTCAAGATGTCTGCCTGGCAGGAGCGGCACAAAGGGCAAAGGCGGAGGTCACGGTGAGTCAGCTGCCTTTGTTTGTCCTTCATTCTTCTGTCTCTGCTCACGCTACACCGCTCAATCAGCTACATTCCAAATTCGATTCAGAATTATCTTCTATGTTTCGGACCGGTGACGTTATCAATTAAGGGACAGGTTTTGAATTCTCACACTTTGTAAACTTTTTGCCATATAAATATAATAATAGTTGTTAATAATAGATGTTATCTAACTGTTTGATGTGTAATAAATATTGCAGGAAGCTGTGGTATACACTTTTGTGTGAACAGAGCAAATCTCCCTTTTTTTGGGTGAGGACAGGAGTTTTGGGTGGATGTGTCGTTAAGGAATTAAGATTCGATGTTCAGTTCTGATCAATTTTATAAATGAATGTTTTAACATCTGCTCAAAGGCTGTTTTGTATAAAACCGTGTTTACTCAGTGGAAGTAGCCGAGTCAGTTATGGCAGGACTTTGCTACAACTGTGGAACTACCTGGTTGGTTTATTAGGTCACCAGTAAACAGCAAGCCTCACAGAATTCAGCTAACTCAGTAATCAGGCCAAGCTGTTGCACAAAGAGTGGATACTAACTCAAAGTCAGCCCAGAGCTTCCCAGTCTACCTGTGAGCTGAAAGTATCTGACCAATCGCAAACATGGAAAGATTAAACACCCTGTACAGACTGAAAATAACACTCAAACAGCAGCATGTGTAAGAGAGCGGAACCGTACAGTATTATAGGCACTGTATAAGTTAACAGATTTAGACCTCGGTAATTCCAACATGAGAATCTGGCAGATTACCGTCTATTCCATTCAGTTATTATTGGTTAGTGTGTGTAAGATCATTTGGTGGTTATCGGTGAGAGCAGCTGAAGTTCACTTAACCAAAAGGGAGGCCGCCTAACCTAAAAACTAATTTGCTCATTAGGATCATGGAGGCACTTTAATTATATTGGCAAAAGACTTTATGAAATGATCCAAGCTGTAAAAACACCATCATTTAATTTTTAAGGGCAAAGTAATGTAAAATTGAATGTCCATCTCAAAAATGTAGGTCTACAGACACGACGTCACAACAGGGCAGAGGTTTAGTGGGATTCTGAGAGCTGCGTGTATTCGTACTGACATTAACAAATACCATCGTGTTCAGTATAGTTATTAGTATTGAAATGATATAACTGATATAATTATTGCATGTTGCAAGAACGTCAGAAAATGTTTGTTACTGAATTAATTCTGAGCTGTCAGCGGTGGTAAAATTGCTGTTGATAAAATTATAGCAATAAAGGTATAATCAAAGAAATGTCCTGGGAAAATATGGGAGGTATATTCCAAACCAATAATGTGCATGGTGGACTAAAGCAATTCCATATAACGATGATTCCCAGTCGCACAGTTTTGTGTGACATATGGCATAACCCGTTCAAGTACTGAGACAAGTGTGCTTTGATCACAGATAACGAAACAGTGCTGTGAGTTTTTGCCCCCTTCCTGATCTCATGGTGTTTTTGCATATTTGTTAATTAAATGTTTCAGATCATCAAATAAGTTTTAATGTTACACAAAAAGAATCCAAGTAAATAAAAGAATGCAGGTTTTAAAGGGTGATTTTTTTTTTTTTTTTATTAAGCTATCCAAACCTACCTGTGTGAAAAAGCCCCCCCCCCCCCCCCCAGCAGTGATTTTTTATTGATGTCTCATCATAATCTGGTCTGGAACAGGATGGGTCACAGGATACCATGGCAATATACATCGGTAAGAAAAATAAAAACTGAACTGGAGTCAAAATATGAATAACTTTATTGATCCCAGGAGGAAATTCATGTGTCTGTCCCAGCTCATTTCTATGAGAGCTGAACAGCCCGGTGGCTGTGGGTATGAATGAGTTTCTGTACCTCTTTTATTT
The DNA here is from genome assembly GCA_034780415.1 of Cichlasoma orientale. Classification (NCBI taxonomy): domain Eukaryota; kingdom Metazoa; phylum Chordata; class Actinopteri; order Cichliformes; family Cichlidae; genus Cichlasoma; species Cichlasoma orientale. The sequence continues at coordinate 112,368 of JAVDPK010002347.1, forward strand.
TTACTTTATTTTTTATTTTCTCTGGTAGCACAGTCAACAAAGTGTGAATGGAGTCAGTGGGAGGAGAGACATGATTGAAGTCTCTGGATGTTTACTCTGTATTCTTGCTACAGTTTCATGGAGAACTTCACGTGGAACTTTGGCCGTTGTCTCGGGTGGAATGTGCACAAGTATTGATATGATATGACTGAATTCTCTTGGTATATAATGTGGTAAATATGGGTTTCCAGATTGGACTGGTCTGGGTTAGGAGGTTAGGGGACAGCGTGAAGGAAGAAAAGGCAGGTGTGTTGAGCTGAGAGTAGGGAAGGAAGAGAAATGGAGTGGCGAGGGGGGGTGCAATAGAAAGTGTGCTCCTCTAAGGTCAGTTCACTGACAACATTCATGTGCAACAAAACCACGTCTTGTGCAATACAGAATTCAAGTGCAATATAACAATATGATGTGCAATAACAGTGCAAACTGCTCAGTTTGCTCAGATCCGTTTTTTCTCTTTATAGTCAGTTACTTATTCTGTTCTAGTTTCTTAAATTATATTATTCTAGTTTGTAAACACATACGTGTGTGTAGCTTTCTTTACTGGAGGGGGTCCTCAGGAAGCAGTGAGGTGGATGCAGTGGTAGAGAATGTCCCCAGAGGGGGGAGAGTGGCAGCAGGCTTTAATGAACCCGTAGGTGAAAGGAACAGCGGTGCAGGACGTATTGGGCAGGTTTGTGATTAGGAGAGGAATGTAGACGGACAGCAGGGCTGTAACGGCACAAAATTCACCGGTTTGGTTCATATTACAGAAGCCACAGCTCGGTGAATTTTGGTTCGCTTCATTTGCATAATTATTTCTGGATCAAACGATGATTTATGTAACTAAAACAAACATGTTACTTAGAACTTCTTTATTCCTTACAAACAATAACAAAAAAGTCACGTTTGACTAGAAAACAAATGAAAATTGAGTAAAATTACTGATCAGTTGATCAGCGTTGACTACATGTCACCTGAGAGGTATGTAATGGGGTATTAAGAGAGGAACTGTGGTGCTGCATGAGGAAGTCAGGAGTGGCAGAGAAGTATGTGAGGGTGGGGCAGGACATCTGTGAGGGTGGGGCAGGAGATCTGTGAGGACAGCAAGACAGTGGTGAGCTGTGTGGTAGGAGTGACAGACGGTGGGGTGGGATTGCATCGGGGGTCGGCTCTGAGCCCCTTCTTGTTTGCCGTGGTGATGGACGGGCAGGCGGGAGTATCCATGGACTATGATTTTTCACAGCTCAGTGTGACCTCTAGTGAGAATAGGGAGCAGGTGGAAGCAAGGCTGGAGAGGTTGAGGTATACACGGGAGAGAACAAAAATGAAAGTCAGTAGAAGCAAGACAGAATATGTGTGAATGTGAATGAGGTGTAAAGATAGTCAAGGTAGATGAGTTTAAATAGCTGGGGTCAACCACCCAAAGCAATGGGCAATGCACGAGAAGTGAAGGAAAGTGTAAGCAGGGTGATGAAAGGATAGAAGCAAGAGTGAGAGGGAAGGTCTGCATGATGTCTATGTTTGGAGACTGAGGCAGAGCTGAAGATATTAAGATTTTTATTTATTATTGATGAGTCGTACAGTCGTGCATCAGAGACACCGCTCAGGTCGAGCAGTTTGGAGACAAAGTCAGGGGTGAGGTTGATTTAGACATGTGCAGAGGACGGGTGGTGGATATATTGGAGAAACAATGTTGAATATGGAGCTGCCAGGCAGGAGGGGCAGAGGAAGACCTCAGAGGAGGTTCATGGGTGTAGTGAGGGAGCACATGCAGAGGGTTGGTGTGACAAAAGGGGATGCTGGGATAGGATGAGATGGAGGCAGATGGCCTGCTGTGGCAAGCCTAGCTGAAAGAAGTAGTCCTTAAGATTCAGTTGGTGGCCTGAGTTGATGGGTAGATGATGAATTCTAGTAAAGAATGCATCAGGACAGAAGCTGAATCCTTTTATCTTTGGTGTGGTTAGCTGACGCTGGCGGGGCTTCACGGTGTGGATTGCTCTGCATAACTTTGTGCCGTGCACTCTGTTTAATTGCAGATAAGACGGTGAGAAGGTAAAGCAGGATTTAACAGTCTTGCTGGGGACAGCGTACCAAATGAAGAGTGCTCTGAGCCTTAGCAGGATCATATTTGTGATGATCTGTGAGGAGGTTTAAGGCAACTTCTAAGATTATGAGTGTGGCAGGAGGAAATAAATGGATCCATGCTGTCAGTCTGTTACCTGCAAAGAGCCCTTTGCAGTGATGCATGTGCTTGTTTATGTGGGGCAACTTGTGGTGTAGGGAAGTCAATGTGGAATAATTTTAATAGAACTGACATCTGGCTTGTTTGATAGTCACTCTTTCTTTGCCTGTTTTGTTATTTAATAGTGGCAGATATTTACACAAAATAATGTATTACTCGGGACAGTCTGGTGTACTTGGCACTGCCCGACCCTCATAGTTCATCTTTGCTGGTGGTGACATTTAAGAGTTTGGAGGAGGCGTCCGGCCTGGCTTTCATAATAGGACACGTTTTGGTCTGATGCTCAAAAACAGCTTATTTTAGTGTTGTTAAACATGTTGCTTTGTGATTGGTCACCCTCCACTGCACAGTGATTAATAATGACCTAATGACATAAAGGGACAGTTCATATAATTTGGATAAATACTTATATTTCAGTCTTTGTCTTGCAAAAGAGGCACTGAGTTTGGTTACATAAAAAGTGGGAAATTGTTGTTTCTGTCTCCGTCCAACAGTGCTTGGATTTTTTTTTTCTTCGATCAGCTTTTTTAAAAAGTCTTTAAAGTTCGATACATGTTGCAGAATAAATGTTTCACTCCAGCTGGCATGAAGCTGGCTCATATCTGTGATCTTATTTCCCAGAGATGATCCAGTTTCTGTGGAGCAGAAAATCCACTGATTGTGCATGTTCATGTGAACTGCAGGCTTTGTCCTTACTCTGAGTGAGATGAGGTCACTGGAAAGCCCGCAGTCTTTGAATCCCTAAAATAAGCAAACGCAGAGACATTTTTAAACACGTGTGCAGTCAGTGTACATGGAAATTAACTCAATTCTCCTGCGTGAACGGCGTCCTGCTGAAGATACAGCGGAGGAAATAAATGATCCACAGCTGAATTTGCACGTTTGCTCACTTCTAAAGAAACAAACAGTCTCAAATTTTTATTAGTACTTTCATTTTAATAGAGAGAAGGAATATCAACCAAAAATCCAGAGGGAACTTTAAAAGTTATAAATCGGTTTGCATGTCATTGAGTGAAATAAGAATTTGATCCTCAAGCAAAGCATGACTCAGTACTTGGTGGAGAAACCCTTGTTGGGAAGCACAGCAGTAAGATGTTTCTCACCAGGTTTGCACACGTCTCAGGAGGGATTTTGGCCCACTTCTTTTTACAGAAACTCTCTAAATCCTTCAGGTTTCTTGGCTTCTTCTTTAGCTACTCCTTTGTTGCCTTGGCAGTATGTTTGCGGTCATGCTGGAAGACCCATACACAAGCCATCATCAGTGTTCTGGCTGAGGGGAGATGGTTCTAGTCAGGGATGTGCACGACAGTCGGTTAGCCTAATTGTTAAGATTTTAATTGATGCCCAGTGCTGTAAATGTTTGCCCTAAATGTTACGCAGCCATCTGCCACCAGATGGAGCTGCAGCCCTGACATCATTATAGAAAAATGCCATGTTTTTTTATTAGGTCTAATATTGTTAGTGCACACCTCCCGAGAAACACCTTAATTTCCGGCTCCTTCCCTCAAGTTTGTACAAAGAAGCCAAAAAAAAATAGCGGGACAAATGTGTTTGCACCTTAAAAAAGTGACCACGGCAAAGAGTCGGACCCAGGAGGGAAAAAGTGCCAGCATTGTATGTTTCTGTCGGCCGGCACCGCGTGTAAAACACGGGGACACGACCAAAGAGTAATTAACACACGCGGCGCACCTGCACAGGTATAAATGTGGCAACAACATCGGCCACTTACGTAGGTTACGTCGTAGCTCTACAAAGACCCAGCGCTGAAGCCTGAATCAGGGGTAAGCTGGAGGAGGAGGCGGGGCTCCACTGCTCATACTCAGCATTTCTCTTCCTCCAAACATGACAGGTCAAGTTTTAGTCTGACCACGGCGTTCATCATTTAGACGGTCACTGGCAAACCTGAGACGGGCCTGTACGTCTGTTTTGTTGAGCAGGTGCTGCAAGATTTCAGACCATTCCGGTACAGTGTGTTACCAATGGTCCCAACTGCCTTCGGATCACAGGGATCTAGCCAGAAAAAATTCATCGGGTGCTATGGGGTCCCCCTGTGCATCGGACAACCGCTAGTGCTAATAGCTGCGCCCGCTTGCTGATTGTAGTAATAGCAAACAGTACCTGAGCCTGGTGCAGCATTGGCTAGAGCCCTGCATCATTAACAAGCTCCTCCGTGCAGTTTTGGGCTGATTCACCACGTTTCTCATGATCATCCTTACCCGATGAGGATAAGATCTCACATAGAGCTGCAGACTGAGGGCCATTGATGGTCATCTTAGATTTCTTCCATTTCTGAATAATTACACGAGAAAAAACAAAACTGCAGCCAGCTGATGTCACTATGAGGTATAACTTTAGTTACAGTTGCTTAAGCATTTTAGCAGTGGCAATACCAGTCGTCTCAAAAAATGTAAAAGGATAAACGTGCATCATACTTCCATACCTGACTCTTACTCCAGAGTTATCATGCCATCTGCACGTGTAGTTTGCTCTGTGCTTGTGGGCATCGTTCTGCACAATATAAGGATGGATAAGAAGGCGTAGGTGCACGCTGCCCTGTCAGTTCCATAAGAATTGCAGCCTCGATACGTGCACTGCCTGCAGTACCCGTGGTACTAAAAAAAGTACTGCGTTTTCATAATTACATCAGGTAGCTGTGGTAATACTATGGTGCATCCTCTGTGTTTAATCCACATGCTCTGCCTCAGGACTTTGCATTGGCAAGAAGAAAATACCTGTGATGATACACAGGTTATGATTTCATGTTAGTCCCTGAAGAAATGTGACACATTGCAATATTTTAAATTGAATTTTAGAATAACCATCATAGTATAAAGACAGCACGCAGTGAGATTTGTATGTGTTTGTTACAGACGCTAAAAAACAGCATCAGATCTCAGCTTTTTATGCATTCTGAACAAAGCAATCAAAATATTACAGGTGTGATCTTGGTTGGTAATCAGCGGCGTGTCGGTTTGTTGATTAAATAGAGACAGCTGAGATGCGGCTCTGGAACTTTTAACACAACGTGCACGTTTTCCTGTCAGTGAGCTTTTCTGCAGCAGGATCTTATGATTCAGGCTCATTGTCAGATTTTGTCAGTCCTCTAAATAAAACTGTTCCATATTCAGTGCCTGGCAACTGTTTGTCAGGAAGACGGGCTGGTCAGAGGTCTGGATCCGAGGCTCTGACACCGTCTGCATGTTCAGCATGCTCAGGTCAGGCACGGGGACTTTGATCCGTTCCCGTTGACAGTTTGTTTTGTTAGGTAGGTGTTATGATGAAGTTCCAGCAGCCAGAGATGAATCTGGTGAAGGATAATGGTAAACACATCACGTACGTCTAACAAGATCAGCTGTGGGTCTGCGGGTGAAAGGATTTGCATACACGATGAAATAATGATAGTGAGTGTTTAATCTGAGCCTCAGAAAGGCAGCCAGAAGGGCAGAGTGAGTGCTGAGTGATTTGATAAAAGGGTTTTTTTGGCTGGGAATATGTGATATCTGCAGACAGGTGTGGGTGCATGAGACCTCTCTCTGTTCAGACAGTCAGAGGAAACAGCCCTCGTCATCACATCAAACAGACTTTTTAATTGTTCCCGGAACATAAAAGAAACTTTATCAGGGCTTTTATTGAGGCTTGATGGCTTTGCTCTCTCTTCCTGTGGGTCACCGCATTTCACTTCACACGTTTAGCAAATCTCCTAGACCGGGATTACAGCCTCCCGGGGATTTAGGATGTCTGCCCGCCCAACACATGTTGCACAGTTACCTTTGTGAGTTGTGATTTCAAGTCTTTCCTGCTTTCCGTTGCTGGAGCTGCGTTCTCTCTGCGTTCTGTCTTTCACGAGCAGCCAGCCGCTTTCGTGGCTGAGCGCTAACCGAGCGAGGAAATAAGGAAATGATGACACAGCATCAAGACAAGTCGTAGCTGTGGAAACGTACGTCTGCACCTGTTCGCTCTGTGAAGTGGACGGATATTGAGGAGATGGAGATTACTGACCAACAGTTAAAAATATTCTGAAAGGGATTTTTTTATGTGGGCTTTTCTCTTTGCATCTGTTTTGAGGCTTAACAGGAAAGCACATTCTGATAATACTGATATATATATATTTTAAAGGTGAAATAACAGGATTACCCATAAAGAGATAGACTTCTGTTTGCCAGCCTAATTTATGCAAAGCTGAATTCAATCTTTCCGTGGGAACATTCGTGGGACTTGTACGCAGCATCAGTAACAATCTGTTATCCTAAATGAACAAATCAAAGATGAACAGCTTCTTCCCCGTCAGCCCGGTGTCCTCGGCCCTCACTGCCGCAGTGACCGGGGACAAGCCTGGAGCTCCGGCCAAAAGGGCTTTCTTCCCCGAGGAGAACACGGACAAGCAGAAGGAGGTCGTTGAGCAGCAGGCCTTTCTGACCCACGTGGTGGAGGAGTTTTTCTGGATAGGCAGCAGCATTGTGGCCTTTTCTAAGTGGAGGCTTGGCTACATGGGTAAGCTCAGTCAGATACAGTGCTGTGCTGTGCTGTGCTGTGTTGGGTTGGTGAGAAAGTTGACAATCAAACAATGACCAGGCTGAGACTGAAGAGAGGACTCACAGAATGGATTTGTCAGTTCAAAGGCTGAGCTGCTGTGTGCTGTTTATTAAATGCTCTGAAATCCATCCTACAATCGATACAAGCAGCAGGTTTAAACTGTGGTCTGTCCCACAGTGATGGCCCCAGCTCTAATAACAGGGGATGCTACAGCAATATTTGTTATCAGGAGACTAGTGCCAGATATTGGTGTTTAATGAGATCCTCTTGCTAATTTTAGATGTATTGTAGTCTCTACCTCATTGACACAGTGACTGTCAGTCTTCATTATGTCTGCTGCCTCAGCGGGGCCATCTGCACCATAGATTCACCTGTGTGTGTGTGTGTGTGTGTGTGTGGGGCTGCAGCAGCATATGGCCTCCAGACAGTCCAATCCCCCTGGGCTTAACCTGGTGACCTGACAGAGGAGAGTAGCTAACTCCGCCTCCTTGGCCCATATTGTGACTGTGGCAGCAGGTCAGCAGCCACATCGCCGAGGTCCGAGCCTCAGCTCTGTCCCTGTGGAAAGCTGCTGCCACCTGTTGTCTGCTTCCTGATTTAACTTCATTAACAAAGCTCAGCAGCTGCGACTCCCAGAAGGAACACTAATGCCCATTAAATGCTGGGTTGTTGATGTAGGTCATCCTGTTACATGGCATCCACCCAGGTGCTGAGTGCAGCACCTGGGTGCACAGAAACTACAGAACAGCTACAGTTAATGAATCAAGCGCACCCTTTCCTTTAAGTGGGCTTTCGTACCTGCCTTCAATTCAACACTTACTCTGTGTTCAGTTCATCTTTAACCTTTTAATAAACGTTCGTCTCTACCCAAAGTGATAGGAAGAGCCTTTTGGCCAACACGAATTCTGTGTAAGCGGTTTCTGTGGGCGATGCTGTGACAGCTGCCTGCAGCTCCAAGGGTCACTCACCTGCTCTGCTGTCAGCAGCTTGTGTCCGAGGTGTTGGTTGTTGGCCTCGGCTCACCATCGCCCCTTTGTGGCTACTGTGCAGACCTGCTGATACACGCATTCGACTGCCAACCGGGCCTCTTTCTGCCTGCTCTGTATACAACTGTTGAGGCTGCAGGACCAGCAGTTTCCTTCCCAAGACACGTTGGCGTGGGCCTCCTGTACAACACTGTACGACACTCTTTTTCCTTCCCCGAGTTATAAACTCAAATTTAATTACAAGGAAATCCTCTGTAACAAGACACTGCTTTGAAATTATGTCTCAAACAACACTCTCATGAATCCATTGTGAGTGCAGAGTACAAGAATGCAGCTTTACCAAGTGCACAGGTGGACACTGAAATGTGTCCGTGATGTCAGTGGGTGTCACCATAATCTAAATCCCAGTAAAAGTGTGGCCTGAAGAAAGAGTTTTCTGGATTCAATGTTTGTTTTCTATTTACCTTTCGTTCAACATGGGAATAACTTCTGTGCATTTAAAGTGTTTATCTTCAGTTTCTGTTCTGTTCCCAAAACATGATGGTAGAGAAAAAATAATTATTCACCCAGTTTACCATGTTGAGTCTCGTATGTTGCAGCGGCGCTGGCCTCACCCCCACCTCTCTGATGTTTATATATATATATATATATATTTTTCATGTCCTCGTCACAGCTGGATCATTTCTGTTGACTTGTTATCACTCTTGTTGTGACTTCTGTAGCATCATTAGTCAAACTTTCAGATGGAATCTGAGCCGGTTTTCATTGAACACTTTAAATGTGATGTTGTAACCATGGCAACAAGCCCAGATCCCCAGAGGTAAAGAGTGTACAGGCTTTCTGTTCATGCTCCAGTTTTGTCTCTAAAAGCTGTTCATTGTCTCTTGGTTCTCTCCTCAAAGCAGGATGTGCTTATTAAACATTTATTTTGCTGTTATATTAGAACAATTCTGTGTCTTTCCTGCGTACAGATATCTCTCTCATCATTGTCGAAGCTCATTATCATAATCTTTTTTGGGTTCGTGTTAGTTTCCTTTCCTCATTTAACTTGATTTGGCCCTGTCAAATGTTTCTAGCCTCCATGGAGTCCTTTAAACTTTGGCATTACAAGGATAATGCTGACGATGTAAAGTCCAGCTGTGGTTAAGGACAGAAGCTCGGGAATGCTCCGAGGTTGGAGCGAGCGAACAGCAGAGCGGATTAATTGTCCGTTGTGCTGCGGCGCCGTCAGAACGGCAGAGCTGCACCGCTTCACGCAGGAGGAGTTTACTTCTGTCTCACAGCATGAAGAGAGCCCAGGTTTATACCGGTGGGAGAGCACTGAATCACTGACACTTCTTTTTTTAGTCTTTATGTGTAGAGACAGCTAACGGGAGCAGAAGAATAATATTTTATATTCCATAAGTTAATGGTTGAGCTTTTCTGCTGTATAGGCCAAGAGGCTTGTAAGCATGATCGGGTCTCGGTGCAGCAGCGCGCCAGCAGGGGTCACCTGACAGCTGAAGACTGTGGCCTCTTTTATCTCTTTCTCTTTCATGTAGGTTGTGTGTCTGGGCTGCACACTGTGGAGATGGTTGGTTGACTGTCAGCACTTGATGCTTGTTAGGTTTGAATGCTGTGGTTGATGGGTGTATAGCTGAAGCTCATTATTGTGTATGAGGTGCACAGAGTTGTAGAAATGCCCCGTGCTGCTCCGTAAGCATACCTGCATGTACGCACAATTCTAAATCAAGTGTGTGTGTGATCTTTAATTGGGCCTCTTGCAGCTTGAGCTCCAACTGTGAACACACAGTTTCAAACCAAACTGAACAACCGGACTGATGCTTTGATTCCAGCAGCCTGTATTACCCAGGGTCAGTGAGCCCTCCGCAGGCTGGGATTGAACTTACAACAGGCAGAAACGAGTCAGATGGGTTCCGTCATCTGTGCGCTGTCGGGCCCCTTTCTTCTTATTCTATTGATGTCACATTTAAGTCTCATACTGCGGGTGAATTTTATTTATTTTTGCTTTTATTTTTAACTGTTTAAATCATAATTAATCTCACCTGTAGGTTGTATCAGCGGGCAGCAGTATTTGAACACAAAAGCACGATTTAATGTGCACACCCATACCCCTCCCTGAGTGGTTTTACTCCACCAACCGTTGCCTCTCCTCGAGGCCTCCGCAGCTATTTGAAAGATTAAGCTGACTTCCCAAAGGATTTTTCTCCCTTAGCCAGCTTTGAACAAACACATTCTCCTGTCAGCACAGTGGCAGGGGAGCATGAGCACAGCACGTCTTCCTTTGGTGCCCCCCCATCGGTGATTTCATTATATTTAAGGCAACCGCGAAGCAGTGTGTGTTCCATGTTTAAATTAGTCTCTCTGGCAGCATTTTGATGTGCTGCGTGCTTTTTTACTCATGGATTTCCTGAGAGTTTCCCTTCTAATCAAGAGAGTTGACAGTAGGACTCTACATGCATGCAGGCAACGCAAGAAATGTAGGCTAGCAGACTGTGATGGCTGCTAGAGTGCATTAATTTCAAATCTGACCACTGATCGGTGTGTCAGTCTGTTCTGAGAGCCTGCAGAGACTGGAGGCTCTGACAGCAGATCATTTCATGGGTAAGTCCCCCATGGCTGAAGGAGTGAAGATGCCTGGGTCCGTTACAGCTGCTAGGCATCAGGCACTGCAGTCAGTCAGCAGCCACAGAAATAACTCTGCCCTTGAAATCAATAAAAACCTGCTTCACAGCCATGTTGTAGTTATGTTGCAAGAATCCAATTGTTTCCAGTTTGTTACCTGATATGGCAGCAACAGGAATTTGTCTTACTGCTGCTGTGACTCACCCACAGGATGCTGCATGCGCTCTATGTAAAAGACGGACCTAGCTTACATGATCTCATCTCTATGGAAGCCTATTAAGATATTTAAAGTTTTTCATTTTTAAAATATCTTAATGAGATTGTAACTGTTCACATTTGAAATTGTACCCTTTGTTTGAGCAGTAAATCGGTTCATGTTGTCCCAGAGCATCGGGTGCACGTCCTTTGGTTCGTTATTATTTCCTCAGTTCTGTTGTCAGAAGGCTTATGTCAACAATTTGGACAGTGCATTATTCATCGGCTATAGCATGGAGAAGGGTTAGTGCTGCTAGTTTTGTTACTAAAACTAATAGCCGAGTTTTAATTAGATCCACCATGTGGAGTCCAGTGTGAACCTTACAGACTGACTATGCTATGGAAGCGTTTTACTGGCATGATGTGGGTCAGGTCAGTAATAAATATTGTTAAGTTCACCTTCTGTGATGTTACGTGTGTCACACTGTGTGTGTTTGGATGCATTTTGTCTAAAGGTTTTTACACACCGGACACATAAAATGCGTAAATGTTTCGTGTGTTATTATTAATGCATTTCACAGGACGAATTTACGGCATTTATTATTTCGGATCAAGTTCGATTTTTCCGATTTTGGCAAGCAGAAAAAACGATCTAACCAATCAGAGCACTGCATTTGGCAATGTCAGGTCATATCTCAAAATGTGCTCCGATATAATGAATATTTTACTATTCGCACAGTGATGTGTGAATAGTAAAATTATACCATTTTTTTCCTCAAACAGCTAGAGGCTGCTCCGGGTCAATCGAACCACTGAAATTATATCTCTGCCTCCTCAGATGTGATCCTGACTCTGCCAACAAGAGCTCAAACTGCCCCCTGACATCCTGAAACATGTGAGAAAGCAGCCGTGATGCAGCTTCAACTCCGGGATCGAACCATGAAACTCTCCCTGCTGCTGCTGCATTCTCGTGAGCGTTGGATGAACCCAGAATCTCTGTTTCTTCCTTCTCTTATTTAGAAATATCAGGACCTCATCACATCGTTGCTTAGTGTTGACGTTCTCACAGTGCATTTTATGGGGAGGAATTTTTCGCAAAAACACAATGCGTTCAGTGTGTGTGTGTGTGTGTGTGTGTGTAGGTTACACGACAAGTTTGCATCGGAAATATTCTGAATTTCGTGTCGTGTTTTTTGCAATGTGTCCGGTGTGTAAAGGCCTTAAGGAGGTGCCCACAGATTCAGGCCAGCAGGGTTCTAGCCAGTGTCGTTCACAATGTGCACTACACTGTAGTGTAGTGCCTTTTGCAGGTTTGCCATGTGAGTTTGATCTTATATCGTGAAGCCAGATGACTTTATTTGTATCTGTGACATTTAAAACTAAATTGTTAATGAATGGTTTTCTATATGCGCTGTGAACCTGAAGTGCAATTACGTTTCATTTATTGTGTCATTCTGCACAATGTGTTCAGCCGTTAGCGTGGCACTTCAACACCATGTGACAAACCAGAATTGCAGGACTTTCTGAAATGTATATGTGGAGCGTATGAGTAGGTTCTCAGTCATCCAGAGACTATATGTGGTGCAGTAGAGGAGGCGGTGATGGCGTGAAAGCTGACATACATCATCTATACTGGCTGTCACATTTGCAGCTGGAAATCTTTTCCTCCATCTTTGCTCAAAAAACAAAAACCCGATGTTGCATGTGCTGTGTGCTTTGAGCAGTGTGTGTGATGCAGCTGCAATAGAGATGCTGTGATCAAGTGTTGGTCTCCGGGCATTGTGGTGGCTGCAGTTTTGATTCCTCCAAAAGGATGATTGTCCTCTGGGTGTCCACTTTGCAAGTCAATATAGTCCCATTCATTTGTTCAGAAAGTGCAGTAAATAAGTCAGCGATTAGGTATGCAGCTCTGTGTGTGTGTGTATTAACTAGGACACTGATTAAGATGCATCCTGACACCTTTGATGGGTTTACTGCTGAACTCAACTATGCCTTTATTAATCAAAAGCCTGGTCTGATATCAGACTCAAAGCAAAATATTCATATCAGTACCAAATGTCTGATTGTTTGTGAATGAATGTGTGGTTGTAAGCCTTTAAAGGAGCACGTGGCGGCTGTAATGAAGACAGTGAGCACATCAACATTCTCAGAACTGGGTTTTCCCTGTGCTTTGATCTAAATCTGCAAAATGATGTTCATAAAGCCTAGAAAGAAAATCTGGTCTAGTGCCGCCCTTTAGACCCGCCCCTGCTTGCTGAAGGTGTCGCTGCCACAGAAATGCGAGCAGTTTGCTTTTCTTCGCGTTGGAGCTTGTTGATCAGGTGGTTTGATGACGCACTCGGCAAGCTGTTCCCAGTAAAGCTCCCAGTCTCAGTAATGGTTTTGCCTCTTTGCTCTTCACCACGTTAAACTATGGAAAGCATCATCGTCACTACTGCTGTTGTGTAATCCGTGTTTTTGTTGGACAAACTTGGGCCTACTCTGACTTAATGTTGTAACATTGTTATTCACATGCATGCTTCTACATACGTTTGTACTGCAGGCCTATTTTTAGTACCAAATGTAGGTGAAGTGCTCGCATTTACATGGGGACATATGAGCACTGCAGAGTTGTGGGTTAAAAGAAGACGTGTCGAGGATCTTTTATAATCGAGTTACTCGATAATCAAGTCTGAATTCTTTAATTAAAACTTGCATTAATTAAAAATGCATCAACCTGTAGTTCTATAAGCTTCTAGTTTAATGTGTAGTGTACAGTAGCCCAGGGATGGCGTCTCTGCAGCAAAACTTAATCATCAAACTTTAGATTTATGTTGCATTCAGGTGAAATGGGGAAAAATTTGGATCAAGATTTCCTTTGAAGGTGGTTATTGTTTTCTGTGAGTAGATCAATTAAAAAAAATACTAGCATTAGGCCCCAACTTATATGACCTCAAAACGTTCTCCACCTTTTTTTTTGATCGATAAAATGTTATAATTTCAGCTGCACTCATTCTTTTCCTTTGTACAGCCCTAATTCCTAATCACCCCGACAGGATTTTAATGTGACATTTACATGTGCAGTGCCGCCATTCGCGTAACAGGTGCATCAGCAGCGATCGCTCTGTGTTAGAGGGTTAACCAGGTTTGGTGTGAATACTAATGGAATTAGTGTGGTGCAAATGTATATTATTTATTGATATTAGTGTCACCAAGCATATAGAACAAATGTTCTGACCTGGTCATTTCTTACACACTGGGCATGTGGGCTTTTAGCTACTGCTGAAAACACACCATTGTGAAAGAAAGGGATCTGTATGGATCTGTAACACAGCACCAAAATGAAAATGTATTTGCCAAAAAGAATGCAGCACAATAGTTTTTAATTTCAATGATCCCATTTTCAGAGGTGTTGAAGTGTAAATCCTAATTGAAAGGCAAATAAAATCCGTATTATTAGTCTTATTGCAGTATTTGAAATTCCATTTGCAGGTGTTTTTGTTGAGAAGCACATTTTGAGGCTGGATTCAGATTAAAAACAGCTTATGTCTACCATTTTTCTTTATCACCTCGGTTTACCTTACATGCAGCATTACTCACACAGCAGGCGTGCAGGATGTCATATATGTCAGCGTTCTCCTAACGCGGTTTGAACTGCTGCTGGGAAACACTTTGACAGGAAGTGAAGACCCTTCAGACAGGGTCTAACTGCAGCCCAGGGACACATGACTGCCCACACAGTCCGCTAGTGTGGACCTAGTGTGATTACCACACCATTAGCTTCCTGTGGATGAACTGTCAAATCCTCCCTCTGAATAATGGCAAACTCTCAAAGAGGCTATCCGTATTTTCAGTGCTGTCAGTCAGGATTTTGGCATAGCTAATTAAAATCAGTCTAATTTTATTCTTGGAAGGCATGGCAGCATTTTGTTGTGTTTAGGTCACAATGTAAATCCTTGTATCTAAAAGAATTTTCCCCGTTGTTGTTACTATAATTCATTCTCGCTGCCGTCTGTCTACGCTTGCTTTCTCTTCCTCCCGTGAGAGAAACACAAACCCTGTGGGCAGTGACAGGCATGTCTAATGCATTTTCTCTGTGCAAATAATCCTGTTTGCATTACACTCCAGATGGATTTTGAACTTTGTGGAAGCGCACACACACACACACACACACACACCTCTTGAATGTAGTGTATGCACTTTAATTTTCTGTCACATGTTTTCCTTTGTTTCAGCGTTACACTCCAGCAGTTTTCCTTTTGGCAACATTCCAACCTTTTTTTTTTCTTCTGTCTGCTTTGTTTTTCATGCCTACAGTGGAGAAATGCATGAGCTCCATGCAGATGGGGACGCAGATGGTAAAGCTCCGCGGCAGCTCCAAGGGACTGATGCGGTTCTTCTATCTGGATGAACACAAGTCCTGCATCCGCTGGAGGCCTTCACGCAAGAATGAAAAGGCCAAGAGTGAGTTTTCCCTTCTTATTGCCACTCTAGTGCATGCAAGTGCAGTTACTTCAAATATATGTGAAGCCATTGGTGCCATATTTTTTTGTGACAGGAAAGGGTTCATTGGATGTTCTAAGGCAGGGCTATTCAATTAGCGGCCCGCGGGCCACATCCGGCCCGCGGACCCCCTTTGACTGGCCCACCCCCCGACTGACCCAACGTAAGCCGCAAAAATGAATTTAAATATTTGCTGTGAGAGTATTAAAATTCCCACCCTTCCTCTTGTACTTGAACGCACCGCTCCCGCTATCGTAGCAGCGACAGCCCAGAATACCGCGAAAGGATGTCACTGACAGGTTAGAAACGTAAAATTGACGATGAAAATCGCCGTTTTAA
>JAVDPK010002347.1:160706-172283 GCA_034780415.1 Cichlasoma orientale
ATTGTATCTGAACAGCACTTTGTTGCAGCTGTTGTTGTTTTTAAAGTGCTTTATAAATAAAGTAGTAGTAGTAGTAAGTATCTTAAACCATGTTTCTCCAGGAAATCTCTCACCTAACTGTTAGAATATAAACGTCCTCTGATTGTTATTTTTGACAGGGGAAGAAACTGCCTCCAAACATCGACGAAAACGCAGAGGAGGGAGACGTGTCTGATGAGGACAGTGCTGATGAGATGGAGGATGACTGCAAGCTGATCAATGGAGATGTATGTAACTATGTGGTATCTATCAGTTCTATAGCAGCAGGATTTGTCCTTTAGTCTAATTGAATAAAAGGCTTACCTGGAGTCACCTCAGGAATATCACTCATGTGCTCTATTCTCTCATCCTGCCTCTCAACAATTAAAGTATCAAACATGTGACGCGTAAAGAGCCTTCATCTAGGATCCAACATAAGAGTTTATATTCTCTCTGCTGACATTCCACCTGAGACATATAATCGCTCCAGCGTGTTGTGAGTTTACCCCGAGGCCTCCGCCCAGTAGGACATGGCCGAACCACCTCAACTGGCTCTAAGTGATGTGGCGGCTCTACTCTGAGCCCTTCTTGAATGACTGCACTCTTCACCCTATCTCTAAGGGAGAAGCCAGCCACCCTTCGGGGGAAGCTCATTTCTGCCGCTTGTATCCACAAACGTGTTCTTTCAGTCACCACCTAAAGCTCATGACCATAAGTGAGGGTGGGCACATAGATCGACCAGTAAATCAACAGTTTGGCTTTTACGCTCAGACTCGGAGGTGCTAATTCTCATTCCCATCACTTTACTCTTGGCTGCGAACCACTCCAGTGTGAGCTGAAGCCAACGGGACCAGATTATCCATCAAAAGCAGAGATGAGATTCTGGGGCTGCCAAGGCTGAAGCTTTTCACCACTTGGCTACACCAAGAAATTCTGTCCAGAAAAATTATGAACAGAATCAGTGGCAAAGGGCAGCCTGTTTGCCCTTTGTCACCCACCGGAACCAAGTCCAACTTGTTGCTGTCAATGCGGGCCAAGCTTTTGCAATGGTTGTACAGGGACTGAATGGCTCATAACAATGGGGCCAGACGCTCCATACTCCTGAAGCACCCCCTACAGGATACCCTGAGGCACACAGTCAGATACCTTCTCCAAGTCCACAAAACACATGTAGACCCCCCCCCCCACACACACACACACACACACACGCACGCGCACACACACACTGGAATATCCTTAAGATCATAAAGAACTGGTGATCCCCCTCTATAGTTGGAGCACTCCCTCTTAAAGATGGGAACTACCACCCTGGGCTGCCAATCCAGAGGCACCACCCCAGATCTCCACACATCATGGAATAGATGTTGCAACCAAGACAGCCCTACAGCACCCAGGGCCTTAAGGAGCTCAGGCTGCCACCAAGGAGATATTTAACTACTTCAGTGACTTCACCCCCAGTAATGGGCGAGTCGTTCTCCTCGTCCCCAGACTCTGCTTCCACAATAGAAGGCGTGTCAGTGGGATTAAAGATATCCTCAAAGTATTATTATATCATCAGTTGAACTCAGCAGTGCTTTACTCACATGATGTATAATGCGGTGGAGCCCTGCTTTCCCCTCCTGAGCCGGTTTGCCAGAACCGCTTCAATCCGAGTCCCTCACCAAACTCCTCCCACACCCAGGTTTTTGCTTCGGCTGCTGCCCAAGCTGCATTCCACTTGGCATGCCAGTACCCATCAGCTGCCTCTGCAGTCCCAAAGGCTAGTCAAGCCTGATAGGACTCCTTCACCTTGATGGCTGAAGCATGACAAGCACCAGCCACCTTGCAGCCACAGCTCTGTGCAGCGGCCTCAGCAATGGAGGTGCAGAACACGGTCCATTCGGACTCAGTGTCCCCAGCCTCCCTTGGAAGGCTCTCAAAGTTCTGCTGGAGGTGGGAGTTGAAGATCTTGCAGACAGGGGCCTCTGCCAGGTGTTCTCAGTGCACACTCACTGCCACCTGATCCAACTCACTCAGGTGATCATTTGAAAGCTCAGCTCCCTCTTCACCCTCCACTCTTTAAGTGTCCAGAACATATGGCCACAGATCTGATGATATGATTACAAAATTGATCATTGATCTGCGACCTGGAGTGTCTTGGTGTCACGTGCACTTATGGACTTGTGGATTTGAAATTTGTGCATTTTAATTTACCTTATTTTTTCCAACACTTTTGAGCCCTCATATCTTCTGTAGTATATAATATATCTCATGACTGTGATGCTTAAAGAGAGAGAAAATGAGGTTTTGGCTTTAGATTTTGACAGCTGGAGTGGATTTTATTTTTTTAACAAAGCTTTAATGTTTTTCAGCCCTGAAAATGAAATGTAGCTACTTGTTTGTACTTTCACAAAACTTAAAACTGCAAAAATAAGGGGACTTATTTCATCCCAAACCTGTGTACTTTGGGGTCCTGTGACTCTGAAAAAGTTTTGTAATATAAGTGGCTTCGTTGCAGCTCAGTTATTGTACAAAAAATAACAATCAGGGCGCCTGGGTGGCTCAGGGGTGGAGCAGGCGACCACATTCATATGCCGCTTTGCGGTGCGGGCAGCGCGAGTTCGAATCCCGGCTTGTCGCCAATTTGCCCCCGTGTCTTCCCCCGTATCTTTCCCCCACTTCCTGTCTGTCTACACTTGTAATGAAAGCCGCTGTGGCCAAAAAAATCAAAATAAATAAATAAAATAACAATCAGCTAAAGAGGGGGGCAGGTAGAATCTTTTCTCAGATTCCATGGATTAAACAGGAACGATCGATTTTTGATAATGACCTAAATATTTTTGATTGATTCTCGAGTATCTAACCTGAGTTTAAGAGCATCCTTATTCCCTCATGCTAGGGCCCTCTGTTAATGTGCTATTGCATGTAATTCATTATAAATGATACAAATCTATCTCTATAAGACAGTTTTATAATTGCCTGCTAAAATAAAAAATAGTGGAAAATGGACATTTATCCCCACTGTACTCGAAAGTCACCCTCACCTGCTTTGTCCCCGCTGTCATTATTCTCTGCATATCTCCTCCTCCAGACGTCGGCCAACAGGAAGCAGGTGGAGAACATGGCCAAGAAAAAGCTGGACAACTTGATGAAGGAGTCCAAGATCAGACACAGAGAGGACCCGGACAGTTTTACCATCACAGCCCTCCCTCCTGCTGGGAAGCTCACAGATAAACCCGCCAGCAAGGTAAACACAGACAGCAAGTCCTGCATAGCAAACACTTTATCTCTGCGAGTGTTCCAACCCTGTGGACAGTGGTCACATGGGATCCTACTTTCTTTAGTGCTGCAAATCAAGAGCTGCAGTAGTGAGTACTAATAACACAAGATGGAGCAATGATGACATCTGGGTTCACTTATTTGTTTTTTTAGTGTATATGGGACAGTAACCTGTGTTTAAGCATTCATAATCTAATAATAGTTTCAGTTGTAGCTAAATAAAAAAGACACTGCTAACAAAGCTGCTGAAAAGGGGCATTAAATTCAGAATACGCTGAATGAAAGCAGCTGAACACGAGCATATTGCTGTTTTAGATGAAGCAGTCATCAACACTGTGATCAGCAGTGCTTGTTATAGTGTGGCTACTGAAAATGTTTGATTACTTAACTTGTGGAGAAGCCAAACGGTTTCAGTGAACATCAGAACCTGTATATAAAAGATGGACATAGCTTCCAGGTTTGAGCATTAAAGCCGGCGAGGAAGCGGCTTAAATCTGCATTCACTTTATGGCCAGGAGACGACAACTGCTAGAAGAAGTCTGTGGGAAAAAAGACCCTCTGAGACCTTGATGTGATCTCAGTAAACACCTGCCTGCAGACTTTATGGCCCAGTAGTTTATAAAGACTATCAATGATGATTATCAAGTCACAGGCCAGCGAGAATGCAGCGTCCTCTGGTAATGGCAAAAACATTCAACTTGAAACTGAGAACTGAGTCTATGGTTGACACCTGTAATGTCAGCTTTAAAGACACTGAATCTGAGCGTCAGCTGAGAAGTTAACAAACAGTGACTGCAAAACAGTCGATAAACCAAACAAATAATAATAATTTCAGAGTGTATCATGTTGAAAAGTCATGATTGACACGTTTGATTACATACAGCCTTTTGTTGGCAAGTGGCTGTGATACACATTGCTTCCTTACGCCTGGCTTCTTTGTGAAAGGTTCTAAATGTGAGCTTGGGCACCACTGGGGAAACAATCACTGACTTTCTCACTGATGAAGTGCATTTCCTTTAGAATCTTTGAGCTCTTTAATGCACCGTAACTGGCCTTCCATATTTATCATGAGTCATGGTTTTACGATTAGCAGTAATCGTAACAAAAACAGTTAAAGTGTCTTCTGTTTAAAGCTGTTCAGTCCGGTAAGAGGTGGAAATGTAGCACAGATTTAAGCTGGTGGTTCATTTTCTTCTTTTTTCCAGATAGAATTGTTGCTTTAAAAACATGCGTGTTTCCTCTCTCGTCAGGGTAAGAGTAAGGATGGGATCAACACAGCAGAGGTGGCTAATCCTACCAGCAGCAACAAGCGCACCGGCCGCTCCTTCATAGAGAGCTTCTCTAAATGCAAGGTTGGCCTTTTTAAAAATTAAATAACTATATTCTAACCTTTTCTGCATGTCACTGCAGGTTTCTGTGAAGAGAAGAAAGGAGCAGCTGTTTTCAGCACTGACACTGTACAACAGATTTCTTCACATGGTTTTTGAATTACTCTACAATAAAAGAATATAAGCATTGAATTAGAACGATTTCAATGGGTAATTAAATTTAGAATAAGCTCCACTGCAAGAAATTAGAGACATTTCATAGTGCTGTCTTCAAGCTGATTATTACAACCTTTTTGTCTCCACATTAACCTGTGAGCATTTTGTGCTTGTTGGAATTCAGAAATTATTTTGAAGTAGCTTACAATAAATCCATGCATTAACAAAAAAATTGCTCACATTAGAATGTAGAAATAAAATAACAGACTAGAAGGGCCTAATCTGTGTTCAATGCGGTGCTGAAGGGTTGTGCTTATTTCTTAAACCATCTGTTCAGGTGAAGACAGCAGTGGCCTGCTGTCGTTAAATATCGAAACATTGAAATAAATGCACACTTTACTTTCAGATGTTTTTCTGCTAGTTAAAGCAGGAACCAATTAATCCATTTATAAACATACTGTCTTCCTGTATTTGACATTGAGTTAATTGGCCGCTCTTACAAAAGAGATTTTTAGATGTAAATATTTAGCTTGATTGATCTATAATGAGAAGTGCAGCCCTTTCTTTGATGACAAACAGACTTTGTTGCAGCCTTAAGTCTGGGCCAGATTTTATCAAAAGCTTCCAGGATGGTTTTTAGAACCTCGTCTTCCTGTCTTTTCAAAACTGAAGAGAAAACAGTTTGAACGGTGTTCTGTGGTCCCTCATTCCTCACAGAAAAAGGCATCCAAGCTGAAAAAGACGTCAAGCTTTGAAGACACAGACACAGACCAAGAAAGCACAAGTGGCACATCCCGTGCTCCACCGCATCATAGCAAGTATGACACACACACACACACACACACACAGTCTAGTTCAATATTTCATGCAGACACACAAATCTACATGCACTTGTATGCAAGATGTTAACACAGAACTGCTGCCAAAGGGGATTTCGAACTAAGGGAAGGGGTCTGAAAACACTGAGTGCGTATTTCAGTCTGCTGCATATTTCAGACTGTGTTTGTTTGGTAGTTGTGGAGTATTGTGCGCAGACTGCTTTGGGGAAAAATGAATTAAATCCATTTTTAGACACATCTGAAATGTGGCGGTTTTGAAAGGGTTTGAAATTTTTCAGAATGCTGCACTGTGCTGAAGACATACAGCCCACACCCACTGCAACAAAGCAGCACTCAGGCTGCAGTCTCTCTGGGTTAGTTTGAGGATGTTAAATACTAAATAACCAAAAATATGTTTAGAGTTTTATTTAGTATCCCACATGATGATGATGATGATGATGATGATGATATTAATAATTATTATTAAAGTGATAAGAGGGCCCTCACACCTCGGTTGAGCCATGCTTGCTGGTGCACAGGGATGCTGTAGATGAGGAGTGTCACGCGGTCATGTGGATGTTTTACCGCCAGGGTGCTGATAAGGTCCTCCTGCTTTCTGTAGGGTTTGGGTCATGGTGCCAGCAGTCCTTTGTACACGTACAGTAGGGAAAATAAGTATTTGATACACTGCCAAAGTTTTCCCACCTACAAAGAATGGAGAGGTCTGTCATTTTTACCGTAGGTACGCTTCAACTGTGAGACAGAATCTAAAAAAAAATCCAGAAAATCACTTTGTATAATTATTAAATAATCAATTTGCATATTATTGCATATTTGATACAATAGAAAAACAGAAGTTAATATTTGGTGCAGGAACCTTAGTTTGCAGCTCAGACGTTTCCTGTAGTTCTTGCCCACGTTTGCACACACTGCAGCAGGATTTTACCCCTCTCCTCCACACAGATCTTCTCCAGATCTTTGAGCTTCCGGGGCTGTCGCTGGGCAACATTGAGTCTCGGCTCCCTCCAAAGATTTCATTTTTGTTTCACTATGCCATTTTGGAGAATTCCTGGCGTTACACGTCACACGAACAGCATCAACATGTTTGTCCAGATGTTTCCATTTGGGTTCAGATGTATTCTATAAAATTTAAATAAACATTGTGTATGTGTACAGATGAGTGACATTGCATGATGCAAGAAGGAATTAATGTGTTTTGTGGCATCACCGGCCTTTTCTGATATATCATGGATATTAATGCAGGGTGTGATCAACAGTCAACTATTACACAGGAGTATTATAGTAGGGTGGCAGTACATCTGTGTACTCTTATTACAAAGCTTTGCAAAAACTACAAAGGCACTGGTCTGCAGAATTATGTAGGCAAGTGTGAGTATTTCCTCGTGCGAACCAGGAGAACAGTACAGGTCTGAAGATCTGGAGTCATCACCTCCTATGATGAAACATTTCTATCCTGATGGGAGTGGCCTTTGCCAGCATGGCAGTGCCTCACCCTTAGGGCCTGAGGGCTTGCTAAAAGGTATCAGCCCAAATACCTTTGACGCTCTCCACCAACATCACTGAAACCCAAGTGAAGGAATATCTGTTGAGACTTGAAGGAAACCAAAGCCAACACTATATATTTGTCTTCTTTATCTTGTCACCTGTTTGCATGCATGTGTAACCTCATTTGTCAACTTCACAGAAAGAAGAAGACCATGAAGCTGTCCAGAGCTCTGTCAGATCTAGTCAAATACACACGGTCTGTGGGTCTCTATGACATTGAGGCACAAGGTGAGCAATTCTCTTTACTCAACACATTTTTTAGCTCTACTCTTTTAAGCAGCAGAGCATTGTTAACCTAATGCCAGCTGCATGCTGGGGACAGTACAATATAAATGTAACGTAGTTGCATTTATGAAGCATTTTTCTAGTCTTAGTGCACACTAAAAGCTCCAGAGTAATTCTTTATTGATACATTTGGTATTGATTACACTATTTCCATGGTACACCAACAGCTAAACCCTACTTTGTAACTTTTGAAGTAAGTGGACGTTTATGAGGCTCAGGATGAAAACAAAGATGGATCTGTGTTGTCCCTAGCAGCTTACTGTGGCTGGCAGGTGTCGTCTCTGAGTGAGACCAAAGCCCACCAGGTGATGCAGCAGAGAGCGACGCCTTTCATTCAGTTCAACCAGCGGCAGCTGACGCGTATCTATCCTTCTTCTTACCGCGTGGACTCCTCCAACTTCAACCCTCAGCCCTTCTGGAATGCTGGTTGTCAACTTGGTATGAGTCCTTCCCCGCGTGTGCTTCATGAACACTGCATTTCATATAGTCACACATTTAGAAAATGAACCGATTCCCTCTGCTGTCACAGTCATTGGTAACTCTTCCAGTTTGTCAAGACTTCTCTGCAGGTGGTGCTGATGACTTTTGCTTTTCTCACAGTGGCTGTTAACAGCACATTGAAGTAAAACTTTTCAGTGCATCAACAATAATGAAGTGAAACTCTTTGATTTCAGTGGCACTAAACTACCAGTCTGAAGGCCGGGTCCTCCAGCTCAACAGAGCCAAGTTCTACAGCAACGGCAACTGCGGCTACATCCTCAAACCTGCCTGCATGTGTGACGGTCAGAACACGTTGGTCATTTCACTTTTATCCACTTTGGGTGTTAATTCCATCAGTTTATTTCTGACTAAGTATTTACACTCAAGAGAGTGGAGGAGAGAGAGATGATCGATGGCTGTACAGATGCACAAACTCTGTGTGTGTGTGTGTGTGTGTGTGTGTGTGTGTGTGTGTGTTCTGTTTGTTTGAGGCACCGTCCATTGCCTCCCTTGACTTGTCTAATGTAATGTGAACATACAGTTACATCAGTGCAGTTGGAAATGTTGAGCCAGTGTACTCTGGAATTTGCTTTCATTTATTTAAAAAGGGACCAATATTAACATAAATGTTACCATTTGCATTGTACCAGAGTTAGCTTAAAGCTAATGTGCATCATTTCAGCTTTGTGAGGTCGGTGTTCGGTGGTCTTAAATATTTTTGTTGTTATGTGTATGGGATCACACTGAGTCATGGAGGGTTTGCTCTTTAAATAGTGTTTTTCTTTCTTTGTGCTTTTTAAATAGTGTTACAAAAATTGACAGTTGAAGTGGTTTTGAATAAATCTGTCACTTTATTACAATAAGGATCACAAATGGTGTTTAATCTTTTTACCCACTGCAGGTGCCTTTAACCCCAATTTGGAGGACCCAATGCCTGGTAAGATGAAGAAACAGCTGGTTTTAAAAGTCATTAGTGGACAACAGCTGCCCAAACCCAAAGACTCCATGCTGGGAGACAGAGGAGAGGTAGGACCAGACTTTATTTAAATCTGTCTCATAGCCAGCACCTCCTCTGGTTCCAAAAATATGTCTGTTTGCAGTTTATGGAAAAGGGTTCTGACTTCTAGAGCCCGAATGATTCATCAGTGGGCCAATATTAGCTGTTTTCCAAACTATTGGTATCTGGTATCTTTGTGGAGGTTTGCTCTCTTGGAGCACTTCTTGTTTTAAAGGCTGTGAGTTGCAGCCATTGCTTTAACACTGTGTATAAATATAACAGGTCTTGGTTCTAACAGTTTGAGCTGCTTCAAACTTTATCTGTGAAGAGCACATTAGTTTACTATTAGTAGTAGTACTGGGACATAATATTTTCACAAGCTAACATGAGCCTACAAACGTGGGGCTACGTGCAGTGACGATAGTGTTAGCCATGTCAGTGCCTTACCTGTAACAGGTGGTCTAGCTGCTGCACACTCCGAGGATCAGCAGCAGAAAACAGAAACTTAATAGCAGAGACGTAATAAGACAGAAACATGGCATTCAAAGAATCCTCAATTGAAATCTATTGCAAAGTATTCCACAGCAGCAAATGTGTTGGTAAATATTTTGGTTCAGAGTCAGCAAAGTTTTTAAGAGTTTGCCCTGGTAAAGTTAGCTGTGATATTTCAAGGTGGCAGCAGAGTGATCAGATTTGCTTCTTGAAAAAATTTTGATAGCAATGACACCTTAAAAGCTGGTGATGTTCAGAAAATGAATCTGGAGGTGTGCAGTTTAAAAAAAGGAGGAGTTAAGAGGTAATGATTGAAAGCTTTCATGTACGCGGGCTAGAATGGCACAATATCTTAATCCTGTGCAACGTCTTTCTGACAGATCATTGATCCCTTTGTGGAGGTGGAGATCATCGGTCTCCCAGTGGATTGCTGCAAGGAACAGACCAGAGTGGTGGATGATAACGGTGAGTTAAAATATTCATAAAATGGCAATGTCAGTTTTATTCATGTTGCACATTTTTACTCAAACTCAGGGTGCTTAACTCAGAAGGCAAAAATATAAAAAACTGTAGGTTTACAATGAAAGTGTGGTTCTGGGGTGCCCGGGGCCCCGGGGTGGCTGGCCTCGGGCAGGGTCGGCTGCCCGTTGCCTCTGGTTCTCTGGGCCACTTGCCCTCTGCCTGTGGGTGACTGTGGGTGCTCCTTATAGGGCCTCCCTCTTCCTTCCGTGAGGGCGGGCACGCAGCTGCCCTCGGGATGCCCAGCCTCAGGTCTTCAGTGCAGATGGCCCAGGTCTCCTGGGTCTTTTTCTGTCTGCCTCTGGTCTCCAGGGGGCATTGTTGTGGCTTCTCTCCCTCATTATCAAGTATTTTTCACGACAGGTGATGCTTGTTTTTTGAGTGTGTTTTGTCACAGATGCAGCAGTTTACTTACTATCCTCTGCATTTATCCTTTTCCATATTCTCTCCTCTTATTTTTCCCCTTTCTCTCTATTTCTGTCCCTTTTTATTTTTCTTTTCTCCTCCTTAAAAAAAGGCTAGTGATATATCAGAAGAATACCAGGTGACAGACATCTCAACCTGTATCTGGTGGTACATATGACATCTCAGCTTGCTACCTGTTTCATCTACAGGAGCAGGACACCTGTCAGTTCTTTCCTGCTGCATTGTGAACAAGCTGAAGTCATCCTACTGATGATTTGGATTTAGTGTGGCCAGTAGAGCATTGCAGTATTTAGACCTGCTGAATGAATTCAAACTCGCCCTGGATTTCTCAGAGCGAGTTTGATATGAAAAATTTTCAAACTTTTGATATATTGTTTAATTGATAGAAAGCAGTCTTGTTGACCTTTATTAATATGATTCTCAAAATAAAATAAGCTCTGTCTGTGACCATAAAGTAGCCAAAATAAATAATTTAATTAAAAGTAAATTTCATGATTAAGAAGCATTTACAGAATATATGTATCCATCACAGGTTTTACACTTCCAGGGTGTCCTTTACATTAGAGTCTGCCAGTCGAGTGCATAGTTACTGTGTAGCATAGTTTTAGTGTGTTGTCTAGTCATGCACACGACAGATGCTGGCAAAAAAGCCACCAACATACTAAATGTCATAAATTTAAAATGTATCCATATCGCTCTTTTTCTCCACCGTCACTCCCACAACTGTCACCTATTCCTCAGCAACCAAATGCCACATGTTGCCATGTGCTTTTTTTGATTGGTTGATGTGTTGTACTTTATTATATTTTTTTTTATTGATTATATTTTGTGATTATTATTTTTTTCCTTTTTGTTTTTGCTCACAATCACTTTCCGCTTGTAAGCCCTTGAGAGAATGTCCCAGTTTCAGCTCCGCCTGTTTTGAAGGAAAAAAATCGAGCTTTCGTTTCGGTGGCGTCGTCTGTTCCATAACCGCCTTAACGGTGATCATAACTCGAAGATGATGTCACCCGGAATGTTCAAATTCACACCATAGATGCGTCTATTAAAAGTTTGAATCTCAGCAACCTTCACCTAAAAGGTAAAGGTCAGAGGTCAACTCAAATTACCTCACATAGAATGTTCAAATTCAGAGGATCGATGCAGCTACTAAAACTCTCAGATGAATTTGAATCTAGCATTTGAATCATAGATGGATACTGTTCAAGCTAGACCCATCATACTTCACCCGCAC
>JAVDPK010002348.1:8176-20361 GCA_034780415.1 Cichlasoma orientale
AACAAAACTACAAGCAAAAGATACAACAAAAACTAAAAGAACTCAAACTGCAGGGCCACAGGCTGAGGATCATGACAGTTTATAAGTGTACATGGCATCAGGACACACTAGGTTGCGGGTCTGTCCAGCCAAACATTTAGTGAGAGTGGCTGGGAATGCCTGGCAGAGGCCCCAGTCCATGAGATCTTCAACTCCCACCTCCAGCAGAATTTGGACAACATTCCGAGGGAGGCTGAGGACACGGAGTCAGAATGGACCATGCTCCACATCTCCATTGCTGAAGCTGCTGAACAGAGCTGTGGCTGCAAGGTGGTTGGTACCTGTTGCAGTGGTAATCCCTGAACCAGATGGTGGACACTGCAAGTTAAGGGAGCCAACAAGCTGAAAAAGGAGTCCTATCGGGTTTGGTTAACCTGTAGGACTTCCAAGGACAACCAAGTGGAATGTGGCTTGGGCAGTGGCTGAAGCAACACTCAGGTATGGAAGGAGTTTGGTGAGGCCATGGAAAAAGACTTTTGCACTGCCTTTAAGCAATTCTGGCAAACAATCATTTAACTCAGGAGTGAAAAGTGGTATTTTACTCACATGGTGTGTGCTGTGGGTAATGCGTGCAGCAGGTGGCTGGCCTCTCCATTACAGACAGGGTGAGGAGTGTAGTCATTCGGGTTGGGGGGCTCACGGTAGAGCCACTACTCCTCAACTTCAAAAGGAACCAGTTGAGGTGGTTTGGGCATTTGACTAGGATGCCTTCTGTGCGCCTCCTGGGTGAGATGCAACTGGGAGGAGGCCCCGGGGCAGACCCAGGACAATCTGGAGAGATTATATCTTTCGGCTGGTCTGGAAATGCCTCGGTGTTCCCCCAGATGAGCTGGCAGTCATTTTTTTTATGTTATTTTACATTAGACATGTTAATTCATGGTCTAAGTTTTGTGATTTTATTGATATTGCACATATTTCAAAATTACAGGAAAATTCTGTAAAATTTAGAGAATTCAGTTAAATTACGGAGTTATCTTACAGTGTAGCATCAAAAAAGCAGTTTACCTTAACATCAAAAGGTAAGGTTAATAAACTATTTCAACCTATTTTAACATTACTCTGTATTATATATTTTTTAGATATCTTAGGGCAGCAATATTTAATATTGTTATCACTGTGCCCAAATGCTTTTTTACAATAAATCTAATATTGGTGTTTTTAGATTGGTATGTGGCATATGGATGAGGGTTACAGCAGAGCTTTAATGTTTAATTATTCACTCATATTTTTTAAGTTTTCTCAACTTGTATCTGTTGTTGACTTTACTTGAGTTCTGGCTACGTGAATTTTCTTGTTTATCTGATTGCTGATTGATTATTTCTGTGAGGTTAAGAAAATCCTATCTTCAATGGTATTTATTTCTACCGTCACAAAACAGAAATTTTTGTTGAGTAAAGAGAAATATTAAAGCACCAATAACATAAAACTGTTCCTCATTTCTCAAAGTGAACTGATCAGCATATTTGTTATGGCACAGATTTTCTCCTCCAGATGCAGCCCATCCATTTACCCAATGTTTGGGATGAGCAGGGGTTGAACATTAGCTTGTGATCTTGCTGTACAAAGTTGGCTTTGTGTGTCCTCTCATTTGCAAACCAGGGACCTTTCACTTGCTAAGCAAACATGCTAACCCCTGTGGAATCAAAAAGCTACTTTTCATATGTAAAGGGTTGTTAAAGTTCATGTGGCAGATAAGTCCCTACTACTGAACTTTTTTTTTTTTTTTTTTAAATGGAAGGTGAGTTAATATTTCAAAAGTAACTACAAAGACACACATGCCAAAATAGTATTTAATTGGCCATTACTTTGCAGTAAATGTAAGTAATAACAAGATGACACCATAATTACAGTAAATCAGGAGTGCCAGAGTTTGGCTTGAAGTTGTTAACATGAAAGATCACAATTTTACAGGAATTAGTGTATGCTTATGATCAAGGAGTTAGCTTGAAAATGGAAATGGAAAAAAAAAACGAATGAAGAGTATCTCAAGGTAGTGAATGTATTTTCCTCTTTCTGGAAGAATAAATATGGACATCTTTTTAAAAAATGGTCCATTTGTCCTCTATTATGAGAGCATGGCAGATGAAAGGTAATTGTGCCATTAAAAAAATTGAAAAAAATTAATGGGCTTCTCCTTGTGCACGTGCACAAAATATTTAAATATACAGCAATCACCAACTCCAGCGGTTTAAAAGGGTTAATGACCCACAATGTGATATACTTTAGGTTTCACTAAAACGATGATAGTTGCTGTAACTAGTTAGTTTGGGCATGATTTTCTTGATTACAGAGAGCAAGCGTCTAAGAAAACCATCATAGCAGTGAAAACAGCATGCTGCCATTTCACACATTTATCCACACCTCATATATGTCAGAGCTCCACATGCAAATAAATCAGACTCAAGTCATCAATAAATGTCAGCTGAGTTATGACTGTGAGAAGTGTGTGTCATTTCACCCACCGGGGGTCATCTGAGTATGAGCCAGAGCTGCAGCGGTATGATGTGGAACACAGTGTTCTCATTAGAATCAGTGGAAAAATTAGCAGCATCAATTCACCCTTTCATCCGTTTATCCATCAATCTTTTTTCTAAACACACATATTTCTAAAAATACATATTTCATTTGGGTATAGGCTGTCCTTGAAAGACTCCCCCCCTCATACACACTTGCTAATAAAGAAAAGACTGTGAAAACATTTTCAAAGGAGCACACACATTCAAAAACAAGCCTTTGAGTTTTCAAAGTTAGAATAAATACTTAAAAGCAACTAGGACTCAAGACCATTCATGTGCGGACAGTCAGTCAGAAAAAAAAGACTAATAGGAAGCAGAAAAATGTCAAAAATTGCACCGCTTAACTTTTTCAAACACCCAGGAGGAATACATAACATGCCACATTCACTTCATGAGTTGTTTTAATTGGTCATTTC
Organism: Cichlasoma orientale; assembly: GCA_034780415.1. Lineage (NCBI taxonomy): Eukaryota > Metazoa > Chordata > Actinopteri > Cichliformes > Cichlidae > Cichlasoma > Cichlasoma orientale. Next base: position 11,148 of record JAVDPK010002348.1, read on the forward strand.
AAATTTGTGAATATCAGTCAAATCTTTAGTTGAGAGACTACTTTTTCTAAAAGAGGCAGTGCATTTGACAAGGCACTCCAACCTGGAACATGCCGTGCAAGGAAAAATGAAGGCTTCACGTCTCTGTGTACAGATTTACCCATCTCCTCAGTGAACCGATTAAATTGGCCAATTAACAAAAATATCCCCCTTGTCATTAGCTTTCAATAATTCTCTGGAAAACTGAGAAATTTTGCAAGTGCAAAATTCAGTGCCCATCTTCCTTGGGAGCATGCCCTTCTTATGTATAAGTGGATAATGAATCCTGCAATGATTAGAGATTCATCTTTCATCACTCTGGCTATAGACACCAAAGTTCCAGAGAGCAGCGAGTCAGATGGCTTTTGTAGCCTTGGGCGTGGACATTTTGTTATGAGATGAGTGGAAAATGGGCCCAAATGCAGAATCTGAGGACTGAGTTATTCAACAAAAGAAAAACCTTTAATGTGGCAAGCAGATGTCCAAAAAGGCAGCCAAAAAATGATGTCCATAAATCGAAACCAAAAAAATGTGAGGACCGGCAAACAACAGTACAAACAAGACAACAGGACAAAGAACTAAACCAAACTGAAGCTTTAAATAGACACGAGATAATCAGAGACATGGGAAACACCAGAGTAATGAGAAACAGCCGAGACTAATCCAAGAAGATGAGACAGGGGAAGCAAACTTAAATACAATGCAACCAAACTAAAAGAGGAAGTGGCATAACACAAGAACATCTGGCACAGAGATGGGGACTTAACAAACAGAGGGAATACAAAAGGGAACTAAGGTTATCTAAAACTAATAACTAAGGGCACGAGTAACAAAAACAATAAGGAACCAATACAATGCAAGAATAAACTCAAGTACAAGGAAAAGAATAAAACAATGAGCCACCAAGAACTGAACAGAAAATCTAATAAAACATTTACACAACTCAAAACCCCGGGTCTAAAACCCAGGACCATGACACATTTCTACACTTCATACCTGCATGTTTCAGCTGAATAATTACGTTAAACAATGTTCCAGACCTCAAACTTAACATAAAGCCATCAAAAATAGAAAACAGTAAGTTCTAACTGTCTTTGTAGCGTTGTGTGTGGAAATTAAGAGTGAAAGTGTGGATAGATTTTTAAAAAGGTGGTTGTTTTGTTTGCTTTTAATAAAAAAAAAAATACTTTCAGTATCTGATAAGATTTATTTGAATCATGTCTGTAACAGATTAAAAACACACACACGCATCAGTGTAATCAATTGATATTTTCTGTGCATGAGTTGCTGCCTGTTACATGTGTTTAATGTATAAGATGATCTGTACTCTTTAAAACCTGCCTTTGTTGCCACAGTCATGGAGTCTAATATCTAATCCACTATTAATCAGCAAACACATGCAGTTCCTTTGTGAATACAAAGAGCAATTTGCTCTCAGCACACTATATCAATAGCCCATAGGGCAAACATGGCACTGCTGCCTCTGGATAGCAGAGATTCATCAATACTTCATAAACCAGCAAACATGTGTGCCCGGGTTGATTGTATCCCTGTGGTGAGTGATGGCATCTCTCTATTTTTCATCAGCCAATCTAACAGAACAGGAAATTAAGAGAAACAAGAGCCAGATGGAGATTCCTATCATGTCTGTTTTTATTTCCACTCTTTGAAGGTTAACTGAGTGTTATCTGCTTTTCAGGTGGAATTCCAAAAGAATGTTTGTCATGCAACTTGGACATACCTTGATATTAAATTCCTTCTTCTGTCATTAATTAAACCGCTGAAACTCATCTTTCTTCATCATGATTGAAAGTTTAATTTTTTTTTTTCATGAAAAAAAAAAAATCCATCCACATCTTAAAAAGCTAAAGAAGCAACACCACAATCTTGCCTCATTTAATATTCACAAATCTATGTCGAGGCAAATTAGTCCCGACCTCCTCCCTATCCCTCTTGGCAACAACCAGCTCCACTCTCTCACAAGATCGCTTGCTTCAGAGAGAGAGATCTTGCTAAGGATCATGCTTTGGGTAATCAGGAGACTGAACCCCAGCGCCTAATTTATGAACATAGAGGTTCCTGGACTCTACAGTACTATCATACCTTTGCATGAATCATAATTCAATCCTTATTCATCTTAAACTGGGTTTTTGCGGAGGCCCTTTGTTCACCAACTGTTTGAAACAAGCTGTTTCTACTCCTTTCCCTTTAAGACTAACTTCTCCTTAAGCCAGGTTTCTTCTAATTAGGTGCCCCTCACAAACAGAAGGTGTGAATGGCAGGCAGGTGGGGCTTTGTGCTCACAGCCAGAGGGGCGTGTCTGAAATGGTCATATTAAAAATCTCCCCCATCATTTAAGATTAGACTTAAAACTTTCTTTTTTGGTATAGCTTATAGTTAAGGCTGGATCAGGTGATCAGGCATATTTTAGTTATACTGCCATGGGCTTAGGCTGCTGGGGGGGGGGCTTCCCATGATGCATTTTTTCTCCACTTCCATCGTTCCGCTCCCCATGTGCTTATATACCATTACTGCATGTTGTTAAATTCTGTCTTCTCTCTCCCATAGTTCATGTTTTGTCCTGTCTACATGTGAATATCAGTCAAATCTACACGCTCCTTTTTTCCTTTTCTCTTTCTCCTCACACTCTATCCGGCTGCAGCAGATGGCTGCCCTTCCCTGTTCCTGGTTCTCCTTGGGGGGTTCTTTCTTGCCACCGTCACCAAGTGATACTCATAGGGGATGGTCTGATTGTTGGGGTTTTCTCTCTTACATTGTAGGGTCTTTACCTTGTTATTGTGATGTGGTGGTATATAAATAAACCTGAACTGAACTGTCTAAATTCATCCTTGTGAGAATGTCACTTCCACTGCAGTACTAAATATTCACTGGTGATTGCCTGTTTCACTCATGATCTCTTCTACCACATAAAAAAAAAACAAATGAGCATGTTAACATTGACTAAAAACTACAATTTTCAATAGAGGGGGCCTTTAAAGGGAAGAAAAAATGTTTGCTTTTACTCCCCTTTAAATAAACTAAAAAAAAAGTTGAAAGGAAGTTAAATCAGAGAGGCAATTTTCTCATGTTTCCCACAGATATGGACACGTTTTTTCTCGTGAGAGAGATAAACACACACACACACACACACACACACAGACTGGACAAGGAACTTTCAGTTCTTTGATAAGCTTCATCCCTTTCCACAGCGCTCTTATCTGTTTCACTGTACACCTTTGCTGTTGTTCAGTTTTCATCCTTTTTATGGTATTTCAGGTTCTTGATTCTTTCCCAAACATACCATGCAGGCATTAACCACATTTCCCCTTTATGAATGTTAATGTGCATTTTCACAACACATAAGAAGTGGAAAATCTTGTCCTTTAAGTTTTTAGTGTAATTTAATTATTAAATTTCATTTTGTATTCTTTAATTTTGTTCTTCTGTTATGATATCTAACAGCCATCACTTATCTGTTTATGGTTGAATGAACGAAGTTCCTAAATCTGTCCTAAGATATAAAAAAAAAAAAACACACACACACACAATTTCAGGCTGATAAAATCAGCTTTTTTGAACTGCAAAAATTGCATAAGCTACATTTGATTGTATTTGTTCCTTGGGGTCCATTAGAACTAGGTAAGAGTTCATCAGCTTTACAGAATGAGAGAACTTGACATTTTTCAAATGTTTCTGCATCCATAAGCTTCACTGTAAAGGTCTGTAATAATGCATATTTAATTATATCCCTCAAATCATGAAGGTCACTGCTGGTGAACTCTTCCCATAGATCAATATGTCTGCATGACCTGGCAAGTTAATATCTTTGTTCTCCTACGACAAAGTTTCTCGTTGCACAGCGAGTGCTGATCGTCATCATTTCCCACGATTTCCTTCCATTATCATTTATCCGCTGCTAAGACAACATACCAAAATTGATGACTGAAAAAACATGTTTCCTAAATGAACTGCAGATGTAAGTTTGCAAGGCGAGTGCTTGCTTTTATCTACAACTGCACAGTGGGTGAATTCATAGCGAGAGGTTTGAATTTTTGCAGTCATATGGATTCCTCATTGGCGTAGAAAGACCCCTTGCATTGCCTCTGATAAACATCTCAGAAAAGGATTTGCAAAGTCCTTCTCCTGTAGACCTCAGCTGCACAGTGTGACTGCCATCAGTCATGAAGTGGCTCATTTTCTATGCTGCAGGCTAAAAATGACCTGACTGCTTTCTTATGAGAGATGGCAGTTGTTCCTTCTTTCAATGCAGTGATGTACGATTCCTGCTCATGTGTGTGAGCATGTGTAACCTAAAGACTATAGGAGGGATCAATACTGCAGCTAGCCTTGCTTACACCCAAATTATAAATCTCTAAGACATCTGAAGAATGGAGCAGCAATACTCCATCGGAGCACTAACTCCCTCCTCATCCCCAGTGATTCTGAAGCCAAACCCCATCCAAAACCCGCTACCTGCACGCATACACATACACGCGCACCACCGCCACCACAATCACTGATCCCATCACACCACCCTACTTTGACACAGAGTAAGAAAGAAGATCCAGTGCCTTCCCAAGGTCATCGTCACAGTCTCTTAGGCTCCTGTGATGATACGATACACTTCACACTGTCTCTGAGAGTTAAATGAATCTTCAAGCGCAGACATACAAGGGAGAGATCCAGAGATGTTCCAGACCTGACAATAAACAACATATCAGATGGTGAAAGAAATCGAAGATATTGATAGCTCTGTCTGGTAGAGGCTCTGCGCTGGAGCTGCTTGGGGGGGGGGGGGGGGGCTAATTTTTTCATTCCCAACAGCAAGGAGTGTGCTGTTAAACCCAGTCAACTTTGGAGTTTTTAATGTCAACAGTACTCAGCGAGGCCTCGAGGATGAGCGTCACCCAACCTCAACCTGAATTATGAACCAGCAAAGAGGGGAAAGCATCTGCTTGAAGAAAGTGTTTAAAAGAACACCAGTGCGGACTGGTTTCCATGAATATTTGATGACTCAGTCCTTGAGTGCAAGAGTGCAGCACATTATTTAATGCCCCTAATGGTGTTAACTCCTCATCTGCGGATGGGAATGTGAGATGCTTGTCAAGCCTAGTTTCCTTCTCTATATTGAAATGTCCATTATTATTAGTTAACAGCTAGTATTTTACTCGTCTTTATGCATTTAAAATATTCATCTCTAGTTCACATTTATTTTATTTTTAATATATCGATTACAAACGCTGCTGTTTTACTCATTATACTTGTTGTAATGGACATAACAGTAACGCATTAAACTGAAAAATAATGGCATCAAGTCATTCTCAGCATTCTTCACAAATTACAAAAAAAATGCATTCAAATATGCAAATCACTCGAATGTAGTTAGAGCTGTCTTATTACTCTAGCAGATTTTTGCTTCTTTTAATTAAAAACTTTGGTTCTGCAGCAGGTTGGAATGACTTATGAAAAGCAGGGTGCACGTACGTCACAGGGAGGATTAAGACGTCCTAACACGGGAAGAGAAAGGTGCTTAGCTGTGGAATTACGGCTGAAATTAGTTTTTAATCGTGCAGTTAATGTTAGGGAAACGTGAAGCTCAGAGACGGCGCAAATTGCCTCCGCAAAGAGGAGAAGACACCATCAGGGGAGCCGGCTGACCACATTACCTTATATCAGATTGCATCTTTGTTGGGATAATAGAATTTAAGTGTATCTTTGTATATACTTTGGCTTCTAGTAGTTCCTCAAAACTAAAAATGCATTTCCTCATGTGAGCTAACTGTCTCGTACTTGAGAGCTGCTTAATTTGCAGCTTCCACTTTTTTTTTTTTTTGCATAATATGAAAGGTCACTTTGACTCATTAACTATTTTAGACTTTACTGCTTGTATGAATTTATCACAACAACATTTTTAAAATTTTTATTTTTAGCCCTGCCTGGAAGAGCAGAGGAGCCGAATGTGCTCCCGTTAATGAGATACTGGTTATCTCTATAGCACACTGCCTCCCACCCTCTGCCAGCACTGCATTATTGTGCATCAGACAGGAACTCTCAGTGTCATTAGTGTTGAAAGAGAGTAATGGAACAGAGCCTACCAAGTTTCATGAGGGGTTGCCATGACCCAGTAGGAGTAATAGACCTGGATGGAGAGGTCTGATTATTTGGGATCTAATATTATTAAGAAAAAAAAATGTGGTTGAAAATAAAATGGAAACTTCATGTGACTGGCACACCCTCGCAGGTTGTTTCACGGCTCTTTCTCTTGATTTAACCACCTCCTTAATGAATAGCTCAAAGTGGGCTGTTAATGAAAATATCCCCCTTGTCATTAGCTTTGGACAATCTTTGTCTCAACCTGAGAAATTTTCAGGGCCATTTGCTGCAAGTGAAAGATCCAGCGTCCATCTTCCTCCGGAGTACGGCCTTCTTATGCATAAATGGATGATGAACGCTGCAGTGATTAGAGATTCATCTTTCATCGCTGTGGCTTTAGACAGCAAAGTTCCAGAGAGCAACAAGTCAAATGGCTTGTGTAATCTTCAGCGTGGAGGGCTTGTTTCCTTTTAATTCAGGCAGAGAAAGCAGGAGAGAGCAGCCCCGTGATTGTTATTCCCCAAAGCATTTCATTATTTCAGTCACTGCGATAACATCTTTAATTCCATTTTAAATAGGTTTATATGTCCATCATAAAATACTCCCTTGTGGGTTTAATTATTGCTGTAAGATAAGCGACGCTATGGGAAGAGAGCAGGGACAAAAAAGAAAAAAGTTATTTCTAAAGATGGAGACACAAATTATGTGCCTCTCAGTGTCTGATGGTGTCCTTGTTATTGCTTATCGCTTGTGACATCACTTCCTGTAGCTTTCATTTCTGTGGATTTATCTTGTCATCTATTCAGCACAGACAATGGAGCCACAGCATCCGCTATGAGGCTGACACAAAAAAGCTTATTACGGCAAGATTAAGTGTAATCTAAAATATCCCTGATTCAAGGGGCTTTTGACACGGACACACCACGAATGATGTTACCAGCACTCCAATTATGGATTCATACACCTGTGCTTATTTTGCCCCTCATCCTTTTGTGCCTGATGCACATGTATGTACGTGCACAGGCATGCATGCATGGCCAACAGCAGGATCCTCCAAGTCTTTCTCTCTCTCTCTTTCAGGCTCTGTCACCTTCAAACTAGACACTGGCTGACCAAAAATTGCTATGTCAACCATAAAATTACCTTCAATTCATATTCCCCTTCAGCTCCTTGGAAATTCAATTCCATCCGGCATAAAAACATGATGAGCTAAATTCTATATTTTTTCTCTCTTTCATCCCCGCACGTGAAAAAAAAAAGAGAAACAAAGTCCGGTGAATGCGATGTGTGGTAAAATCAGTAATCTCTTAATCTGCCGCCTTATCCACCCATCCTGTTTTTCTGAACTATTCTCTTTTGACTTGTGGTAACCTCCTCCACTCCCACATCCTCTCTAACAGTTAGGTAATCTGCATTTATCTGCAGCGGGAAATGATCACCTCTGAAAGTCTTCCTTAAGAGACAAAGCTGAATTACTGAAACTTCACCAGCAAACTGAGATCCTGTTCTTAGTGTAAAAGACAAAGACGTGGGTGAGAGCTGATCTTAATCATCACCTCCTGAAGTTTTAGCAACACGATGAAGTGGCGAGAGAGTGAGATTCGCAAATGATATTCCATTGAAGCAAAAGGTTGCAATTAATCGGCAATGTCCTCTGAAGTTAGAATTTCCCTGAATGTATTGATTTTGTATCAGCTGAATTCGACAATACTGATGGGAGCTTTATTACCCCACTTAATGAATGATGTTTTATTAATGGCCATGTAATAAGATTACCTTTATCTCAATGAAAGCCATCACTCTTTGCCCCCTGCTGTGCAGTTCTGTGAATACTCATTAAGCGCTGTACAGAGCTTATTGTCTCAAACTATGGTGCACGAACAGCTCACTAGAGCCTGCACTGATACAGAACAAATTATCTATTAATTTATTATATCATGATATGTTTATGTTTAGCATGACATGATAACTGAATTTTAAAAAAGTGCAATCAGATTTGTTAAAAAAAAATTTATGAAATTGTTTTTAACAGCTCTTAAAATGAATCAATTCCAATCGTATGACAATTGAAATTGATTTGTTTCAAATAACTTAAAAAAAAGCTAAAAATAAATAAATAAATAAATAAAAAAAGGAATATTTTCATATAAAGTGATAGTAGTTGGTACCTTTTTTGTACTCATTTTGTTAGCTTTCTTGAACGGAGCTATTTAGAGCACAGGGTAGCATGGTGGAGCCTCGGAGCGAGGAGGTTCCCCTGTGCGAGTTTCCTCCTGGCGCTCTGGCTTAATCCAACAGTCCAAAATCATGCAAATGTTAGATTTTATTCTAAATTGGTAGGTGTGAGTGTATGCTTGTCCTTCTCTCTGTGTTAGTCCTGAGATAGACTACAACCTTTCCTTGCTGTGCCCAGCAGCTGGGATAGGCTCCAGCCCCTCTACAGTACTATAAACAGTCGATGGATGGATGGATGGATGGATGGATGGATGGATGGATGGATGGATGGATGGATGGATGGATGTTAATGATTCAAAACAAACCATCATGATGTATAAAGTGCATTTCCTTAATGCAATAGTTTTCATAAACCCATGACACACAAATATTAAGGCAGAAAATTCCCCATCACAGCTTTGTAACAACAGTTTGATCAGCATTAGTAATGCAAGCTCCTACAGTGCAGTGATGCCTGCTGAGTGATATATTATGCCGAGAAGGTTTACAAGGGCTGAGTCAATACAAACAATTTAGCTTGATCAGAAAACATGTGACCATAAAGCCAGTATATTTTCTGCACTGTAGACATTTCAGGCTCTGCTGAGGCAGCAGAAACAAATCATTAGTGTGATTTAAGTACACATTAGTATAAATATTTGAAACGGTTGCTCCACCGTGTCATTTAACCTGCACAGAAAAGCAGCGGTGCTTTCATGCTGTGCTTTCATGAATGTGCATGTTCAGAAATGAGTGCAAGTTCTTCGATCGGGCAGGTATTCGGGCCAGTCTTAGTTTGGATGAGAGAGTGGACAAAACTGGTCAGCTGACATTTCTGCTCTGTGTGTGTGTGTGTGTGTGTGTGTGTGTGTGTGTGTGTGTGTGTGTG
>JAVDPK010002348.1:20461-47793 GCA_034780415.1 Cichlasoma orientale
GTGTGTGTGTGTGTGTGTGTGTGTGTGTGTGTGTGTGTGTGTGTGTGTGTGTGTGTGTGTGTGTGTGTGTTTTTAAAGGGTTACATTGGGGAACTGCAAAACTAAAACCAGTGGGCTTGGTCTCTGAGGTAAAAGCATTGCAAGTAATGACACCCCCTCCCTCTCTCCCCTTTCATCTATCAGAGGCCTGACACAGGTCGGAGAGATTGATCTCTCCTTCACGTGGGCCTGACACCCGACGAGCTCAGGCGAGGCTTGTTTAACAAGCGCCATCCTCTCCACCAATAAAAAGCACCTTTTCCCCCCTAAGGCATCTCACAGGGTGCACTTGGTGTATATATTAGCCATAACTTTTTTTAAAAGCAGGATTTATAGACCCCACAGTGGGGATATATGACAGCCCGTGGTGAATTAATTATTCTAAAACAATTTGATATATCTGATTATTAATTCTGGGACACAAGCTCGCTTAGAGCTGAGACTGCTTGTAAAGGTTGGATTTATCATGTTGACATTTTGCTACAGCCAATGCTCCTCTCTCTCCCTCTCTCCCTCTCTCTGTCTCTCTGTCTCTCGTACAATGCAGTTGTTCAAAGCTCTGTCCTACAGTTTTTTTTTTCTGCCGCACAAAGTGGCAGAACACAAATATGCCCTTTTCGCCTGTCTTCTGACTCTTTCCCAGTGAGAACGCTACGGATGTTTTAGTAAGAGATTACAGCGAGCACACAAACATATTGTTCGCACACACCGACTGCTGACAAGCGTTCTCTCCACTTGGATGGTGGTGCACGCAAATGAAAGGTCAGGCCCATCAGCATCCATCTCCCCCTCAAACAGCAGAGACACCGGCCTAATCCAGCTGTACCAACAAACAACAAAGATGCGAGAAAGCAAGAACTCCAGTAGATGCATCAATCTGAAAGCATTAGAGAAGGTTAAGCTCCACAGTTTGTTCAGCAAGCGCTCAACACCAGCTATGCACTGCCAGCTCAGATGCATGCAAATGAACAAAAGGAATGCTATCGTTCTGCTTTCTGTTTTATTTGGAGAGTTAAACTGACTGCTTCTTTTGTAAGCTCAGCAGCCTCACGGGAGAGAATACCGACCTGCTGAGCCATCAAAAAAAGAGGAGCTGATCTAACCGACCCATGACATTGACCAAATGTCGAGCTTCAGCTTTAGACTTAGCTTCTGAGTTTTGAATACATCAAACCACAGTTTTAAAGAAACAGAAAATAAAGTCAATACACTAGAGAGTGCACAAAACAACTCTTATTATGCTTTTGAGGTTTTCACTTCCCTTTAGTGTTTTCCATCCATCATCTTCCGCTTATCCTTTTCAGGATCGTGGGGGGCTGGAGCCTATCCCAGCTGCCATAGGGCATGAGGCAGGGTACACCCTTAACAGGTCGCCAGCCTGTCACAGGGCTAAAACAGAGAGACAAGCAACCATTCACACTCTCACACCTATGGACAATTTAGAATAACCAATTAACCTAACCGCGCTAGCTGCATGTCTTTGGACTGTGGGAGAAAACCGGGGTACCAGACAGAAAACCCACGCAGACAAGGGGAGAACATGCAAACACCACACAGGAAGGCCCAGGCCAAGGTGGATTCGAACCCAAGACCTTCTTCCTGTGAGGCAACACTGTGCTGCCCCCTTTAGCGTTTTATATGGCTTTAATGTGTAAGGGCCACAGAATAACAAACAGAAAAACAAAGTCCAACGCCTGGAATTCGTTGACTTTTGTTCCATGACATATGTACATCACTATGTAACATATTTGCATATCCAATTCGAGCAGCTTCTTTGTACACATTCAAAGAAAAAAAATAAGCCGCTTCTTCGCTCGCCTCGACGTCCACCCTTTGTGTGTACTCGGCAGAGCTGCTAAAATGCCTCAGCCATGATGAGCAAAACACACCAAATGTTCTGTTATCGACTGCAAGCTTGAACACAAGAGTGTATTACAGTGGATTACTGTTATTTTTGATGGAAGCGGATGGGAAAATCTGATGTGGCTAGCATTACTACTAGCTTTGATTATATTATGTCTGTGAGTCAGAGCTGTCGAACTTAAAATGCTGAGAGGCCACGAGAAAGTTTGTAAAGCAGTTTGAAACCAGGGATGGCTGTGAGTTATTGTGTTTTCATATCACCGTTCTGGCAAAAGAGCAATCTGAGCTCAGCCATCTTTTTGTCAGCACTTCCTGACACACACATTTGAATGGCAACAAGAGACTCTCAGATCAGGATCTGCACCAAAATTAAGTTTATTTTTCCCATGCTCCAACTCTTGCCAGGTTTCATGACTGTTTTGCTGCCAGAAAGACTAACAGCTCTGAAAACAAAGATTATTTTGGTTTAAATAAAAAAAAAGTGCCTTCATTTGTAATGACAGTGCATAATCTTTCAGTTATCCATAGGGAAGATATATGTTAAAAAATTTTAATAAATATGAAACTGTACAGTTAGCAGTAAAGAGGAGAGATGTATCACAAAACTAGTCATTTCAATCAAGACCACAGGATCGCTTTACTTTAAGAAAACAGAGCCACGCCTTCTTATAGGCTGGATCGTGTGTGCCGTAGGGTTTGTTTTAATAATATCTGAATAGTGAGGTGTTAGTGTGGGTCTGTGACTTTGGACCTGAGTCAAACAGACTCTCCTAATCTCCAAAATGACAAAAGAGTTGTGAAAGTAGCTACACAGGGGCACAAAAGAACATCACAATGAAACAAAAACACTCCAAAGAGATCACAAAATACAGCAAACAGATGCAAAGCGAATACAGAGGTTCCACTACAAAAGGGACACAACAGAAAGATGCAAAATATAATAAAGACAAAGAGGCATTAAATAGCTGCAAACGGAGACACCGTAACCCTCAGCCGTGTTGTTTGTAATCACTTTATATCTCTGCCAGGAAGGATGGTGGACCTTTTCTCTATTTGTGCTCAGGGATCCATTTTCTCATGATACGTCCATGGCAAGGCAAGAGTGTTGCCTCCACACGAGGGCTGTAACACAAGTGACCTTGAAAACAAATTTCAGCTCTTTCTAGTGTATCATTAAAGCAAGCCAAAACACACACAATAGCCATTTCCCAAAGCACTGAGTTTCATTACACTTTGGTTTCTTCAGTTCTATTTTGGCAGGCGCTCTATGTGCCCTTGATGTGATGAGAAATGTGAATTTTTACACGGAAACTACTGTACAGCATATAGCACCGTGCTCCTCTCTCAGACACGCTGCCTCATAGTCATAATTTACACCCCACTTGAAACGTTTCTCTCTGTCCTCTCTGCAGCTTGTTTTTCCACACACTCCCTTACACATGAGCAGGCTAAAAGCACTGTCATTACTCCATCATGCTCTTAAAACGGTGTATCTGACCCATTAGAGTGTGCTGGTGGGAGTAGGGCTGTGAAATAATGATCACTAAGAATTCTATAAAAAGAAAGCTGTAGCGAGCATTTGTTAGTCACAGCAGAGGAGCGATTAAGGCAGACTGATTGAAAGCGTCCCGTGTGAGCAGACATGTCAGATTCGGGGAAAGTTTTGCAATCGGCGTAATGGGCCAAATATCTGCTCCGCTTGGCTCCTCTCTCTCCTCAACTCCGCAATGCTCTGCTCAATTAATCCAGAGCCTCTTAATGACCCTCGAAGGTGACTCGCTAGATAAGTGCAATTACACTGGAAACAAGGGTGCTGCCAATTAGTCCTCAAGTCTCCCTCCATCTTTGCAGAGGAGGCTGGGTACGTCCCACTGGGTCAGCCTGTTTGTGACTTCATTAACAGGCTTCTAAAAGGGGAAAATGAACGCGTGGCCTAGATCACACTCCTGTGGGCAGGGATCGACACTGTATAAGGTTTTTTTTTTCTTAAGAATGACAGAAAGGACAAGGGAAAATGGAAGGAGGGACAGACGTACATTAGTCACATTTCTGCACAGTGGCAACAGTTTGTGTGCATTTTAGGCATCGATTCTCAGGGAAGTCCAACTGATGTCTGAGTTTATCGTGCCCAGGACTGATGATAGTGATGATGATGATGTTGATGATGCCTCCAGTGACACTAAAGAGGAGGTCCTCATCCCTCCTCTTTTCCTCTCTAATGCCTCTTTGCCTATCTCTAATTGCTCCCCCATTGTTATTTCCTGAGCAAATTGTTAATGAGAATTTCCTGCTATGTAGACGTCAGGGGCACACTCACTTGTTGTCTGCCAGCACAAAGTCTGTGAGTAATGGGTGTGACTAATGTTGCTTGGCAGCTTCCACTCTCGTCCCTCCCTGCCATCTGTCCCCTGCCACCCCTCTGGGTGGACTGGGGTGCTCTCAGCGGGTCTCAGTAATCATACACACACACTCTAAATACACACAGACACACACACAGAAAACCAGTTCCAGCCATTTGACAACTTCCAAAATGTTTTGATTTTATGTTTTCTAGATCCGAGTTTCACACACACACACACACACACACACACACACACGCTGTGCCTCAGCATCATGAGTCACCTTCATAAGTTCGTTAACTAATTCTTTTTCTTTAACAACACTCACTGAGACTGGAAGTGAGTCATTTTAGGACCAATTCGTTTTAATAAGCAGACAGCTCCCTCCCATTTAAACGGAGTAACATATCCCCTTCACCTTCTCCTTGACAGAAAAGTATTGACGCAATTTCACAAAATATTTGTGAGCATTCCTGTTGGCAACACACACCTTAATGTAGCGATGCACTGGCAAATGAGATGTGTGAGGGAGTGTGGAGGATAAATGTATCCAGGATGTTAGTGCTGGCTTAAGATAGGGAGAAGCAGCATGAATCTCATTACAAGGGCCCCTGGACCTGCCCCTGCAGCCAAGTGAATCACTCTGAGTGACTTTAAATTGGTGTCCAATGAAGTAGGAATTGATCCTTGGCCCTGTTCTGGTTCTCTGAGGCAGTTTGGACTGTAATCTTCAGAAGCTGCAGCTCTGATGGATTTGTGGTATCTGTTTAGTTTCCATATAGCTGAAGCGGTTTTATAATTGCAATTTATATACAGAGAAAAACATTGTTCTCCTCTGTGACCCCAGAGGTGTTATCCCTGCTTGATTGTACATTTTATGCCATTTTGAATGTTGAAAATTACAGGAAAATCTGGGAGCAGGTGTTTTCAGGTAGCTGACCCTTGGTTGTGAGAATTCATTTTAATTGAACATAATCACACGATCATGATGTATATAAGGACTGGAACAGAAATTTAAGGTCTTGGCACTGCACCACTGGCGCTCAAGTAACAGGGGGTATCAGTGGGTCTTTAGTTTGCTCTGCTGCTGGTATGTTGAGGGTGTTTTTCACTCTCTGAATAGCCGGAGGCATAGTCACTCTCACTCTGTCTACCAGTCAGTAAATGAAAGCGGCTTTGACAGCGAGACTTTCACTCCCAAAAATAAAATTGCCAGTTGCTACCTCTCAGCTGCACTTTCATAATGCATAAAATTAAATATTTCCAAGCCCAATTTAATTCTAGGGCAGCATCGTGCACTGAGCACGATCGCTGGTGCAGGTATTTCAGTAACCAGTTCAATTTACCATTGCAGTAATTTAGTTGCTTGTAATATGAGTAATCTTTAAAGCCAATACTGTTGAATAGACAACAGCTGCTTGGATACATACACATGGCTGACTCAGTTGGGTTCAAACCGCATGCTGATATAAGGTAGGGATGTTAATGCTTAAAGAGTGAATGCAGTCACCGAACAGACATCTCATAATGCATTGCTGTCAACCTGATCAATAAACTCGCAAAACGACGAGTAAAATACAGGAAAAAAAGCATCATTCAAATACGGGATTATGTTCACTATTTGACAGTCTTGAACCTGCCATCTTAAAAACATTCTCATTGAATAATACAGAGAAATACAATGCAGAATAAAGACTGTTTTTATTCTCCACCTTATGAGCAAAACACAAACTCTGCCATGCATCAAGAAATGGATTTACCAAGGATATTTTCAGGGTCACTTTGTTGGTCCATAATCTCATTTAGAGAGAACGAAATAAACATATCCGTGGGAATTGGACACAGTTAATTCTGAAGGGTGCAAATTGATTTTCTGTAGAGCTGGGCATAGAGAGAAGTTGTGCAATATGAAGACACTCCAGAGATGGAAACCTCTGAGTTATTTCTTCATAAGGCAGCTCAAAGTAGAGAATGTTGGAGAATTTTACTTGTTGAAATGAATGGATGGCTGCACCCTTTCTGTATTGAGTTTCTTCTAATTTGAAAGCGCACCAAAGTTTGAAACTCATCTGCACAGTTTGAAGTAATGACAAAGTATTTAACTGGCAAATGAAATCCTTCCATTAATATGATAAAAAGAATGTCCTCTGAGAAGGACGTTTGTTTTTAAATAGTTATTGGAACTTGTATGGCTGAAGAGGACAAATCACTGTGACCAAATCAAGCACAGGTTGTTGCTGAAAAGGCTCCACACTGAAGAAATATACAGTTGAATGATTTCAAATATTAAACTCTGCTTTTTAAAAAAAAAAAAATGTCTCAAGTTGAGTCTCAACAACTGGCCGCCATCTATGAAGTGGCTGCAGTTCTGTTCATTTCGCTTCTCTGCAACACTATGAAGACATTTATGAACAACGAGCGCCTCATTTTAAACTTCTCGGTCACTGTCAGAGTGATTGAAGGAAGGCTGCTATGGCAACGGGCCTAGTAGAACTGCACTTCAGTCCTCACAAAGACAACAGCTTTCATACAATGTTACTTTCTGCACTGAGTGCGGAGTCTCAGAAAGGTAACTGTGTATGACAAGATGTGAGGTATGTTTTCTTTCTGCTTTTGCAATGACAAAATTCAATATAGCTTGTTTCTAGGGTTACTAATAATGTGGCCTATACAAACAGACCAGTCAGAAATTAGGTGTATTCAAGGACTGTTAGCTCTACCCATCTCTCCATCCATCTATCTGCTCAAGCTACTCTGTTTAAAAGAGCTGTTAAACTTCTCTCATTCATTTCTTAGCTCCATAAAATCCTCGATGAATGGCTTTATGCGCTCATTAAGCTTTCAAAGTCTGACGATTTTGAAGCTGAAAAAACACAAACGACGAGTTTATGACTTTATAATCTCTTTGCATACACAATCCCACAGAGAAGAGCTTAGGCTGGTTCCTAAGTTGCTGGAATCAATAGTAATTCAGCAGAAGCCAGAGGGAAGAGAGTTAATTATCTCGAGGTTCTCAGGTATAATTGAACAGATGTGTTTTGAAATTGGTCAGCTCACCATTGCAATGCCAGTGGTAATATCCTCCCACACCGCTGTACTCTGCAATGCAGAAACCGAGAGAGAGAGAGAGAGAGAGAGGAGAGAAAGAAAGGCAGGATTACTGTACAGTTTTCATGAAATACAATTCACAGCGTACAACAGCCCATGCAAGAGACTGCTGCAAAGGTAATTAACCTTTGCCCTCTTTGAAGCGCTAGCCATATGCCTCCTTATACTGGCCCAAAACTTTTAACCTTACAAAACCATGATTCTCAGTAGTTTGAGCCTGTTTTGACTTTGAGTTAGCTCAGCTAAGATGTCATACATCATTCATACCCTGAGAATGCATTGGTGGATACCCTATGGCCACAGCACCACCAAGGTTCTCATCTGTGTGGGGCCCTCAAGCCACAGGCTGCTTTTGGTGATAAGAAGATGGTGGGGCCAGGCCTGATGAGTGGCATCTTCCTTCCATCACTTATCCTATTTCGTTTCCCCGCTTTAGAGAGGAGACATCAGGATACGGTGGCCTCGGGCTGCTACCTCCACTCTGCTTTCATGAGTTAGCCGATATTAAACATGCCTCTCTGCAGCTCAAAGGATGATGGTTGTTCAGAAATCCTCAGGTTTATATGAACAAATACGCTCATGCCCTTTGCTTACTCACATACCTACAACAACTAAGAGTCATGCACCACTAATGACAACTCAATCAATAAGGCAGCCCACAGGTCAAACAATACCAAGAGCCAATCCAATGACTGATCCAACCTATTTTCACACTGAAATAACTTTTCTGAATTAGATTTTCTTTGGATTATTTCTCAGTGGAAACTGTGGCATTTATTGTGCATGTATTTTTGAGATACTGGATGTTCTATCTTAACTTAAGTAAAAGAAATCAAGGATGCATGAAAACAAACCAAAAAAAAGGATGCTTTTATATTCTGCACCTCTGCTTTGGAAGTTAAATTACATGAAAGCAATGCAGTCCAATCTCCTATCACATGATGAAGAAAAGGAGGACAAGTAGTTAGCTACTATTGGAAATATAATTGAGAGACGGCAGAAAAAATACAGCAACATGTTGTAAGTAAACACAACACTAGAAAATAGCTCAAAAATTAATGGAGTGTTGGTGCAAAGTAGCACAAATTACCTTTCCATTTATACTCTATAATTCTGCAGAGATGCACAAAAAGCAACATGGCAAACTGCAGACCGGCTCTGTAACAGGAAGTACAGGACATGTTGTTTCACTACATCCAGTCACTTGTGTGTGTCAAATCGAGTGTGTTACAGAAAAGAAGATGGTTGGACAAATACTGACACAGTCCAGGCTGGCAGGAAAAGTTGAGTCAGTTTAATGACAGGTAAAGATGGCAGGTGGGAACAGGTAGAGTTTAAGTAGTGGCTGAGGTAACACTAACAAGCAAATGGGAACAGGTGTGTTGGCAGGTCTAGGGACTCACTCAGGTGGCCGTGACACGTCAGGGAGACTGAAGGCATCTAGTGGCTAAAACGGAGAATTGCAGGCTTGGAAAGTTGTATGGGAATGTGGTAACCGAGAGAAAGTGGCACAGAAACACAGGAAGAAATCATTACAGTGGAAGATGAAGTATAACATCATATTAAAGCAATTCCACAAAATCCACTAAATACTAATATACAAAGCCACAATACTGCTCCAAATGCCTAAATAAAATATCTCTGCTAAATATGTAAATAATCAACATGTTTGGGTTCATATAGTGATATTATGTTGTTGTATATGCAACTATTTTACTGCGCCAAAGTGGAAAAAAACCTGTTAAGGGAAATTTAAAGAAAAAGATTTCAGTAGTTACCATGTGACCATTTGCAGGTTGTAATTACAGTGTAATTAGCCCATCATGACAAAGATCCAGAGCAGTCCTCTGCAAATTTACCCTCTCACCCTGCGCTCAACACCATCCCCCACATGTTAGCGAAGGCAGCCAGCTGCCTTACCATATGCCTTTGCCTTTCCTTCCAAATGGAAAAGAGTCAGGATCACTCCCCAGTTGGTGCTCCTGAGTGTGCTTCGAGGGGTTTTGTAATTTGAAAGTAAAGGAGCTCTGGCCTTTTCTTCTCTCTGTCCTTTTCTATATCTGAAGTGTACATTTCGTCCAGTGCTCCCTGTATGCTAGCCATTTGAAGCTATTCTTAAAGGCGTCCACCCAAGCAAAGCATGATAGTTCTCTAAATATTTCTCTTTTCGAGGCACACTCATTCCAGCATATGCTACACAGTAGTGATGTGCCAACATGTAGTCTACTGTAGAGTTTGTTTTGATCTCGGGTTTTCAAAGTGGGGGCATCAGTCCTCCTTCATTCCAAAACCACAAAGACCCTCTACACTGCAGCTACTTTCACCTTGCTCCGGATCAAGTGACACTGATAAAAGCTTTCAGAGAAGGAGTGGGGATGTGTGGGCCGAGGCCTGGTGCACAACTAGTTTACAGTCATCTATGATAGGCAGCCTTCAAGGTTATCATATCAATGATATCTCAATGACAAAAAAAAAAAAAGAAAAAAGTTATTAGCAGTTGGAACCAAATGTGTGCGTTGAGAGAGATGTCTAGAGAAAATGTTAGGCCAGCAGGATTTGTAGATATTTGTTCGGTGACTTTTTAATTGTTAGGAATAACACACGTCTGAACTGTGATGATATCAACATCCTGACTCTCGTCTTCAGCTTTCATGAGCTGTTTTGCTCCTTCAAACTTGTATCTACTTTGATTATCTTCTACCATCTTCAGATACTCTCTGCTACTATTATTCATTAGTTTTTCACACCAAAAAATTCCCAGTGACTTCAGTAACCCATGCTGCAGAGTAGATATGTTCATAATGTTGACTACAGTAACTGAATTACTTCAGACTGCAGCCACAGGTAACACAATTCTCTCCACTGACTGTTTACTCTTTTATGCCAGCCTAATACAGACTAAGAAAGTGGGTCAGGAATATCTTCATGAGTACAGTAAGCACAGGTCACAGGTCACAACCGTACAGGGCTGTTTTAACAACATTAGACAGATGGTTTTAATGTTGTGGCAGCCAGTTGTGTGTGCGCAAGTATGTGTGAAGCCAAGGTTAACTATTACAGGCTTCTCATGTGTCGAGTTTCTTCCCTCTTTTAATTGTTAATGCAGAATCAAACAGAAGCTTTCAAAGTATCCTATATCCAGATAAAAACATATGTCCGCAAGCAGGGGAGTATAAAACCTCTTCTCTCTGTGAACAAACTCGATTTTTCTTCTTTCTCTGTCTCTCCCTCTGTTGGTTCCTAATAAGGGTGATCAGAGCTGAATGGCCTAACAGCCTGACCCTCATTATAACCAAAAGTAATAAGGATAAGACACTAGTGAGCAGGCCTCATTAGGTCTATAGCTAGAATACTCGTCTAGGGTCATCACCCTGGACATCTCGCACTGCTCATGGCGCTTCTGTTTTCAGACGGTTACACGGCTACCCAGAACCCTTTTCTCTCCACTCAACATCATCTAAATTAAATAGACCTGTGTGCTTCTTCAGTCTTAACTGCTACTCATATGTTTTTTTTTTTAACCTACCTGAGAAGATGTGCATTAACAATACAGGAACAGCTATTTTCTGTCGTGCTTTCTTTAATGTTTTGCAACAAGACAGGTGATGTTTTTCTGCACACAGCAAGCAACAGCAATGTCCACCCTGCCAAATCACGCCGATGACTTTTTAGTTTGACTGTGTGTACACAATTTTGTTGTCCTATTCATTCCATGTAAACAAAAACTGGAAAATATTGTTCCTGTCTTGCAAACAGAAAGAGGTACAGCCCACCTTTTCTCCGAATTTTTGGAATACAGTAATTTTCCTAAAGCACTCAGTACTCATGCAAATAGCTTCCACTCAGAAATTACATTTTGCGACAAAAAAAAAGAACAATTCATTTATGTAACATAATTCTCCAAGAAAATAACCTTGAATATTGAAAAAGCAAGAAAATCTCCTCTATGAATATAATTACAGAGTTCTTTGTTGACATGTTTGCTGGAGTGAGAGCAGAAAGGTATTTTAATAAACTGCTCTGTTCAGTGGGTGGGAGCTAGAATCGCACTGAGCAGAGCTGATCTTTACCTGAGAATAATGATGCTGAATGTTAACACAAAACCATGTCCTTGACGCAATAGGACAGCCTATTTGGGTTCTAGTCATATGTTGACAGGTCAGAGATCGCCCAATTTGCTGCGGTTTTAAACTTGTTACACCACACTGTGATACAGGGAGAAGTGTTGAAGAGTTCACCTGTTTGTGTGACTTTTTTAATGTGCTGGACTGTGCACCATGTGGCTCTACAGAGTATTACCATACATGCAAAATAGCTTGACTGATTAATGTCAGTTATTTCCAGTTACCTTTTCAACATCCAATGGTTCTATAGAAGAAATACAACTATTACTCATTTGTAAAAAGGGTTGAAAGCTGACTTAAATTATTATTTGATTATATAAAATACACTTAGAGGTTTTGAAAGTCAGCCAGTGTTTTGTTAACACTAGAACACTAATGTGAATTTTGTAACTCTATCACTCTCACTTTCACGTGGGTGAAAAATCGCCCGACGTTAGTCTTCTAGAGTTAAAAGAGATGTTCTACTTACTATGATGAAAGCAATTCAGCCTATTGATTAAGATATTTCTTCAGAACGTAATCTGTCACACAGCAGAAAGCCACAGCTCAGGTTCAAGGATCTGTCCATGGTGCTGAAGTTGATGCAGGCTTCAGCAGTGTGGTAAGCTAAAAGGCAACTATTACAGCTGTCTCCTTATAACAAATCAAGTCAGGCTGTATAGCACTCAGCCTGGCTGCCTAGGACTCCTGCTTTATGGAGTTCCTAATTAAATCTTCCAATAAGAATATGAAAATTTAATAAAACCCTGAAAGTAAAAATGTAACCTTCTCACCTTTTGCCTTCTTACCTACAGGTCTCTGGGCTGAACTGTCATTAATAAAGTTGGTACAGTGATTGGCAGCTTACATGATTCTTTGGCTTCTATTCACTATCACAGAGACATTTGGCTCATATAAATTCTGCTTGAGTGCGCGTCTTGGCAGGATGTGCGCTTCCCTGGGTGAGCTAAATAATCGACCAAGTGGATCTCAACATACTCCCCTCGGACCAAAACCAATCCTGACGTGACAGAAGTCAATGCAGGTGCTCGCTGTTGACACACACTGTCCAATCAGCAGCATTCTTCCAATAGACTTTTTCAAGACACAATCATACAGAAACACACACGTACAGTGACTGCAGAATGCTTTTAGTTGCTTCTCTTTCTGTGCATTCTTGATATAAAGAGTTCCTTTCTTAAACTAATTAAAATTAAGACAACAGGCGACAAAATCTGTGTAAAAATATCCTTAATTGCTCGAGCATTCTGACTGTCTGGTGGACCACTAAATCTCCCGCTCAAGCAGCATGTGTGAGGAAAATCAAAGAGTGAATTTAAACCTGAAAAAAAATCTTATGCATGAGCATTGTCATCTGCTAGTGATATGTAGTGTTTCTTGATATATTATGCTCTTGTTACCAGCTTTAACTATGGAAGACCACGGTCCCTGAGTCTGAAAAAAACATTAATCTGGCTGGTATTTCTCCAAATCCCAACTGAGTTCAAAGTTACATGCTATGTCTTACTAATTAATTAATAATTAGTAGGAATCATTGTTAATTAATTAATTGAATAAATCAAACATTTATGAACGTGATTTTAAAAAAGTAGCTCCTTTAGGTATGGATGCTTTACTAAGAATATAGGAAACTCTGTTCTCACTGTCTTGGCTTTCTTCCAGGTTATCTACAGTATTCCACCACCACTCCTTCAGTTCCATTCACTGACGCTGAAAAAAATGTAGGATTCCATTTATCTTCTCAATTCTATTTACATCTCTCTCCAGTGATGCATTTTCCGAAGCACAACTACATCCGCTCAGCTACTACATTTGTAAGAGGCCCCGTGATAATTTGCCAGGCACTGTGAGCGTCCCAGGTAACTAAATCAAGAGGTTTCTAAGCGTACTCTAACCAACAATTAGACACACTATAAAAATGAAAAAGTTGTTTGTTTACATTTTTTGCAAGAGATAAGACAAGTGTTTTTCTTTCTTGCGCTGGTTACGTTTTAATTAATGTTTGGAAGGGAAAACATGCGGAGGTGAAACAGCATATTGAAGACAGCTAAGAGAAGCACAGATCTGTTCTCTGCTTAAATGCACAACTTTTAGAAACAAGAGAAATTCTAAATTCAATTTCAGCTAATTAGTGATATGCATGTCTAAGTTAATACATATATAAACAGAATCAGACTCACATTTACTGCCATATGCTTGCTTTAGTAGCATGTATAATACGTACTCTGCACGCACTGTGCTGTGCAAAAGTCTTGAGCCACCCCTCATTTCTTTATATTTTGTTTCCAAGGAGCCAGACTTTCTTATAGTTTTCAAAGTGGTCTTAATTTAGCGACCTTTTTTTTTTACCTGTATTACTGTATTTACATGTAGGTTTGTTCACATGAGGGGTGGCTCAAGACCATTGCACAGTACTGTGTATGTACTGTTGACAGAGTTTATGTTACCATTGCCTCAGATTGCCTTCCTCTTTCTCTAATACACCAACCCCTCTCTCCCATCTTCAGAGCTGCTGCCCCACAAAATCATTCTTGTACCTGCCATTGTTTCCATGATTGCTTCGTGTACCTCTGAGTTTGGCCTTAAGGATAACATCGATTAGGAAAGGACCACACTCAATTTATTATTATTCTGTTTTTGGTTGTGTTTTTTTTCTCTCTCTCTCTCTCTGCTGTGCTCTGTTCCAAAAGCTATTCTTGAAGCACAGGAGCCAATTAATGTCCAAACAGATGTGCAACGCCGAAAGCTAAGCTTTGCCGCAGGGTTAAGCAGCCTGAATCCAATCTCCTCAACAGAATTACATTTCCGCCATCATGGCCCCATACCTGCTGACCTGCTCACGGGCCACAAGAGGGCTGACAGCTTTTGCGTAATCACATGTTGTCTTTCCAGTGGAATAATTCTACATGACCTGAGAGGACAACAGTGGGTTTTCTTTTTGTGTGTAACATTGTCCCTGTCTTGTTGATGGCTGTGCAAATGTGGCTGCCAAAAGTGGAACGCATGCGATATTTTAATGAGGAGAAGTGCCATTTGATACTTAATGTGTCATATGATCATGTCTTTGATGTGCATTTCCATGTCTTTCCTCTCCTCATTTCATTCTGATTTGTGTTTGTGGAGAATGGAGAGGGAGATGCAAACACAGGGAACTGAAATACCTAAGGCAAAAGTGGGACTTTACACTTGAAAGTAGAAAGCATTACTTATGCATTAGGTATGTCTTTGAAGAACCCAAAACATGCACATTTCCTTACTCCTTCCCCCCAAATAATACAGATATAATCAATTATTCATTTGTAAATATTTATTTCACTTCAAAACAAGCATGACATGGGCCTTGATGTTGGAAAAACTGTTCCTGCAGTAACCCACACCCACAATGTCCCCATTGGAAGTTTCTACTTCTGTTTTGAAGTTACACTGAACTGTCCTACAGTGGGAGACAAATGAAAAGTAATTACCAAAGCATGCATGCTGTCAGTCCATGTTATAAAAAGTACAGATGCTATCCAACCAACATATTTGTGCAGAGGGGTAACTGATCCTAAAAAGGACAATGGGGGACAATGGGGATGGTGTTCAAAAATTCAAATAAGAACTCCAAATAAATAAATAATAATAATAAATAAATAGCTCATAGCTCAGCATGAATTTGCATATATATATATATATATATATATATATATATAGGCTGGTTTGTGAATATCATGAATCACTTATTTGAAATACTCATGAGAAAAGTACCAACGAGGTAGTGAACAGACTAGACGCTTAAATATGGCTGCAAATAGCCATGAGCATGGGTTACAGTGGGATTTGGCACACTGCACTGCTACACCTGATCTTCGGTGTAGCAGCGCAGTGTGGGGAAAATAATTACTTAGAAATAAGTCGCATAATAATTAGTTTTGTGGGCCTCAGTAGATTTTTCTTTGTGTACAGACTGTGATCAGCTGACCTGTGCTTCTATTCTGGTACTCACTGTTTTTTGTGGAGTTTCTCAAATAAATTAACAAGATATGAGCAGATGTTTGATTTCCAACTCCTTTAATGTATAAAACTAGTATAAATGGTAGAATTCAGTGAGTGAACCTAGTCAGCACCTGCTGTCCGTCTGTCCAAAATAGTAGATCACTGTAAATTTTATCAAAATACTCCAAATTAACCAGTTCAGCCTGCACTAAACTGCATGATATTGTCATTTGACCTCTGAATAATGCAAAATTAGAATACTTCAGTTTGTTTTGCGAGACATTTCACAAAAACATAATTCAGCAAAACATAATGTGTAGATCTGATATCTAATTTAAAAACTGTAAAATGACAGGGCGACATTACGTGTAAGATTCAAATTTCCAGTCTACAAAATTTCTCTTGCTGTGCAGTCTTACCTTTGATAAAATCTCATCTTCCTCTCCTCGCCTTTCTTTCTTACATCTTTTTTTTCTCTCCCTGGGAAATTTAGTTGTACATTCAGCTCACAGACACATGTTGTGACAATCCGCACAAAAATAGTTTATGTGTTTCCTGATTTTTGTTGAGCTGTTGCATTTAAAATTACCTGCCACTTCTGTTTATGCCTGCTCTTCTTGTGTAGGTGGCTAGATGTTTAAGTACTGCGACCACAACTTTATCTCTGCACCACGAACGCATCACAGGGATAACAAGACCCATCACCGATGAGGATATCCTTTCCCTAAACCTTTATACAAATACTTTATCACCCCTGGGATTAGTAAAAATATAATACATAGTCCAGCAAAAATATGTTTTCAATATTAATACTCATTAAATCAAAACAATTTTAAGCATGCTGTATAGGACATTCTGTGATTATCTTTAACATTTCTACAAATACTTTTTGGTAACCGCATCTTAGAACAGACACAAAAAAAAAATGCCATGGTAAACAAATTAGAGAAAGTGCATACTGTACTCTGTTAAAGGGGGTACACTAATGTATTTCTATTTATATAATCTATAGCAGTAAGCCAGACATAATCCATACTTACAAGGTATTCACATCACAGTTCAGTGTAACTTCAAAACAGAAGTAGAAACGCGTGTGTGTACAGGAATATTACTACATAATGCATCCATACTATAATCTGCAGATATCAGTGCATTATGTATAACAGCTCTATAATCATAAGGTAACTATGTACAAAACATAATGCAACCATGTTGTTCACATTTGAGCAATGTTGCTAAGCAGTAGGTATGGCTTGAATATTGCTCAATGATGAGTCCTAGTCTGTATGATCTATGGCCATGAGTCATCCCTGACCAACATGTTAGACAGTGCTCAGCCAATCAGAAGTTGGCATCACAAGCTAATCAATAAGGCTGCAGCCTAGAACTGATGTTACTATAAACAGGCTGGCTCTTTACCTAGAAATTTGTGATTCCCCAGTTTCTCACTATCTAGCTACCACCAACTGTTCAGTGACCTAGGTCAGTTGCTAGATATGGGGGAATTTATTTTTTTTATTTATTTATTTACCTATATTTTACATAAAAATCCCATTGAGATTTAAAAGTTCTTTTACAAGGGAGTCCTGGCCCAAACTGGGAGCAATATACAGAGTTACATAATCCTGACTTTCTCCATTTCAGTCAATAATGATCAAGTAGCTGTAGCCAGTCACACAGCACAATATTATCACATGACTGGGCTAAGCCAATCAGGCATGCAAAAGAGGTTTTATCTCATTAGCATATATTATCATAGCATTAGAAGCCTGAAATCATCCATGTTGTTTTCTCTGTGTGAACAAAGGGTACTAAACATCCAGGAATATGAATATCGTGTTGCACATCTTTGAAGAGTAAAGAACACATATGCCAAATTTTGTGACTCAGCTCCTTGTGGTTTTGGAGTCTATAAACTGGAACGGTAAAACCTCACGGACAGACAGACGGATGAAGAGACGAATGGTATGATGACAATATCCTCCTGCTTTATGTTGCCTGGGAGGATACTAAAAAGGGTTGTATTGAAGCTGCTAGCAGGCCATGGATGTCATTATATCATCATTACTGGGCAAGTATCTCTATGCCATCACTGGAAGCAAAGCCAAGCTGCAGCACACAAAAATATAACTCCTACAATAGTAATATGCCTATCAGATTTAATTACTCAGTAACTGAAGGTGCTGGATCATTCAGGCCCACTTTAACCCCTGCCCATGAGGGGGTAAGCATTTCACTGGGAGACATGATCTTTGGGCATCCGTCCATACATTTATATAAACAGACCCTTAACTCTGAACTGTTGGTGGAGCTAGAAAGCTCAAGGAAATATCAAAGTTTTGAACTATTAAATTCCAAACCTTGTAATTGTTAATTCTGTAAACCAAACTCGATAATCATCAGGTGAACTTTTGAACTTTTGCTTTGGGACCACTGTGCTGATTTATTTAACAATATCATACAATAAATTTGCTGATGAGATCCTAATGGTCCGCGCAGATAAATGAAAATGTATGTGTGATTCAAAGCCCTGATGCTGTCTGGAGCTACACTTTCATTACTGTAGATGCTCTTGGCACTGTACACCTTACTGATTAGTCAGCTTTTTAATTTGTAATTTTCAGCACTTGAGAGAAGGCAATTCCGCAGCTGAACCTCATGATGCAGTTTGATCCAGATTACACTGAATGCATCTCCACTCAAGAAGAAGAATAAGCTTAGTTATTTAGATAGAGAATGGGTTGCCTAATCAGTATACAATGTACATAACATTATCACTGTGTTCTGGAGTTAGCTGCCTAGCCAAGTATGTACGCACATTTTTTTTCACCTGTATATGCGTGGTCCCCCCCCAGTAACTGAATGAACACAGGTCAGCCAGTCAACACAGAGACTGTCTGCACAGTCTACACTGTGTTTGTGTCATAGAGAATGTATTTGTTCGGCTTCAGTTCCCTAAACCTGTGTAACCTGGTAGAAGGCAAAGCCCTGTGAAATACAAAAAACAGGTCTGCACTGTAAAGTCAGGGGAAGCTCTGTAAGGCTGCAGCTAATGATCAGCAGCTAATGCTGATAATATTGCTTAATCTGTGTTCAGTGAGAAGTGATAAGTAAATAATACAATTAATTCTACTTGTTCATGCCAAGAATTTAAGTAATGAAGGTATTTTGGTGATTAGAAATAGATGAAGCAACTTAGCAGAACAGTGTCAAAACAGGACAGGATCCCCAGAGAGTGGTGACTTTTGGTAAGACCCCCCCCCCCTCCCCCCGAAGATCCAGGATAAGGTGGAGATGGGGTTGCAGACTGGGGAACAGAGGATAGGGTGGCGCCTCACAGTATGAAAGTCCTGGGTTTGAATCCGCCGGCCACCTGGGACCTTTCTGTGTGGAGTTTCCATGGTGTCCCTGTGCCTGTGTAGGTTCTCTCTGGATACTCTGGCTTCCTCCCGTAGTCCAAAGACTACGTGCTCGGTTAACTGGCATTTGTAAATTGGCTGTAGGTGTAAATGTGAGCATGAATGGTTGTTTGTCTCCCTTTTTTTAAGCTAGACTGGCGACCTGCCCGGGGTGTACCCGGCCTCTCACTCTACAACAGTTGGGATAGGCTCCAGCCCCCCACAACCCTGAACTGAATAGGCAGAAGAGAACGGCTGGATAGATGGACAACATGGGAAAGCAGAAGTGACACAAAGAATAGAGCAGCAAGGAAAACCCAAACAGGGAAAAAAAAACAGGAATAGAGGCAGACATGGGTAAAAAGATGGGCTTTAATAAAGCAGTGCAAAAGCTTCATGATTATTTTTTTAATTAGTCAAGTATACAGACATTTAAAAACAGTTTTCTTCTGTTTTGTCAGACAAACAGTACAAAGCATAAAGGGATTTAAAAAAAATAAAAGAAAAACTGAATGTGACTTAAACTAATGAGGGCGATCAATTCTCTGCTGATTGGCCAAGCAGTTAATAGACCAGATAATTTAAGTCAGTCATATTTACATCTGCATACATCTCCATGGTTTTCTTTTCATTCTGTATCAGCTGTGTATGTGAATCACTAGTAGACATCAATATAAAAAACAATGTTATTAGTCCAATGTAACACTGTGGAACGTTGTCATGTTAAAAAAGCTCAATAAAGATAATGCAGGTATGCTGAAAGGGGCAAAAAGAACAAAAAGCAAACAGCAAGAAACAAAAGTAAAAAGTAGGTCTACCGCTCGCCTTCATATTCAGTTAGCTGAAGAATACTCTCCTAGGAGCACAGCTCCACTGTTGTCGCTGCGTTTGAGGTACAACAGGGAGAACTCAGACTAATTCTGAAGATAAACTAAATACATATGCAGAGGCCTCATTAGAAGGCTCCACCTGTGTTTACAGAACCCAGCTTGTGCATTCTTACAGAAATCAGTGCAGCTTTTCTCTTATCATGTGAGTGACTGTATCAATAAAATTCTATATTGGTGTCAATATGAAAGGAATTTGATGTAGTACCCCTAACAGCCAGCTCGAATCTGTCATTATCAACTGTCTTATCATTTGTTATTATTTCAATAACATATAATGTGAGAGCAGGAATAGCAACTAAATACCAGAGATGGAAGTTAGCAGATAAAGTGACACAGTTGGCCGTAACAAGGCTATTTCAGTCGGCAAGACAGTTCATTTTCTCTGCAAATGCTTCATTCCACAATTCATCTCTGACACATAAATTGTATTTGAAGCCGGATCTTCCAAGGGCTAAAGTGAAGTCCCTCCTCTGCAATGTTAAATGACCTCTGGAACAATTTGATTATGATGTCTTGCTGACAGACAGATTTATCACAGGAGTGGAGTCGTGTAATGGATATGAGCACAGCTCTGGTGACAGGAGGGAAGACGGTGGGAGTGAGGGATGAGGGATTGCGGAGGAGCACTAGGAGAGAATGGACTCTATACCTCAGCTACGTAATCCATTTACATGCGTGTCATATGATAAATAAATGACAAATGAGTCTCCTTTCCATAGCCCTGGTAAATGTGAATTATGGTTTTAAAGTAACAGCGGCATGTTAACTTCACTCAGAGCAAATGGATCCTGGAGGAGCACCTTTACCACAAAACTGTAAACACTGATTACATTTATGACCCCGTTGAAGCCTGAGCGCGAGCAATCAGACCTAGGAAGTTCCTTACGAAAATCGCTAATCATATTCCCGCTCAGCATGCCTAATGAAGGTGGATTTGTTTTCTTTAGCTCCAGCCTGTGAGCTTGACACATTGTTAGCCGTGCTGACATCTCTGCAGACTCGACGCAGGGGTCTTAAAGGCTGGATGAGCCACAATTTCAGACTGCGGGCCAACAACAAAACAAGCATTTTCAAAATGTCAACACTGAGGCTTAACTCCTCTATATTCACAGTGTCTTCCCGTTCACACTGACTGTCTGTCAGCACTTGGCAGAACTCCATAATAGCACACACAATGAAAATACAGGCAAGACTGACTCTTGTGACATTTGTTTGGAGACCTGTGTGATGTCTGGAGTCTTTCCGCGATGGATGGAGGACCTGTGTTAACTATGCCACTGATGGAGACCACTGTCAGGCAACAAGTGCTGACAATATTCCTGTGCCTGCACTTTTCTATCAATCATGGGTTTTGAGTGTTTTCGCGGAGCCTGGGGAGGACAGAGGTGAGTTGAGGAGGGGAAGTGTGTAAGGACAGCTTATCTGTCTGCAAGTGCATCAGGGCAAGAGAAATAATTTGACTGGCCCTGACAGACCTTTCACTTTGCCTTTTCTGGCATAGGCCGCTGTCAAGCTGACAGTGCAGCAGATTTGTTTCCTTGCGTCAGGCCAGGGAAAGTCACTGTCAGACCGCTGGTTTACAAAGCTGGAATGGAAACTGATCTCCACATCAAAAAAACTTTGAGCATCTTAATGTACACAGGCTACAGAAGGAAGAAGTTATTAAAAATGCATGTAAGAAAAGATATTAAAAGCACGGGAAATGTATTTGTGTGGTTTCCATATCTATATGTCGGTACGTATCAAAGATTTTTTTTAAAAAGCAGTGTTTATTGTGAAAATCTAGATGCCAGGACAGTGTGGGTGTGCAATTCTTATGCAAATAAAATCAAAGAAGGCCACAGACATAATGCAGCCTACCTTGAGGCCACAAACAGCAACAAATCCAAATAGCTTATGCAAACATGGCTCTGTCAGAGTCGTGAACAGTATATTTGAGCTATACATGGTTTTACTGACCTCATTTGGAAATGCTACAGAAAAAGCTTTTATCAAGTTCAGCCCAATACAAACCCAAATTAAATTGTTTGGCTGTGCTCAAAAACGGCAGAATAAAAGGGAGGCTATAATTTAAAGAAGCCAACACATAGACTTACATGTGCATCCAGTACAGCCGTACAAGGTAACATACAGCAGGTGGTAAGCAGGTAGTAAACAATCCAAATATGCCACTTGAAATCATCTATGGCGGACAAAAACCTAGCTAAATGCATGTTTCACTGAACTGAAACAGCTTGGAA
Source organism: Cichlasoma orientale (assembly GCA_034780415.1). NCBI lineage: Eukaryota > Metazoa > Chordata > Actinopteri > Cichliformes > Cichlidae > Cichlasoma > Cichlasoma orientale. Next base: position 42,438 of record JAVDPK010002348.1, read on the forward strand.
AGCACAAGTCTATTAATGATGCATTTATTACACTTAGTGGATATCATACTGTTGCTCATGCTGCTACAGTGTAATGACTAACTGGGACCCTTCCTTTTCAAACATCCACACCATCTTCTGGGCTTTGATCTTGGTTAATCCCCCCAAGGTTTTACTTCAGCACCTCAAGAAAGATCTTTGCACATTCCGCACATTCATGTAGGTCTGAACAGTCCCCTATATAAAAGTACTGGGCATGCACTTCTCAGCACCAGCACTGCACTAACCACGCTGCTCTGGAAGATGTATCAACAGCATAGAACAAAGATCTCCCACCCTGAGGTATCCTACAGTGTCTACAAACATGTCACGGAAAAAAGGAAGAGAACGTTTTATCTGCGCCTCATCGCTTGCAAGCTTACTACCTCTGAGGTTATTGAGCAGCAACAGGAATTCACGGAGCCTGTCTGCACATACCACAGCAGTCCGATGGCAACAAAGAAGGCAGCCGTGAAAGTCCCCGGAAGGCCTCTCTCTCTTGTCTTTTGCACTGACCGCTCTGCCAAAGCAAGAGGGTGTGTGTGTGTTTGCATATTTCATCATGCTTGCATTCTAATTAGCCATCAAGCTTTTCAACTTCCAAGCAGGGTACTGGCATTTGAATTCCTTGACTTGCAGGGTGAAATGACCACCGGTGCCAAAGCTGACAGCAGAGGAGATCACTGCAGTCCAGACACGAATTACAGTTCCCCCCTACACATGTATATACAGCCCTTTGCTGTAACAATCAGCTCAAGCTGTCACTCCTGGGTGAGGCGCTCTTCATGGGAAGTTTCTCTGATGTTGCTGGTTCTCAGTTCTGGTTCAGATGTAGGTGGTGGAGGAATGTGGCAATAAATCGTGGTCTAAAAGTTGACAGGGAGAATTTGAGAGGATTGTGGCTGCCATCGAAGGTGAGCGCCATGATCCAGAATGTCTGTGTCCTGATCAACTTCAGCTCTTATGGGACACACGGGCGTGTGGTGCCGACTCTTGTGAGGACAGGTCCATAAACGCACATCCATCCCCACTGCCAAGAGCCTTGTTCTGGTCACAGGTCTTCAGAATGAGGCCCTGTGCTGGTTGTCTTGTTAGCCACAGCAGATGGTGCAGCTAAAATCATAGACTGAGGTGCTGTTGTTGCTGCCTAGGATGTGGCCTCAGGACCTTTATTTGGCTTGTGCAGCAGTGAGCCTAAACCTGTGGCTTTACTGACTTGCCTAGTCAGCTGTTTGGACTTTGTAGGTCCATGTTTGAGTCCAGCTTGAGACTTAAGGGGTAACCATCAGCAGAGCCCATTAGAGGAAGAAGTATATACTTTATAAAATATAAGATACTAGCAGTTATGCTCCTACTGTATATAGACTGATTATTCAACATTCATTGTACTTTTTTAAACAACGATAAGCAAGAGAAACAACAGTCAAAGGTTTTATACAGTATTTGTTCTTCTTCTGCCATGTGTATACTGTGTATTAAAAAAAGAACATTTAAAAAACATTTTTTTAGAAATGACTCACAAAAACTGTGCCCTCCATTAATCAGACGTGAATCACAGCAGTACTCAGTTCTTTGATTGCACCAGGCTCAATACAAACAGGATCATTTGTCCTCATCCATTCTGACAAGTGCTAATGCCATAGACAGTATGCAGAACGAGTGGATGAACATGTCGTAAACATAAACTTGAAGTTTCAAAGGACAGAAGGCTGTGATGGTAAAAAATCAGCTTACTTTTATGTCTTTGATGCCTGATAATCTGAACACGTTAAGTAATCAGCCACACACTCGAGTGTGGATGCTTAACCATTCCGCTCTCTAGGAAAGTGCCTCTAGTGTCTCTACTTTATGCACTGTACGTCATTACACTTTAATGTTAGTGAAATATTAAATTTTAAGTCAGAAATCTTCTTACATGAGTTTTTGTTGTTACCTCAATAAATCATTATCATTAATCTTCTATTGAGGAAGACTGCAGATTGAGTTAGCATCTCCAGAGACGGCAGTAATGATTTCAAGTGAGAAAAATGTAGCTGTCATCAGCACACGCGCCCATGAGGAGTAAACACGCGCAGAAAAACACACAAAAAGTGACTGATTTTCTTCAAACAGCTCATGTGTTATGAGCCGTTTTATGTATATTGACCACATATTTAGTTTATTTACTCCTTCAGCCGCTGCCATTTCTGAAGCATCATCAATCAAACATAAAAGCAACTACTTTTTTTTTTTTTTTATGAACACGCATATCAGCAAAAATGATTGCTGGTATGATGCAAGTGGGTTGCCTCTTTTGCACTCAGCTTTCACACAGTTCTTGCATTGACAGATTTGTGAGATTTCAGATAAATGTGATATAATTACCTAACCACTGAAGTGAGACTTACAACCAATAAATTGCAGAGGACTGTTAATAATTGCATGATTTCGGAGTGGCTGTGGCGACGGTTCGACATTCTGCAGCGCGCGATTAAGCGAGCCTTTAATTGTATCGACCGGGAAACACATTATCACAACACACACCTATTATACACTGAATACTTTCTTTCACAAACACAGACCGGTTAATTACTTCAAGAGCTCAATAAACACTTTGCAATATTGATGAAAATGCCATTTAGTAACTGTATTTGCACCTTCAGATAAGTTAAAAAAAAAAAAAAGATATTTATGTTTATTTAACCTCACTTTAGGAAAATGTGACTCTTAGGTTTAAAAGCTGCTCTCAAGAAAAAGATAAGCAGCACTTCAATCAGCAGTTGTTTCACACACTCGTGATACATACGGATAGCAAAATACATAAAATCCGATTGCTCACGTACTGAGATAAAGAGTGAAATGGACATTTAAAGTAAAATTCCACTTGCTTTTTATTTGTATGTTTTTTAGTTGCATTCCCATAAGTGTTTTTCCCCGTCTAAGAATCAACAGAGCGGCTGCTGACAAAGCAGCTGCCCCACATTTCGCTCCCCGGAGCAGAAGTATGATCAATAGACTGTGATTTGTGAGGACCGGTGAATGGCAGTGTGAAACTGTACCCTGATCTCTCCCAGAGCTGAATGTCTCGAGAAAATCAGTCAGTTAAGTTCAAAAGAAAATGTACGAAAGATCGGTTAAGCAGGCAGGCAGGCCTTTCAGCGCTATGGCATGGACATAATCCAAAAACTGTAAGTCAATAAGGCAGAGCGGGAGCTACAACACTCCATTTTCTTAGAGGCACACTACAAGCAAAATATGTGGTGTGTTTACAAAAGGCAGCTGAGCAGGCCTTCAATAAAAAACTGGCAAGAAAATTCCAGCATGTTAACCGCAAAATAAATAAATAAATACAAATAGAGCAGCCTGGGAGACGTTGTGATCAATGGCCAGTTTATACCTCCTCCTCCTCCCTGAACTGAACTGAGAAAAAAAATTGAGACCTATCATTCTTTTGATTCTTTTCTATCCTACTGTTACAATGGGGGAGGTTCACATTAACTATGGCCAGAGTTTCAGATAATGAGGTTACATCTGTAGAAGTAATCCATTTGAGCTAAAAGCTTCAGACTGTCCTCAATGTTTGCTGTGCTCTGGCACTGCTGTTTAAAACTTCTGCTTGTGAGGGGCAGAAAGTTGGCTTAAAGGGGTGGGACTAAACTACTTTTTTCAGATAGATGAATTGAGGGGCTGCACCAAGCCCCCAGTGTGAGATAAAGAAGGATTATTATGAACTGTGACTCATGCAAAGTCCAAGAATAGGAATATGGAGCTGGGAAAGAGCACAATTTTTTAATATACTCAGCTGCAGAACAATTTTCCTAGTTTGGGAAATGGGACCCTATAATGTGACTGCAGATTTGAGAAATTTCCTGCATTAGGACTCAGCTCATCTGCCTACTGAACTACTTAAAGCTTATTATGAGAGGAGGCCAGGCTCACACACTAATTTACTTATATCCCCTAAAGACATAGCTGAGTATAATAAACATAAACAATGAGTGGGGGCAATTATTTATGGTTCTGGGGGCATTAAACTGCAGTGGAGATGTATATCTTTAGACTGCCTTTTTGCGTGATATGCTTCAGTTTCATCTCCAGCAAGAACACAAACTCTCGACTAAAAATAGTTTCAGTTTTAGATGCAACTGTGGCTCATTATTGCATTTTTATCCTTAACAACTGCTGCTTCTTTAGTCTAAACAAAACACTGCATCTGAGGTGATGCAAAAGCATGAAAATTAGAAGATAGAGCTGCCAACTTTCTATCATGTCTTTCTGCCCAGGCACTGGAACAAGATGCTTGATAGCCCTTTTTTCATCTGCGGTTGAGCAGAGGAGGATCCTGCGGTGGCGCCACACATCAGGTGTAGTCTGACTACACTGACTGTGTCGTGTCCAACTTTTCTGCGTATCTGGGTGTGTGCTTCATTCACTGCTTAAGCAGACAGAAAATTGGGAGCAGTGGCTTTGACTAATTAAGAGAGCGTGTCATCAATAGGCGCCCTGGCAGTGATTTATGTGCCAAAGACAGAGATTTATGCCAAGCATATCTAACAGAAACAGAGCAGCCATGCATCTGAATAATTTAAGGAGAATAAATGTTCATAAATTGAACATTTAAGCACAAAAACCTAATAGAAAGATCATGGTTTGTGTTATTAGGTATGGCTATAAGAAATATTAAAGCCCAGTGCGTTGTTCACCATCTACTTTGTAGTATTATAGCTACGTGGACCCATGTTCCCCATTGTTTACGCAACCTGTAGGGGGCGCTGTCAGGTTTAATACTAAACTCCTCCCACAAGCTCATTGTTTCTTTGTTTATTGGAAGTACACTCTCCTGCCTCCTTATTTGATAAATAGTTTAAATAGCACAAAGCCTTACCAATCAAATATGTGCAAGAGTACATTCCACCCAGACATCTAGAACGCCATATTTCCATCAAAATGTTTTTGCTCTGATGACTTATTCTCATACTGTTTCCCATTGTGCTGCATTTTTGGAATCTGAAGTATTTAAACTCATAAATGCGCTACTCAAAATGCCGGTGAGTGCTCTCTTACTGCCTGCCAGTTCCTGCTACACAGATACAAGTATGTTTTGGTCAAAATTGGTAAAGCTGTTGAATTGAAACTTGGGTTGGAATAATTATGATTCAGATTTAGTGGTTTCTAATGTGTATCTGTGTTTTTTTTTAATATCAACTAAGTTTAGGACATAACAACCCCATAACCAAAAAAAGCTGGGATGCTGTGTAAAAGAATCAAAACAGAATGAAGTGATCTGCAAACTATTCAGACTACATTTAATTTAAAATACAAATACAATAAATAACACAAAGAGAGCATCACAAATGTT
>JAVDPK010002348.1:47803-58555 GCA_034780415.1 Cichlasoma orientale
TATATATATATATATATATATATATATATATATAATCTCTGTTGTGAATTTGATGTGAGCAAAACTTTCTAAAAAAGTTGTGAAAGTGGCAAGGAATGACTGGAAAAAATACTGCTGGAGCATCTAATGAGGTAACATGATAAAGTATAAAAAAAGAGCAGCCCAGAGATTCTTTCAGAAGTAAAGATATGTGAGTGACTGCTTGGGCCAAAAAGTCAGCAAGAGTTTAGATAAGTAAGAATAACATTTCTCAACACTTAATTAAAAAGAATATAGAATATGTGGTGCCATTTACAGATTCAGAGAAGCCGGGGAAATCTCTAACCACAAGGGACAAGGCTGAAAACCAATAGTTAATGTCTGTGATCCCCACGCCTTCAGGCAGCACCAAGTTAAAAACAGACATAATTCTGTGGTGGAAATCACTACATGAGCTCAGGAACTCTTCTGAAAACCATTGTCGGTGAACAGAATTGTTCACCTAGTTACCAAATGCAAGTTAAAACTCTGCCACGGCTTGTTTTATATGCATATAATTAATATATGCATATAAACAGGAAACTGCCATCTAATCTGATCCATCAAAAATTATTTTCCTTTTTTTTTTAAATCATTGATGCCACACTAGAGAGAGCATCCAGTTCATTATTACTATGAAGGTGTGTTAGTGCACATGGCAGATACGGTTGGTTGTTGAACAATATATGCAGGTAACCCTGCAACCCTGCAAGGTGGCAGGCAGCACGAGGGCACTTAATGGCATTTTGAGCAGCACATAGGTAAGTTCAACTGCTTCATGGAGCGAAGTAGAAACACTATGAGACAGGATTTTACAGGTTAACAGAGCACAAAAACAGAGTATTGACATTCATATAGCATGTCTGGCTGGAATGAACACTTTCATTGCCACAGAATGGCATTGTGTTACGTTTCAGCAAAGGATGAGTCATGTATAGTGGTGAGTGGGTGTTTTTGCAGTTTTTGTTATGTCTTACTGCGCACTCAACGCCTGCATGTCTTCCATTATTAAATTTAACCAGCACTGCCTGCTGCGACGAAGGCTAATAGATGATGTATGTGAAAAATGCAAAGTTGAAACATAAAAGTATGCATTTGCCGCCTAAAAGTGCTTTAGGCTGCTTTCATAAAGCTCAGACACAAGGGCTGAGGCGGGGAGCTCAGAGTGATTCACTCTCTTATCTCTGCTTAGAGGAAATGATGCAGGGTAGGCAATGCCTTTTGTGTTGTTTTTCCCTGCTTTGCCAAGAAAATGTATATAAGCATTCATCAGCTTTCACTTCACCCGGTCATTAAATGAATGACGTATAGAAATAAAAAACATCTGTCACATAAATAACAGAACATAATAATAATCATCATAATTCCAGCAAGAGTCTGATGGTATTTTTTATGTGAGTTTTAATGAATTTACACACTGCTTTACAAAAAAAAAAACAGCTATTCAGAAAAAAATTAATAGGAGCTGCTTGCGCATTGAAATGCCACTGCCATGTGCTTCAGCTGAAACTCAAAACCATGTCTGAGAAAGCATGGGAGTCTACTCCCTCTACACTTCAGAAACTGGCCCAAAGGGATTTGTAGTGTGAAGAGCTTATTGTGTGCCAAAACTGGGGGGGTTTGAGATGAAAGGTCAGCAGATTGCAGGAAGTTGCAGCATGAAAGGAAGAGCTCAAGATAATTTAGGGCCATTTGAGCTCCTGCAATAAATTTCCACCACTATACATTACAGAGCAGTGCACCAGGACAGCTGATCTAGATAAGTTATTTTGTCAGTGGTGATAATACCATTAAAACGCATCTTGTATCTGCTTATTCTTAGTGTGTGAGGGCACAATTCATTTGCAGCGATGACTGATGCCACTGTGGCACTGTGGCCCTCCGGGGAATGGTGTCTCACCTCTTTTCATGGGCTCATGCCAAGAAGTCATTTTCAATTTTACAGTGTCACACGCTGCAAGATGACAGTTACTGATTCTGTCATACTGTACTGTATTCGTCCATTTTTAGACCCAATACATGCAGTATAAATGACTTTAGATCTTCTCGGTGTTGCATTTATCCACTGAATCCTTGCCTTGAATTCTTCTGAAAGTTTCCAGAATCAGTTTGTGGTGGCGGGGTGTGGTTGGCGGCGCGGCTGCATGGGACTGGGTGTTGCGGTGGGTTCGGGGGGGGGGGGGGGCTGATTCAGCTGGCCAGCATCAACTAATACTGTCTCTCCTTATATATGCACAGTAGTGCACCAGGATGGAGGAGCAGGAGAAGGAGACTGAAGCTGGCAGCAGAGAGGTAGCTGCTGGGGACTGAAGCTGGCCGGGCAGTTACACAACAAAGACACAATGAATAACCTGCACAGAAGTGTTGTAAAATAAACTAAAAAGCACTGTATGAGGATTGTCGTGGTCTGGTCTACCTGCTGGGGGCTTTATAGTGGCAGTCTTGCTATCAAGTTCAATAAGGAGAGATCATTTAGAAGAACTGAACATGATTCAGTGAAATACAGAATTTGATTAATAAGCTATTTGGCAATTAGACTCCAATGAATCATAGAATGGAGTCTCAGCAGTGAAAGGAATTAAGAGAGGACCCCCCCAGAGTCTAGATGCTGGTGGTGGTGAAGATGAAGATGGAGGCTTGGATGGGGCTCTGAGTGACCAGGGTGAGGTGGAGATGGGGAGGAGGCGGGATGCTCGACAGAGAGTCGAAAAGGCAGAACGACAGAAGAGCAGTGAGATTTAAAGCATAAGGAACAGAGGCCGATTCGCTCGCAGAAGTCGGGCGAGAAAATGATTGGCCTAGAGTAATGATGTCAGTATTGAGTTTGACAGCGTGGGAAAGAGGAAGTGATGTAAAGAATAGACTAGCAGCCTGAACACTCGGGAAAGCCGGCAGATGAGTGAATACAGAGCTTCCCACAAACTTCATCATAATCAGATATTATAAAACTATCTGATGATCAGAAAACAGGAAACGCACAAATTACAGTATGAAGTTGCTCATTTATGTTTAGGAATATAAAAAAATCGAATACCTAGCATACTGCTGTATTGTTTGGCTTTTGTTTTTTTATAAATGTCAAAATATTGATTATAAAAACATGTATTTATTCCACTTGTCTTATTTTGTTACAGGTACGTAATATTTAAATTGTAGGGATAGTGCTTTCTCGTGAAATTTATATATTTAAGACCCACAGCACACTGATGCTGGCTGATACTCACTCACACTGCCTGAGCATGCGCAGACTGTGCTTAAACATTTCTACACAGAAGACATTTCAACATGTCACAGTACAGAAAGCATAAAATAATTAAAAAACCAACAAAAACAAGAATGGCTGATTTGCATTTAACGTCTTTGCTTTCAGGGTCTTGTTACAGGAAACAGATATGGATTGGAGAGTCACTGTTATTGGATGGTTCTGCTGGTTATTTCCAATGTGGTGTGTTACGTGTTCTTATTAATGCGGCTTTTTATGCTCCCTAAATCCAACCATGGTGCACCTATGACATATGAGATGCCATAAACCTGCTGCAGTTCAAAGCAAGTTTAATAATACAAAATCAATTACTCACAGGACCGAACACAAAGGGAGATGAGTGCCCTGGCCAAAAAAAAAGAAGAGAAGAAGAAGTAGAGAGAGAGAGAAGGCACTGAACGAGGCCACACAGTGGGCAATGGGATTCGAGTTTCTCCCCCTCAGTTAAAATAATGAAACTAAAATGTAAAACAGGACTGCTACTAACTCCCAATTTAACACTAAACATAAATTAGAGTTAGGGCTAGAAATAATTTCATTTTATTAATGGATCATGTAAACAAGTAGGAGTGAGTTTGTTTTATTTACCCCAGCAGAGCAGTAGGTGCTTTTCTTTCTATTAAGCGACGGTTGCGGGCAGCCCTGTCGGCAGATATAACACACAAGCACTTTGTTGATTGTGATCATTGACATCATCATTATCGGTGCACTGTTTAATGGATTTATTTCTCAGTTATCACGGCTTCTGCAGCGGTTATTTAATATCTTCTAAACAACTGATGTGTTTGTAATATTATGATTAAGACATACAGTTTATTAATATGTAAAAATAAGGGCTAGTAAAATATTAATTTACTATTAATCAGTAGTTGTTATATACAGATACAATCAAATGTATCAGATGGATTATATCAGTGTAATATTAGGTTTTGTTTTAATGCAACTGCGAGCAGTGGTACATTTGCAGACATTCTGCCAAGACTTTGTTGACATGTATGCAGTCCTTGTCACCGAGTGGGAGATATCTTCGCTGTCATAGATTCCTCACAGGTCCCTCTTTGAGTTGCAAGTCAGAAACAGAGTGACATTTTTTTTCATAGGCGGCTACTTATAATGGTTTAAATGGCATGGCATGAAGCTGGCATGAGTGGGTGTGTAAAAACCAGCGCTGAAATCGCTCCCTCATTCACTCACTCCATCATTACTGCTATAATTGACACTTGGTATCGAGCTGTAAGTTGATATTTCTGACACTCGCTAATTATTGACATTTTGCTTGAATCCAACATGTATGCAGACTATTTTTATCAACTCACAGTGGGACTTTTCCGAGGGTACCATATACATTTGAATAAATGAATAAAAGTCCATTAGCGCATACGAAGCACTACACAGTGCAGGGTATGCCTGGGCATAAGACAGGATTTGGAGTAGGAGGTTTTATTTGGGTAATAAAAAATAGCCACCAAATAGCCAGTGAATTTGCAAAAGCACTCTTTATATAAAGGTCCAATTTTGTGCCTTGTATATTTGCTTGTTTTATTTTCTCCAAAAGTTTTATGGTTATAGTGCTGTCGTTTTGTCTATAGGGGTAAGAAAACATACTCATAAGTCAAGTTACATACAGTGCCGTGTGTCTCCCTTCGGTGTGTCGTCTCTAAGCTGAACCACGGGCCCTCTGAGAGTTCAACTGCTTTCAATTCCTACAAAGCCTCCAGACAGGCTTTGCTTTCCATTTTCTGTCAGTTCTCCACACTCCCAGTTGCCCCGTCTTTCTGTGTGAGTAAATGAATTCCCCCCCTGATGCTAGGGGATGTGATGTGAGTGCAGCGATCGGGGCACTTTAATCTCAGAGATCCATCCTGGAGGTTTGTGCCCTACCTCGTCACTCTCTGTTCAAACACAGAACTTCCCCACCAAGACGAGAAGGATTACAGCGCGAGCGTTCGCTCGCTCGTTCTCGTCTCGCTCCATCTCCCGCTCTTTCATGCTCCCGCTCCATCTATCTCTCTTAATCTCCCTCATATCACTGCATTTAGAAAAAAAAAAAAAAACACAAGCACACGAAAGCATCCCATTTTGTGAGAAGGTCTGAAAAGCAAAAATAAAAAAAAATAAAAAAAATCCAGTAGCAGTACAACAAATCATCACAGAGATATTACTTTTTTTTCCTGATCTGATGATGAACAATGCTGCTCATACGCACACTCATCACATACAATCACGGTATGCCCATTTTGTCGAGTGTATAAAGCAATACAAACACCTGGAGATCTGATTACGAGTACAGAGCCGAAAACACTTATTTTGATGTCATTCTGAAAAATGAAATCAGTGAGAACCCTGAAAAATGAGGTAACAGGAGTGCAGAACTCAAATAAAACCCCATGAGCTGTGAAATTATGTTTTCAGACATCTGCACCATCTAAATGAGACAGATAGAGAAAACTGTGAGTAAGTTGGCAAAATCCATGTATAGCTCCTATATGAGAAAAAAAATGCAACCTAAGGGCCCGTGCTGAAACATTTCACAAGCATATACTGCCTGCGTTGTTAAGCATGGTGAACCAAGCTTAAGTTATTAGTTTTATTAGATTAAAATGTTTTAGAGGGTTTCTTTTCTCACTGGATGAATCTTAAAAGTGCAAACGTGTCTCCATTATCTGCAAGGTTGTAAGCAAGGTCAGTACAATTGACCTTACTTTACTCAGGCCTTTCATGGGATTCTTGGTCATGTCTACTGGTTGTTTTTGTATATATATATATATTTTATCATTACCTGTAGGACAGGACAGGCCAGGCATGAAGCAGTTTAATATCTCTGCACCTGTATTAAATTCCTGAAAGGTCTTGGCAAAGTGTTTTAATAAGACACTCAGGTAGGAAAACACGCTGGTGCATTTAAACTGCTGGCATCTGCTATAAACACAACATATGTAAATGAAATAAAAACAAACACAACCAACATTTAATGAAAGTTTTTATGGACTGTTTTCTGCCCACAAACGGAGATGAGATGCGCTGAGGGTGAATACTGAAACACAAAATTCCATCTAAAACAACTCTTCAAGTGCTCGGGGTGCTGGGAGTGGGTGGATTTTGTGATTAATGCTGCAGTGAGAGGGGACAGGAAAGGGAAATTTTCACCAAACAGTTTCAACAACTCAACGACGAGCATTTGAGGCAGTCGTGAAGTTGCGTGTCGTTCGGCTCGTGCACAGCTCCGAGTCTTTTTTTTTTGTCCTGTCCTCATCCTGCTCTCGGTCACATCTAGGACATCAGCATCTGATTAATGCATAGCTGAAATTAACAGCTCTCCTACTCAGAGAGCTAATAATCAGAATCACCGCAGCAACATGTGCAGTTATTATATTTTTTGCTCCGGGGCAAATATGTTATTAACACGGACCCCATCAATATACCGTGCGTGTATTGAACTGTGAGAAAGCATAATGTAGTCTACGGTTCTCTGCACGTGTAGTTGTTTGTTGTACCTGTCAGTTGCACCATGCAGTGCATTAAACACAGTCCCAAAATGTACATACCATTAGAAAATAAGCCATTATGAAGCCAAGTGAACGTCGTTTGAGCACCTTTCAATTGGAGAGAGAGCAGCATTAATTAAGATGCACTTAATTAAAAAATATTGAGCGTAGCCTCGCTTTAACTGTGGCTATGAGTAATGCTGACAGCTAATGAATAAACCCCCCAAAGCCCTTTGCCTCTCAGAGTGCCCGTTATCAGAATATGAGGAACTGATCTGTGAGCAGCAACCTGTTGACCTGGCTCTGATGGAGTCATTTGAGATCTTCCTGTGTGTCTGTGTCATTAGAGGGCAAAATCACAAACAACTGTGAAATCGCATGAGTCACATTTCCGGGTAGTTTTAGTTCAAACCAAAAAAAAAAAAAAAATTGGCTCAGCAGAGGTGAGTGAGTTGTTTGAGAAAGAGGTAGTGGTGTGAGAAAATTATTTAGGCTAAAACTATTATGCTGCAAATTAATCTGATGTTTAAGGGGTAATTAATGGAAGCCACTTGCTGTAATGGATCCAACTGCAAGAGTAAGACACTCATTTGCAAACAAGTGCAAGTGTATTTGTTACAATACTCCAGCATGAGATACTGTGGAAGAGTACATCTGTCTTGTTTTAGCCAGAAAGAAAAGGTTTCTTGTTAAACAGAATTAATTTCCTTTTTTCTTTCAAGCCTCTGAATTTACTTTTACAAATTACACGATTTAGTTATTCGCACATGTTTCGTTATTATACCACCAAACACCAAGATAGTTACATAGTTAACTTACATGTTCTTCTCTTTTCTCGTGCGATATATATACACTATCCCTCCTCTGCACATGTCCAGAACTGTCTAACTTGGTCCCCAGTGTGCTCAAACTGTGCCGTCACTCTGATAGACTCATTTCTAATCCAGTGAAAACCTTGGCATCTTCATCTCAGCCCTCTCCAGCTCGACCTCCAGCCTTTTTGTTGGCACCAGTTTCTCCAAAAACCATACGTCATAGCAGGTCTCACTAAACCTTCCCTTTCACTCTTGCTGCTATCCTTCTGTCACAAATCACCCCTGACACTCATTTCTATTTGCTCCACCCTGCCTTCACTCGCTTCTTCACCTCTCTTGTGCACTGTACATTGCTTTGGATGGTTGACCCCAAGGTCTTTAAACTCATCCGCCTTCACTACTTCTTCACCAGTTCACCTGCACACCTCTCATTTACTTCTACTGACTTTTGTCCCTCTTTTCTCCGGTGCATACTTCCACCTCTCGAGGCTCTCCTCTACCTGCTCCCTACTATCACTACAGATCGCGATGTCATCTCCATCATACATCATAGTCCATGGAGACTCCTGCCTGACCTCATCTGTCAGCCTGTCTATGATTCACATTCAGTTAGTGTTGCTTTAAATGTTAAATAAATGTTCCTCAAACTGGTGACAGTAACCTCCACCATGCTGCTGCCTGAGAACATATATGAGAACATGTCTCATCATCATTCCTTGGACCAAAGATCATTTTGCTCTTTTCCACAGAAACAGCGCACTTAAGTTAGAGACAGACTCTGCTCTTTCCTCTCCATGTGAGGGGTAAGTTCAGAGAAGGTTTTTTTTTTTTTTTGTCTCATTAGAGCAAAGGATCGACCAGTCATCCATCAGATCACATCATTACTTAAGAAGTGGATGGGAAATGATATAGAGCAAAATGGACTCAACCTGATTAAAGCGAGCATATAGATGCAAATTTTCAGCAGAAATATGGAGATAAGTGAAGTCTAAAGAGCCCCATTTGAGCCAAATCTCTGTGTGAAGTAGAACAGTAAAATGTCTGATTATCACAATACATATGAAGTATTGGACATCTTTATAGTTTCACTCTGAGCCTAATACCACTCTGCACACTGAGCTACATTATTATAGCGGTCCACGCAGTCTCAGCTTACTTGAAAGTGAAATCTATAACATATTATAGTGAAAACAAACACACACACAAAAAAAGAAACATGTTACATCATGTGCTTCACAAATGTTAAAGGAATAAGTCGACATTTTGGGAAATACACTTTGCCTTTTGGATGAGTTAGAAGAGATTAATGCCACCTTTGTGTCTGTGCTCTAAATATAAGGCCAGCACCCAGTTAGCTGAAGGGGGGAAACTGGAGGTGCAAACAGCTAACCTGGTTCTGTCCAAAGGTAAAATCTGCCCAGGAGGACATCTAAAACTTCTGCCAGCAGCTCTTTTATTCACAGGGGGGGGGGGTGACACGGCAGATAGAGCTGCATGTTTGATTTGGTAGCTTTTCACGCCAGATGCCGTCCCTGACACAACTTTGCTAGGGATGTGCGTATCCTCCTGGTCTCAAACCAGGGAGCTTTTGCATGTTGGGCAAATGTGTTACCCAGTACACTGTGACGCCACCTTGGAAAGGAGCACCTCTAAATCTCATTATTTAAAGATATGTCTTTCTTGTTTGGCAATAGAATGTGTTGGGCAAATGTTGTTAAATTGGCTCCCATCTTTGTTCTAGCATAAGCTAAATGGATACTAAAAAGCTTTATTGCCTGCCTGAAACAGAAAGTAAAGTCGCACAAAGAGTTATGGCTTTCCAAGTGTGTTTTTTTTTTTTTTTTTTAAACTACAAACTACAACATTTGCAAGGGCAGCCTGATGCAAAAAGAGGCACAAAACTCTGACAGCACAGAGAGAACATTTGTTCAGATTCAAAGCTCTTACACAATCAGCATTAACTATTAATGAGCAGAACATTTCACAGCTGATTTCTGGATTATCGTGGCGCCGTGTATGCAAACTTCTTTATCTGTTCTTTCAGTTTGATTATATAATTATATTTCTCAGTGAAATGTAATTGCTTGCTAATTTCGCTCATTTATTTTGTGATTTCTGTTTTGCAGTTTACCGTGTAGTGATTTGAAAATGGTAATTTCTTTTATGAATAGGATTTTTAATATATTTCATATTCACTGCAGAGATTCTTTTTTTTTTTTTTTCTGGCTGTAATAACATCGCAGCAACTTTCATCCTGGGTTTAAGTCAGACGGATTATTGTCTGCGAGGCTTACACATACATGAACTTTTCTGTTTTTACAGAAAGTCTTTTCATTCAAACTCAATTCCTCCCAATAATGACTAAGTTTATATTATCATGACAGCAGTATCATATTCATCAAATGAGCATCACTCAGCCAGTTCATCGCTGTGGCGAGATGAACAGAGGAGGGGGGAGAAAAACAATAATGTTTCTGAGCTCTAAATTGTGTTTGCTGATAGCGCTACTGCTTGGCTGGCTGTTGATGGATATTACTTTCCGTGCCATTCCCCAGTCCTCCGTGTGAAGCAGTGCCTTTAGAAATGAACGATTGTGTGATGCTCCTCTTAAACTAGTTCAGCACGGCATCATTCATCATCTGCCGCACTGCCAGTGGGGAGCGGCAGCATCCCCATGTTTGCCAGTCACAATGGGGTTACGGGGAGAATTGCTGTCTGCAACCTCACGACGCTGCGCTTTGCACTGGGCCACTGAGATAGTGTTTCACATACATCTGAAACGACTGAAGCACAGTATAGCAGTTATTTTAGAATCTATTTTAGAAGTACTGCCACCCCGCATCTATCTCGTATTAAAAGATTCACAGCAGAAGTTTCTCTTGGGGGGGGGGGGGGAGAACAGTGCAATAGCAATGTATCATCCACACAAAAACTGGGACTTAAAGATCTTTCACAGCATCTTGCTGTTTTTATGTTGTTGCTGGGGTTGTTGTTTTTTTTCATAGTCATATGAATATATGCCAAATAATATGCAAATCTGTGCAATCCAATTTCAGCTTAGCAAATTAAAAAGGTTTCCTTCCTATTGACACCTGCTGTTAGCTGTTTGAGTCATTTTGTTTGTGCTTAACTTTGCAGGTCTCCCTTTGTGCAGCACATCTGAAATCCACAC
>JAVDPK010002348.1:64436-95730 GCA_034780415.1 Cichlasoma orientale
GATGCAAGAGTTCTTCATTACAGCCTTACTAGAGATTCAATGCCTTCACAACAATGGATTTGGTTTTTTTGTTTTTTTTTCCTTTCCTTATCCTTTGGATGCGCCTCATTCTAAAGTCATTGGAAGCTATAAGCACACAGTTTACTATGTTATGCAGATTGGAGCAATAACTCTTGCCTTTATGCTTTAGACTGTACCTGAGCATCATAATCCCTGTTATAAGCAAACAAATGGTACTGCAGTATTAGATGTCTCAAATGTTCTCTGTGAATATGAATTGTAAATATTCTACAAGCTATATCAACCCTGCTTTTTAAAGGCCCGTTCTTGCACAAAGTATGAGACCTGGTTGTATTTTTGTGTCCCATAGGTCAATGCTGATTTGGTTGATTTACCTTTTTTCTTTTCTTTTCTTTCCTTCTTTTTTTTTTGGTTAAAGCTTTTGCAGAAATTGCAGATGCATTTGTCAGTTCCTTTGTCTGTCATTTACAGAATACTTTTTAATTTTCCAAAAAAAAAAAAGTTATGTATTACATGATTTTAGAAAGGCACTTTTTAACTTGTAATGAGGATCTGATGTGTTAAGGTTTTTGATCTCTGACACCATCAGAAGTTTTATTGGAGGGTGGTGAAAGTCAATTCTTCCAGGCCAGGATAAGACTTCAAATGATCCGCTTTTTTGTTGGTTTCTTTGTGCGGGGAGCTGTGTGGGATTTGTCTGCAGTACAGTGAAGGCGGGAACACGGATTCCTCAATTCAGCCACAAACCTGGTTCCTGCAGCGTTCCCCTCCCAGCAGCAGCTCTGCCAGGTGTATTTTATTATTTTTATTCACACCGTGTTCTGTTTTGACTGTTATCAGCTCGCTGAATCTACCTTTTCAACATGCGCAATCCAAAGATATTTTTCCACATGTATAGTTTCTGAGGTTTCTGGTGTACATTTTTTACAATATGTGTTATATTATTCTGATGGTGAATGGGTACATATCATGGATCTGTAAAAGTGTTTGGCTGGTTATGGACGTGAGATGTGTCGTTCTACGGTGGGGGGAGTGAGGTGCAGCGCGGAGAGGGCTGAAAACCTTTGAACCCCACGACAGAGTTTTTACATTCAGAAAAAACACGCATGTTTTGCTGTGATGTAGAAAAAAAAATCCACTTTAAGACATATCAATATCTCATCTATTTTTCAGGAAATGACTTCATCTTATGTCCAGATTTTGTTACTTCAGGGAAAAGAAAAAAAAAAACCTTGAAGTTTGAATGAAGTGCAAAAAGAGGCAGGAGATCATTTGGTTTGTTGTTTTTCTTTCTTTGGAGGTAAGATAAGCTGTCATTTTACAGGATGTATATTACAGGTTTTTTTTTTTTTTTCTGTTGATGTTGATATTGATATAAAATACAAATTTCTATTTAAACGCTCCTGGCTCTGGCTCTCAAATCATTTGCTCTTTATAAGCGGTGATGCCTCTGTGCAGTTTACATTTCCAGTCTGGTATCGGTAAATATCAGCAGGTGTGCTGCAGTGTCAGAATAATTAGTTTGATCATACAAAGCAGACGAGGGCTCCTGCTGTCAGGTTACTGAAAAAAAAAACGAAGGATTTAGTGTTCTGTCAGGAAGAAGGCTGCCTTTGATTTTCAGCATCATACTCTAGTCAAGCAGAAAACCTGGAAACCAATTTCAGGGCGTTATAATCTTTGTAGTATGATGCGCTGTATTCCTGAGACCACAGTAATGGAAGAGCCTCTCAAGACATTTTCCTAAGCAGAAATAAAATATGTAAGGTTTTTTAAGAACTTTCATGGATGCTTAAGACGTGCAACATACTATACTGAGGGTCAGTAATGATAAAATCTTCCAGTTATAAAGCAATACCATATTTTTAAAAACGAAAGTAAATGGATTCAAATTCCTGATTAAGTACCACACATGAGAAAATATCAGAATGCACAGAAATATCAGCTGGGCTGCTGAAGTGGGTATTGTTTGTGGAATTGGCTTAAAGGCTTAAATTGATCTTGAGTGTCTTTGAAAAATGATTTGCATGTTGTGGATGTAACATCTGCATAAAGCTGGCAGCTGTCCTCTGTGCAACTGGCAGCCAAGTCTTTCATAAACAGACTGACTTACAATGGGCCTGGGACTGATCCCTGAGGAGCATCCGTTCAACGTTTCAGCACAGATGACCTTTCTTGGTAAACATCACACTTTGCTCTCCTGTTTATGACTCAAACCAATCTACAGCTTGTTTAGAAAAATTATATTTAGACAGTTAAGACAGGAGGATATCATGTTTGATAAATCATGTGTCAAATGTCTTTTTCAGATTAAGGCGCATGGCTTCCACAACGCTGCCGATATCCAAAAAGTACGTAAAATGTTTAACAAAAGGCCAGTTTGCAGTTTTTGTGGAATACTGTGGTGTAAAAGTGAATTGTTTGAGGTGAAGAAGTTGACTGGTAAAAACCATCGAATAACTGTTGATTCCAGTTACAGCAGCTTTACTGTAAATGTAATTGTAAAAGGATATTTTTTGCAGTGCAGTTTTTACAGGAATGTTGGCATAAATACTTTTTACAGTAACTTACTGGCATCCAGCTGCCAGGAAGTTTACAGCAACCTTTTTACAGTGTGTCACAACCTTCTCGAGTAGCTTTGACGGGATAGGAAGTCTAGAAAGAGGGCGGTAGTTCTATATGAAATCACACTCCCCTGCATATGTCATTAAAGATGACATATGCCTTCTGCATCCCAAAGTTCCTTTGTTGCAGCGGTTAAATGGAACAGATGGGTGGAACAGATGGGTAACAAATAGCTTAAATAAGTAGAATAATGTGTAACTCATCAAAATAAAACACAGTATGACCAAAGAAATATCTTAAGGTAAAAAAATCATCTGAAATCAAAACACAAAATTCAAATAAGTATCAACTTCAAGTAAATTCACAGACACCCCCAAAATCCAAGTGAAAGTAATGGTGCAGCAGGATGGTCCATTTTACCAAAATTTCATTGCAGGAACTCAAAATGGTACTGAGTAGTTTGTATGCATGCCTGACAACGTCAGGACATGCTCCTAATGAGATGATGGATGGTGTCCTGGGGGATCTCCTCACAGATCTGGACCAGTGCATCACTGAGCACCTGGACAGTCTCAGGTGCAACCTGGTGGTGTCGGATGGACCAAAACATAATGTCCCAGAGATGTTCTGATGGATTTAGGTCAGGCCAGGGTGGGGGCCAGTCAATGGTACCAATTCCTTCATCCTCCAGGAACTGCCTGCATACTCTCGCTACATGAGGCTGTTGTGCACCAGGAGGAACCCAGGACCCACGGCACCAGCGTAGGGTCTGACAATGGGTCCAAGGATTGCATCTCGATACCTAATGGCAATTAGGGAGCCATTGCCTAGTCTGCAGAGGTCTGTATGTCCCTTCATGGATACGCCTCCCCAGACCATCACTGACCCACCCGGTCATGCTGAAGGATGTTACGGGCAGCATAACATTTTCCGTGGCTTCTCCAAACCCTTCTACTTCTGCCACATGTGCTCAGGGTGAACCTGCTCTCACCTGTGAAAAGCACAGGGTGCCAGTGGAGGACCTGCCAATTCTGGTATTCTATAGCAAATGCTAACCAGGCTCCACAGTGTTGGGCAGTGAGCACAGGGTCCACTAGAGGACGTCAGGCCTTCAGGCCACCCTCATGAAGTCTGTTTCTGATTGTTTGGTCAGAGACATTCACACCAGTGGCCTGCTAGAGGTCATTTTGCAGCTCTGGCAGTGCTCATCCTATTCCCTCTTGCACAAAGGAGCAGATACCAGTCCTGCTGATGGGTTTAAGGACCTTCTATGGCCCTGTCCAGCTCTCCTAGAGTAACTACCTGTCTCCTGGAATCTCCTCCATGCTCTTGAGACTGTGCTGGGAGACACAGCAAACCTTCTGGCAATGGCACCTGTTCATGTGCCATCCTGAGTTGGACTACCTGTTCAACCTCTGTAGGGTCCAGGTATCACCTCATGCCACCAGTAGTGACACTGACCCTAGCCAAATACAAAACTAGTGAAAAAACAGTCAGAAAAGATGTGCAACTGTAAAGCATGTGAGTGGTTCTGTTCTTTATCCTAATATTTTAATACTGATTTGTGCAACATGTGGTTGGAACAGCAGATCGATTAAAAAAAAACTTCTATAATTAGTCCATTTAGCATATTTTAAATGAAATAATGCATTTGTGAAATCAGTTAAGTAGCAAGTCTAAGGCAAACTTATAATGGAAAGCACAAGCACACAGAAACACTCGAGTAATATACAATGTACATAGATTTAAAATGTGGTTGTTTACCAGAAGAGGGCGCTGTTATCTTCCACTGTCCTTCCCTGACGCATTCTTCGCCACACAGAAGAAAATGAGGATTTTACATTTGCAATTAATCTCACGCTCGCGAGAGGGCGCTAGCTACCAGCGGGAGTTGAAGGCAGGACTATGAAGATGATTTGCGTTTATTGACTCAGGGATTAAAATGATAATTGTTATTAAGACTGAGGCCAAAATCCACTATAGAGTCCAGACTGGATTTAAGAGTAATAAAAAAACATAGAGGACAAAGTAGAGACTTACTATAGAAACCACAACGCCTGGACTTAATCTGTTAATCACATGTAACGTAGTTATCTATACAGCCAGTACAAGTATATATAATATGATTAAGCTGTGTAGAGAGAAAAAAAAGAACAGCTAAGAGAAGCAATGTCATAAATGATGAAGCAGTATGAAGAAAAACGACAAAAGAAAAGGAGTTTGTGTTAAATAGTTCTACTCGTGGATGCTTCTTTAACAACTAAAGCGGTGCAGTTTTTCCCTTCTTCTTTTAAGTATATAGCAAACTTATGGCATACGACTGTACTGTGGGAATCTCTACCCGAGAGCAGCTCTCTCTCCCTCCCTCCCTCTCCCTCTCTCTCGCTCTCTCTCTCTCTCTCTCTCTCAGTGTTGGCGTGGTTCCCGGCCCATCTGCGGCCTGGCCCGTGGATTACTGTTTGTTAATGTTTCAATCAGCTGTGTGTTGAGGAATGTGGAGCTATTTAACCTGAACTTCCCCAGGTGTGCCGAGGCGCCGCTCAGTCTGGGCCCCGCCGCCCTCCCCTGCCCTTGGCACAAAGCTATCACACAAACACAATCACACACTGGCCACGCCGGGACTGCAGCTGTGCGCATCGCACCGCAGGGAAATGGGGAAAACATTGCACCAGGGAGACAGAATAAATCTTATAACGAATCGCCTCGCCAAAGCCATTTTAACTCCTGCGGTGCCGGCAGACTTTAAAAAAAAAAAAAAAAAAGTGCTGATTTACACGATAACATATTGAAACACCATACTGAAATGGATGTTTTATGGAGTGAAACAAAGCCTTTGTTTTGATTTGTTTTATTTCCTTTTCCAATAAACTATGCGTTCTTATCGTTGCCAGTGAATTTAACGCATGTAGAAAATGAACAGAATGCACGTGTCATTAATTTAAAGTTTATGTCAGATTCTGTATCTGTCAGAATCTTTAAGTGTGTAGATTTAAAGTGTGACTTCCTCTTGTAATGTGATACTTTAATGGCTCGTAGTGAAGCAAATTACCAATTAAACTGGCCATGAACCAGCGTGTTTACCACCAGCTTTGGTTTTGCGTTAC
Source organism: Cichlasoma orientale (assembly GCA_034780415.1). Lineage (NCBI taxonomy): Eukaryota > Metazoa > Chordata > Actinopteri > Cichliformes > Cichlidae > Cichlasoma > Cichlasoma orientale. The sequence continues at coordinate 70,127 of JAVDPK010002348.1, forward strand.
TTGAAAGAGTTTAACAGCTTCGTGTAGGTGTAGCACTTTTTTGTGACAGGCAGTTCAGAGTCTCCTGAATAAGCTGTTGATGAATATGAGAGGACGCTTACGCTTAATTGCAATGCTAATAAGGCTTTAAAGGTCATAGTAGCCTACTCACCATATAGTGTTATTTTTCACAACTGCAGTTCTAGCAACGAGCTCAATACTGAAACCTGCTCAGGTATAGGATATAGGTACTTTCTCCCGTACACAGACACAGTGACACAGAGGGCTCTTGTTCAAAAATAATTGTCTTGTTTTAATAAAAACACCAAATAATGTACATTGTAAGAAGACAATATCTTCACATATTGTGGCATTGTAATATACAATACAGTTTGTCGCTCAGGAATCTGAGAAATTAACTTTTTTTTATCTTTTACAAAAATGTTGAATCCTCTACATGGTTTACACAAGATACAAAGAGCAGTAACAGAAACTTTAGCTTTCTTTAGAAACTCTGGCAAGCAACGAGCGATGCTGGTTGCGCTGAACTTTTCTTGGTCCCCTGGCTAACCCGGTCTATATCTGGACACCGCTGCTCATCTTCCTCTCATCTCGGGGCCCTCTTAGAAATCGAGAGCCGTAAGTGACAAGAGAGGCTCGTCGCCGCAGAATGTCCACGCAACTGTTATCTAACACTGGGAGTATGAAACGTCCCTACACAGTTCAAGGTTGTATTTCTTGATGTTGTTCGAGAAGTCACATCAAGTAGCCTTGGTTCACTCCCTCGCTGTGGTTGATGTGATATGGGGCGATGCTCCAAGCAGCTCTTAACGGCACATAATCCTGTCATCTGAGCATCCGTTCTACAGGAAGAGGGAAAAAAGTAGATTTATTAGTACAAAGCAGTGATATAAAACACGCATCAGCTGAAATCCATGCGCACGCTGAGATTTTACGCACAGACTAAAACTTTACGCACGCGTCCTGACACTCACGTGCAGTTTGTATCTGAATGCATGCAACTCTGTTGGACAATGACCGCTTCTCTGAGTCATTCAGCAGTATGAGTGACAAGATATTTACCTCCACTGAGATGCTGGCAAGCTCCGCGTTCAGGGTGGTAAGCGGTGTGCGGGGCACGCTGCTGACGGTGTGCTGACGGCTCTTCTCCGGCTCGTCCAGCTCGACCTGCAGGTCCCAGATGTAGTCAATGACGTGCTGCAAGATCTCCACTTTGCTGGCCTTCTTGTTGGTAGGCAGAGTGGGCACGAGCTCCTTCAGTTTGCTGTAGCAGCTGTTCATGTCCTGCAGGAATACGCTCATCTGCTCGTCCAGCAGCGGAATCTTGCACTTGGAGATGGTCAGGCTCTGATCGGACAGGCAGCGCACCACGTCCTCGCCCTTGCTCTTCAATGCGCAGGTAGATCCGACAACCTTCATCTTGAGTAGTGTAGCTTCCAAAGATGATGAGTAAAAGAGATAAGAGTTGTTTAGCAGTCAGGCTTCTCCTCCTTTTAGAGTTGATAGCAACGCAAAGTTGACAGTTCGCAACATCCACATGGGCAAACCTCCCCGGCTTTATAACGCAGTAGAAGTTATGGGCGGGGCCACATCGTCCGGTTTGAAGGCGGATGGCCAATGAGACAGCTGCGTTTGTATTGATGGGGCGGTTCAAAACTTCACTCTCAGCCAGTGACAGCGCTCGGCTGGTTATCGGGATTTACAATCTGTTTGAGGAATGGCGTTACAAATGGAAACAAATGTGTGTCTTTTATGGGTAATATGTGGGAATCCAGCTGTCCATGGCTTGGGGACTCTGCAGGTGTAGATTGCCTGGGGACAGTCAAAGGGCGGTGAATAGTTGGGTATGCGCTGTGGGATGGGACAGGATGAATAGAATGAATGGCTAATGATAATTAGGCTACCACAGTGCCCTAGATTTGCCTTTTCACAATTGTTGATGGCTCTGCAGATGTTGGATGACAATAGTACAGTAAAAGTTTAGAGAATTCACGTGACCAAACAATTCTGGGAAAAGAGTCACTTTTCTAAATTTGTATAAGTTCAATGCGATTTTTTTTTTTTAGATTTACGTGAACCGTGTGGAATGCAGTTAAGCGTTTTATTTCATTTGTCCGATCATTGGTTTATTACTATTTGATATCATATTGTTGACCCATTTCGAAAACATGCTGCGCAGTCATTCCAGCGCCACCGCTCTCCGCACAAAATCCTCACTCTCTTAACTCAAAGCTTTCTTTATGCTCTTTAAACTGCACTTCTTTGGAAGCACAGTCTCTTTTTCCAGGCTCTCGGCGCTGAAGGAAGCCCAGTGTGAGCATCAGCTTCACGGATTCCTTCACATGTTTCTGCAGTGTGTGCTCAGCCTTGTGTGCGCACACACACTCGGATCGCATCGCTCTGTTCCGAATCTTCCCCCCAGATTGTCCAAACAAGCCCGAGCAGACTGGCAGGCGCCACTGCGGTGACGTCACCCATTCATCCGAGCCTTGACGCCTGTCAGCCTGGCGCCGCTCGGGCGGTCTCCATGGAGACGTCAAACAAGAGAGCGCGCACTCCGGCACTCCTCCATTCACCTGCGTGGCGCGCGGAGCCCTGAGAACAAACCGGCTCCGGAGCTTTGTCGTTCATTTATCACCTTAAAGCAGCGGGATGAGATTACCGCCCTCGCCCTCGCACCTGCAGAGTAAAATGCTGTCAGCCGGTTAAGAGGGGAGCAACAAAGGAGGAAGAACATAAAATAGCTGTCGCATTCCTTCAAACAACCGACTTTCACTATGTTACTATAACTCCCTTTGAAAAAAGTCGCTTTCATGCATTTTATTATATGTGCAGGAATTCGGATTACCACCGTGGTAGTGAGGACAGGTATGAATGCGTCACGCATCAAACGCAGTTGCATTCTCTGACTGTTAATATGACTATAATAATGCAGAAAATAGTATGAAACATAACAACAATAGTGGAGGAAGGATCCAGATCCCAGTAAAAACAGCAACACAAATAAAATGTGTCCCATTAAGCAAATAGAATGACCCCTATAGGCATTATATTGTTATGCAATATTATACTTGTGGGTTGTCATTATTGAATCATTAATGTAAATTTTAATATAGCACCTGATCAGTGGGAATTTCCCCCCTTGTTTTGCACAGTGTTTAATAGATAGGGCATAAAGGGCAGCTCCTGTGTTCTTGATGATGTCAGGTGAATTCTAACTACAGTTCTGAAACAGTCCAAACCAGTTTTTTTTTTTTAGCTAAATGTTCACATAGAAATAATTTGCCTTGCTATTTGCATAATAATGTGATCCCTTGAAACAGAAAGTAAAAGCAAGTACTGCAAGCTAAGAAACGTGCATATAAAACACATTGGGATAGCAACACATTCAGTATGAAAACAATAAGAGTTAATAGTTGTACAACACAGTGCAGGAATGTGTGAAATATCTATGAAAAGGATTAAGACTAAGTGCTGCGTAGATGCATGGATGATAGCCTGGTGAAAACTAGCCAATGCATTAATGTAATGCATGAATGAAGTAAAGCAGTAGCAGTGAAGTTGCAGAAGTGCCTGAGTGCAAATGCTTAGTTTTTAAATGCTTTTATTTATTTTTACAAATTTAAGACTGTCTTTAGAGGAATATATAATTAGATATTTGCACTGACTGACTGGACTCACAGCTTTACATCATTCTTTTTGCATGAGGGTGGAATTATAAGCTGCTTGCTCTCTTCAGAGTTTAATATAAATGCCATTTATAGCCACTGCTTATATCTGCACAGATGTTGTGCCATACCAAAGATAACGTCAGTATAACAAAGTTAACTACCACCGGCTGTTTCTCCTAGCTGTTGCAGTAGCCTGTAAAAACTTTTTTCTTTTACTTTCTTTTTTTTTTTTTTTTTTCTTGCCCTCTGTCCTAGGTCGCAGCTGACAGGGCGGAGGGAAGGCCGGGTGGGCAGAACAATGGGAGTGCGGTGCAGGGATTGTGGGAGAGAATCTAGGCTGGAGCCACAGTGTCTGGAGCGCCCCTCCACTCCCCTCATCCAGCTTTTGTTCAGCTGCAAAAGCTATCAGCACTTCCTACTGACACCAACAATAACTCCACACAGCTGGGCCCTTTTTAGCCTGTTTACAGCACATCAAGGCGAGGGGAGAGAGAGAGCGAGAGAGAGAGAGAGAGAGAGAGAAGACAGAGGGAAGAGGCAGAGGAGGGGAAAAGAAAAGTGAAACATATTAGCTCCTGATTTTAACTGACAGAATGGCAGTGCCCTCTAACAGCTCCCCTTCCCTCCTTCATCACTGACACAGAATTCATTTCCCAGTGGAACTCTTTATATGTGAGCTGATTACGGCTCAGCATTTACATTTTTTTTGTTCATTTTTTATTTTTGACAGGCTACTGTTTGTGTAGCTGTTGCAACATCACACATCCATCAAACGGCAAAATAAAAACGCCAGTATTTTTCTTTTAAGGACACTGTGTATCATTTATGCCAGTACACAAACACTTTCCTGGTAGCATTTTTCTAGATAAGTTGTTCCATTTGGTGGAGGGGAAACATATTAGCTAATACGCCCTCTTTATCGCTACAGCAAACAGATCTACAAAAGCACACTGCAGGAAGCCACACGGGGGAAAGGTTGCTGCAGGAATTCATTCAGAGGAAATAGGACATTCCAGTAATGCTTTGACACTTTTGCTGCTGTTATTATTGCTGCTAGGACAATAAGTAGCCCTCGTACTACTTCCTGAAACATGAAAGTGACCAAAGCACAATAATGGTTTCTTAGACAGAGGATTTGACTTTGGTTATGATTCTTCAGATACGCTGTTGAAAAGAAATGCAGGAATTTGATTATGAAATGAGAGCGCCACTTGTAAGTTTTCAACAATTTTTACTAACACACACACACAGGCACACAAACACACACCCCTCCTCGCAGCTGTGGGATTAGTTTCCAGTTCCCAGTCAGGCTCTTCCTGTTTGCTTGATAATGATCACACCTGTGTGCAGGTGTGTGGAGAGGCTCATATGGGACCGGGAGGAGGGGTGAGTGTGGTGTCAGGTATAAAAAAAAGTAAAAAAAACTTGTGGTACCGCACCACAATGTCACGTCTATCCTCAGCTGATTGGCGGATGATCGGTGGGCACCTCAGGCTCGTGGGTCAACAGATACAAATGCAGAGATTTTGTGCTGAATGTGAGAGTTTGTTTGTTTTTTTTAAACAGTGTGTCACACCTTCTGTGGGTGTGTTTCCCCGTGGATCCTTGTGTGCCCTGGCGTGGCCTGGCACCTCCCTGGCAAGCCCAGCCTGTGTAATGACTGAGAACCAGTGGTTAGGACTCACTTCCTGTGGGAGCTCTGGTTCAGAGATGTATCATCAAAAGTGCAGACCGGCTGGAGCCTCACCGCCTGTTGGGTGTTTTTCCTGTGTGCGGGGAGCAGACTGGGTGGGTGGATGGACGCCCTTCCCTGAGAGCCAGGGGCAGGTTACAGGAACACTATCTCTATCTGATAGTTGGTGTACAGCTGAAGCCCAGGGAGATCCTTGACACCCCCCCCCCCCCCCCCCAGGTGTCCTCTGCTCTGCGTCCTTGGCCTGAGAGGACAGCTTGGTCCTTCTATATCTGTTTCTCTCAGTTGCGTTCATGTGTATGTGTGCATTCACCGGACCCAAAGCTCACCCCTCCTTCACACCCCTGTGGCCATCTCCCTCCGCCTGGTTCCCACACACACTATCAAAGCCCTTTAATGGTTTCTAATTAGCTCCCCATCTGCTGGTGACAGCGCACTGGTGGCATGCTAAAGCACCCATTGAGAGCATAGGCATTGTGCTGTGGAATACTTTCCACTCCAGTGGCAATTGCCTGGAGAGCGAGCTTTAGCTGGGAGTGCGTGTGTTGTGGGGAGGAGTGGGTGTTTAGAGGGGGACTGGTAGTCTTCTCTAGGGTTAGGGGCTTGGGGGAGGGCAGGGGTGGAGGGATACACAATGAGAGACAGTGTTACGGCTTGTTGCAAATCTAATAACACCAGAGTCCCTTTTCCCTTCAGTGGTCATCCCCATCACCCACCAACCCTCCATCCTCCCAGCACCACCAGCAAGTATTTCACCTCAGCCCTCCCCCTACTTCTTTAAGTATAGCAACAGTTTGACATCACACAGGAGTCATTTGGATGTTTTAACACCAGCTTTATATTGAGACTATAATAAAACTGGCAGCACAGCCTTTATCCTGAGAAGCTGCACTCTTGGACCAAACAACAAATGCACCTCTATAGACACTGTAAATGTAGCCTAATGAGGCCTCTTCATTAGTGCAGCCTGTGTATGTGTGAATACTGGCTGTTTGTCAGAGCCTTTAAGGCCCTCTTCTTTCCAGGACTTCCAGCAGAGTCCAGGTCCACTGGTAGCAGAGGGGGGAGACCAGCTGTTCCCAGCTGGTAGCCACAAGATGCCTATGGGGGACAGGCCTGATTGCTGCTGGCCAGCTGCCCCCTGCTGTAGGAGAGAGATGGAGGACAATAAATAAGAGCTTCTGTCTGCACTCACACGTCCACTGTTAGCTAATTTTACCTGAAACGTTCTTGTTGGACTGCTTTTGAGGAATAAAAGATAAATACATACTGCATACCAATTAACTGCCCTGAGAGTGAACTTAAAAGAGAGGCGTTTACTGTAGATTCCTAAATGTGTGTTTTTGCCGTGTGAGAATATTGGCTGCTCCTGAACTGAAGCGAAGATGGGAACTCATTCTGTTATTTTTAAGATTCCATGGTAACTGAATGCATCCCTTTGAAATGACAAGTAAGGCCTTATGTTAAGCCACATATTTGTGTGTGTCTCTGTGTGTTGTGAGACAAATGGCCCGTCACCTGACCTCTCTCTCCATCTCACACACACACACACACAAACCCGCACATCCCCACAGCTGCACAGAGGCGTCCAGTCAGCACGGCCAGGGGACATGGGAGCCAAAGCCCAACGATGGAGCACGGACAGTGGCAGCTGGGGAGCTGACAAAGGCCCATTCAGAAGGCCCAGACCTGGAGACAATGGCTGGGCCAGGCTGAGCTCTCTCCTCCACTCTTCCACCAAAAGATTAATACTTCAGATGGGCTTCCCTGTGGCAGGCAGGGCTAAAAGGAGAGCCCTCCTATTTGTCACTGGGCATTGTGCGAGTCGCCTGAGAACCAACCTCTTGGATGGGCTTGACAAATGAGAGCCGCCATTGACAGTGAACAGATTGGGCCTGCCACTTTTGTTTTGATTGTGGAGCGGTTATAATCAAGTTATTTGGGCCTCGGGGAGTTTTTGTTTCTTGCTCCTGATGCTCTTGACACTAAAGTCCCACCTGACCAGTCTCTGCTGGCTCAGATGTGATTTGAGCCTGCTCAAGTTTCTCCTCGTGTTTGTTGTTTCTATTTATCAAAGCTGTATAGAGGGTGCAACAGCAAGAGGAAGTGAATTTACTTGGGTGTGGGAATCTTTTCATGCAAACTCCAGAAGGCAGTGCAGGTGCAACAGGTGTAGGTGTGTGTATTCTTGTCGCAGAAGAGCCACGGCGTGAGGTTATTGTCATGTTTTCTATGCATATGTCCCTTGTGCACATGACCTGAATAATGTGTTAAAAGAAAGAGCTCAGCCAGGGGACTACAGTAACCAGAGACCCTGTTAGGTAAGGGTGAATGCAAGCTGCTCGGGTGTGCCTCCTCCTCCACCCCCCTCACCTCCTCTGGAACCCTGTGAGCGCAGGTGTTTAGCCCCCAGCAAGCCAGCATTTCAGGTTAAACTGTAGGAACGCTGCCCCGCCTTCACACCGGGAACTAGAAGTGGCCGCAGAGTACACAGCGTCACACCTGCACACCTGTGCTCCCAGTATGTGTCTGTGTTTTGCTACTGTGATCACATCACATGATTTCTCAACAGGAAATATTCTACCGCCGAAGCTTGCCAGAGAAGAGAGCACACATTCAGCGTGTTATATGCAAATATCATTTGTAAGCCTCATAGCCAAATTAAACTGACCTAAAAATGTTTTTTCCCCTTCGCCAATCAGCTTTTGCCTCTCTGACTGAGCGACAAATAAGCCATTCTTTGCATGCATTGCAGCTTCAGGAATATCGGCCAAGGCCATCTGCCCTGTCTGTCCTGGTGTTATTGCTATGCGTCAGCCAGCAATTCTCACGATAAAGGAATGTAGCCATCTTTAAACATACATCGACCCCCCTCAAGTGACACAAGCGTCATTCCCCTTTCCCTGTTCCCACCCATTCTTCATCTCACCGAGTGTCCCCTCTTGTATCCGAGTGTACATCACCCACTTATCCACCCCCCCCCCCTCCACCCCTGGCTCTGTTGGGTCCTTCCACTGCCAGTCATTCCGTCCCCTCGGCTGCCCGGTGAAGATCCTCCTCTGGTTCCCACGTAGAGCTGAAAAATACGCAGCTAAGACGAGAGCCCTGCTTTTCACCCAGGGCCCTCTTCCAGGAATTTGCTTGTGAGAATCTTTGATGCAGCAGAAGGTGCCCTACTTTTAAACCTCATTCTTCTCCCTGGGATTGTTTCAGAGAGTTTAACAAAAGGGGAAAGAGTCTGTGTGCGGGGGTCAGCAGGGGTGTGTGCATATGTGCATCTAGGTTATACTCGTGCACGTGCTTGTGTTTATGCAGCGGTGTGTATGTGTATGTGTGTGTGTGCACGTGAGGGGAGGGTTGGAGGATTATAAAGAGGAAGTGAATGGGAAGTACACACTCAGTGACAAAATAAGAGGGAGACATTCCTTTGCTGCCCCTCCCCTCCTCTTCCCTGCTCCCTCTTTCTCTTCTCTCCATCCGCTGTGGCAGGGCCCTGGGAAAATCAAACAGGTGGTTTGTGCCTGGCAGGAAAGCTGGCTGGGCCCGGGGTGGGCAGGCCTACAGGCTGCTGGGGGCTATCAAAAGCTCTTAGCCCCAGCTTTAGGCCAGCACTCTGAATGGCCCTGGGCTTCATTATCATGTGAATTCTGGGAACTGCCCCGGGCCCCCAGTAACACCAGTGAGCTGCCCATATGGTGTTCGCTTGGCAACTAGGGAGACCCCACCACCCCCGCCCCCGCCCCCGATCCCTCTACTCCTAGTACGACTCCTCCATTCCAGCACTTCTGATATCAAGGGAGGACAAGGAGAAGAGGGAGGCCCAGAGCCCTCAGCCTCTACTTTCTTCTTGGGAGGGGGGCCGGACCACACAGAGCAGCACTGGGCAGTCCTCTGGGACCCTGGATGACACTACTGCCTTACAGAGCATTACAGCTAGCACAGATCTGGGTGTATTTAGCAACTGAATTAGCATTAAAGACACATTCTAAAGCTGTCAATTTAGCATCAGAAGCCAGCGCTTTGGCAGATAGAGATGTCGTCAGCCTCTTCACTTCATCCTCTTCGGAGGGGGGGTCCTAATCGGACACCCACCTCTTATCTTCCAAGCTTAGAGGGGACTTTGCCTCTGAGTAATCACTATTAAGGCCATTTGTCATCTACTACATGCCAGTCTGGGTTGAGAATTTTTCCCTCTTCTTTTTCTCATTAAAATGAAATGTTTGAGAGAGTTTGCTTATTTGAACATTGGCAGAGGTTGTTATGTGTTGTAAAAATCATAAAAACCCACTTAAGGCTTCTTTTCCCAAAAGATAGATTTATATCGTTGTCTTTGTCTCATAACTGTGAGGTTTATGGAACACTGGACGAAGGATTACAAGTCGATGATGCGAGCTAAGCACAGCTCTATTTTGGTCTCTGCAATGGTGAGATGGCGAGATAAGTGGCATTCATTTACTTTAATAATTTGTCTACACTGACTGAGTGCTGCTGCATTCATTTAGCGAGCTGCAGCAGTCAAGATATTTGTAATCATACAGTACCAGTCAAAAGTTTGAAAGCTTTTGAGTGTGTCAAAAGTTTAAATAAAGTTCCTGTTACTGATAGAGTTGCATTAATATGCAGTAAGAGTCCCAGTACAATCCATCGGAGTTAAATAGCCTCGTGAGTCATCTGATTTTCCTGGATGAGGATGAGGACCCTTCTTTAGAGGAGATGTCACTTAACAAGAGAGCAGGAATGCTGATCCGGCTCCTGCAGATGGCCACCTGTGTTATAGCGTAGTGGGGGTGGGAGAGCTGGGGGGAGGAAGTGTGTGAGCAATGTGTTATACATGCCACATGATCTCATGCTGATGAAGAGACTCTGGATGGCTCTGGCATTGTTCATTGTGATCACTGATGTGTGTGTGTGTGTGTGGGGGGGGGGTATTTATATATCTCTTTGTGCGTATTTGTGCACATGTGTGAGCTTAGACACTGATCTTATATAGCACATGTGGACAATCTAGGCAGCTTACTTCACTACTTGCACCTGTGATGAAGAAGGCAAGGTATGGAAAACACAGGGAGAGAGAGAGAGAGAGAGAGAGAGAGAGAGAGAGAGAGCTGAAAGTGTGATCTGACTTCTGAGGAACTCTACTGGTGATTCATGCTGTTACACATGAAGCGATTCACTCCCTCTGCAGCTGTGCGGGCCACATGTTCAATATGATTTCACAACATCTTCCCTATCCTTGGAAATTCCTTTTTTTCATGAAGCCTCCTCGCCCTCTCCACTCCTGTCAGTGTGCTGGCGCTGCTGTCTTGACACAGAGGCAGGTGCATGCCTTAGTCATTCCTCTCTTTCCCGAATGGCTCTGTATTTCACTGCGGTTTTAGTCAGCCAGAAAGCCCTCTCAGAGTCATGTGTTTTTCTTACAGTAGGCTTCACGGTGATGCTGGTGATGGCGTTGTTGTTATCACTAAGCTTACCACTGCTGCCTTTAGGCGTCAACAGCCAGGTGCAAGCAGAGCGGTGATTTCTCAGCTTGTGATCCTTCAGTTACTCAGCATTTCTAGGTTTCACTTCCTGCTTTTTGCCAAAGTTACATGTTTATATTTGCAGTATCACGCTCTTTCTTACTAGGATTCGATCCATGTCCACTTACGATCCAGGGAAAAGTCTGTGGACTCCCACCCAAGATGACGTGTGTGTGTTGGGGCTGTGATTCATCCCACAGCTGCCCCTCCTGACCGGCTCCAGCTCTGCATGAGCAAAACATGCAATGTTCAGACTGCTGTTTACAACAAACCTGAGCTCATAGCAGTGGGGAAAGTAAAGCCGCTTTCACACTTGGAATTTGCGGTAATGCCATGTTCAATTATCCAGGTAACGTGATTGTTCCGCACAGATTAGGCTGTGCTCACGTGAGACTTGGATTCTGCGGGACTCGATTTTGTCAAAGCTTTGATGTCACTGCATGGTAATGCACTTCAGTCCCAGGCCTCAAATATATTTGATAAACAACTGTCCTGGTGTGACATTAACTGAGCTTTTTTTTTTTTTTTTTTTTTTTTAAATTCAAGAGGCTAACTGATATTATTTTCCATCCTTGTTTCTTTTCATTTACTCATTTATTCGAGTGCGCATTAATAAAAAGAAAAAATACTTTAACCAAACCTGAGTTAGCCCTGAAGGCGAATAAGTTTGTTTACACTGCATGAACACAAGGATGCAGTGATTGAGCGCGCCAAACCGGTCATGGCGCTGACAATGAAGCTCATCTGGTATCGAGTATTACGTAACAAGTAAAAATTAAATGGAGGTCATTTGTCAGTGTCATTGTAGAGCCCTGCTTTTGCTCTCACTTATATTTATTTAACCACAGCTGGTCAAAAACTGTGTATTCAATGCTGTACTTCAGCAGGCTCATAACTGTGGAACATCAGCTTCCTGCCAACACGGGAAACTTCTAAATTCCTCCCAATATCTTCCTAATGAAAAGCATTATATCGAAGAACACGGTGACCTTTAGAGTGCTTTGCAAAGGGAACATCGCTGCCTGTGGTTTGAGAAAGCGGCTAGCGTCTTTAATAGAGAATCTGCTCTGGTTGGCCAGACTACCTGACAGATATACACAGAACTGCCACAAGTTTGGATAAGTTGTGCATGTGGGAACAGAGCCACTTCAACTCAAAACTATCAGCTCTTAAAATTCTTGAGTGGCTCTAACCCTGAAATGGCTTACAGATACCTCAATATTTTCAGTCTTTTCTGAAAAGACAAAAACAACTAAAGAAAGATGATGTGGAGTGGTGGAAGAGCTCTGGGGGAGTGATAGTGTTATTACTGTTATCAATTGCTTGTTACCCTTATTATCCTCAATGACTATTCTTTATGAGATATCATGGAACTGGACATAAATTGCAGGTCACTTTGGCGTGACCTTTGGCGTAAGGTCAGTGGTGGCCCTTGGTAACTTTTTGTGTGGGGTAGAAGTACTACTCTACATTAATCTACTACTCTACATTCACTTCATGTGATAATTTGATAGAACTTCAGAACCAAGAGAGACCAAGAATGATGTAAGTTAAGCTCTTCTGTTGCAGTCATCACAGGAGACTAAACCTTCCTAACACCTCACGAGTGATTAAAGGTAAATAGATTCTGGACGTTGATGAAACAAATATTGGTTTGCTTATAACTTGAATGCTGACAGGTAGCGTTTGATATGTGGTATCTATAAGGAGCTATTTGTATTGTTTCATGCAGGATTTCACTTCTTAATCCCCCTCTCCACCCACCCACACACACACACAAACACACATCTCTTATCCCTCTTCGCGCCAAAAGAGCCAGCAGGAGAAACTGAAAGAAAAGAGAATGGGCCTCCGAAAGGCGAGGAAAGAGAGTCGAGTTGAGGAGCAAGTGAGTGAGATGGAGAATGAGAAAATGAGAAGGAGAGACAGCATGGAATCTTTTCTTTGGGGCCTTAAAGACATGTTTTCCTCAGATGTTGGCTCTTCTTCAGATGCTAATAGTCCACTATTCCCAAGCTGGGCCTTAGCATAACAATGCAGTGGAAGTGAAAGAGCTAAACCTCTGCTTTCTTTAAGAAGCCAAAGCTGGGCTTTTCTCGTAGACTAATGCCCCTTTCTCTCTTTGTGCTCCCAGTGAAAGGCCTGTGGAACGCAAAGGCAAGGTGATCACAGAGTTTACTGAAAATGAGACTGAAACAACACATGTGCCTGGACTAAAATTGTATTGGTGAAGTCAGTGAAATTCAGGAGAAATGACCAAATATAGAGCAGTGAGCTGGATGGCCCCGAGCCAGGGTGCTCACTCTCTCAAGTATGATGACAACAGCCATCTTGGATATTATCAGCTTTTGCTTTTAAAGCTGTGCTGAATTATGTCTGTTGGAAGACCCCGACCCAAATGTTATGACTGTGTGTCCACGCTGACTCTAAGATGACAGTGTCCCATCTGAAATATGGTTGTGAGCCTGAAGGGTTGTTGGATGAACTACAGTCTGACCTTGATGAGGCCCTAGATACTGTTTGTAAGGCCCTGATAGTCCTTGATAACAAACACGGAACATATGGCTTTCTGCTTTATCATTTATCAGAGCAAAATAAACGGGATCAGAGGTAAAGGACATGCAGGAGGACACAAAGATACCGGTTGCATTGGCTGCTCCAAAACATCGTGACTTCAACTTATCCATGTTTGTACAGAGTTGGACTGTTCCTTCTTGTTCTATGTATTTCATTATTTTTGCCTTTTTATTAATAGGGATCGACTGAAAGTTGGAAAATTTTCAAAGGACACATACTGAAATGTGGTTTCAAGACTGACTGCATGTTTTAATACACAGAAGCAGATACAAATATTTGGTGCTTAAAATATGTGACATTTGCATTCAAAGGGAATTCATAGCTTTAAGAAAGCAGTCAGCAATTTAAAGAAATAAATGCTATTATGGTAAAGAATATGCAAAATAGGTTAAGCTTTACTTTTCAGCAAATAGAAGTTAAAAAGTAGATGCACAGTGTAGGTAAGGAAAGAAAGTGAAACACAAACACACCAACAGTGCATTTACACAAACACAGTAAATGATATTGAAAAAAAAAATGATTATAAATTGCAGCCATATACTTCATTTATGTTTTGTGAAGATTTAATAGCTAAGCTATTAGATGGCAGCGTGCATACGCATATTGCTAGTTAGCTGAGCTAGCTAGCAATAGCTAGCCCATATACATATACAAACACAGTCCATCCATCCAGTTTCTTCCGCTTATCCGGGTCAGTCTAAGCAGAGAAACCCAGACCTCCCTCTCCCCAGCCACCTCCTCCAGTTTATTTGGGGACACCGAAGCGTTCCTGGGCCAGCTAAGAGATATAATCTCTCCAGGGTGCCCTGGGTGTGCCCCGGGGCGTCCTCCCAGTAGGACATGGCCGGAACACCTCACATGAGAGGCACCCAGGAGGCATCCTAGTCAGATGTCTGAACAACCTCAACTGGTTCCTTTCGATGTGGAGGAGTAGTGGCTCTACTCTGAGACAATCTCGAATGACTGCACTCTTCACCCTATCTCTAAGGGAGAGGCCAGCCACCCTTTGAAGGAAACTCATTTCCGCTGCTTGTATCTGTGATCTCATTCTTTCAATCACTACCTAAGCTTGTGACCATAGGTGAGGATAGGGATGTAGATCGATTGCTCGACAGCTTAATTTTTATGCTCAGCTCCCTCTTCACGACGATGGACCGGTGCAGTGTCCACATCACTGCAGCTGCAGCCCCAATCAGTCTGTCAATCTCCTGTTCCCCTCTCTTGAAGATGGGAAACACTACCCCAGTCTGCCAATCCAGTGGCACCACCCCAGTTCTCCACGGAATGTTGCTTGTCAACTAAGACAGCTCTACAACATCCAGAACCTTCAGAAACTCAGGGCCAATCTCATCCACCCCAAGGGCCCTGCCACCAAGGAGTTGTTTAACTACCTCAGTAGCCTTACTCCAAGTAATGGGTGAGCTGCTTCCTCTACAGAAGGCATATCAGTGGGAATAAGGAGGTCCCCAAAGTATTCCTTCCACCACCCCACTATATCCTCAGTTGAAATCAGCAGTGCCCCACTCGTACTATATACTGTGTGAGTAGAGCACCGCTTTCCCCTCCTGAGTTGCATGACGGTTTGCCAGAATTGCTTTGAGTCAGTCTGAATTTTTTTTTCCATAGCCTCACCCAAGTTTTTGCTTCAGCCACCACCCAAGCTGCATTCTAGTTGGCCTGCTGGTACCCATCACTTATCGCCAAAATCCCACAGGCTAACCAAGCCTGCTAGGACTTCTTTTTCAGCTTGATGGCTCCTTTGACCTCCGGTGTTCACCTACTGGTTTGAGGATTACCACCACAACAGGCACCAACTACCTTCCACCTGCGGTTCAACAATGGAGATGTGGAACTTGGTCCATTTAAACTCAATGTTCTCAACCTCCCTCAGAATGCTGTCAAAGTTCTGTTGGAGGTGGGAGTTGAAGATCTCGTGATCTGAGGCCTCTGCCAGGCATTCCGAGTGCACCCTCACTATAAATTTAGGTGCACCAGGTCTGTCCATCATCCTTCCCCACCACCTGATCCAACTCACCACCAGGTGGTGATCAGTTGACAGTTCAGCAGTTCAGCTCCTCTCTTCACTCAAGTGTCCAGAACACACAGCCACAGATCAGATGATATGATTGCAAAATCGATCATCAACCGCGACCTAGGGTGTCCTGGTGCCATGTGAACTTATGGACATCCTTATATTCAAACATGGTGTTTGTTATGGACAAATTGTTGTTTGCAGTCACCGGATGGAGCACCCTTAAACACCCCACCCAACAACTCCAAGAATTTTGGATACTCTGAACTGTAATTTGACACATAAGCACAAACGACAGTCAGGACCTGTTCCTTGGCCTGAAGGGGGCAGGGAAGCGACCCTCTTAGCTGCCAGTGAAAAGTCTGATGTACAGACAGTGAGCTGAGGGTATACAAAGATACCCACCCCCGCCCCCGAGGGCAACTCCAGACTGGAAAAGAGTCCAGCCCCTCCCCAAGACTGGTTCCAGAGTCCAGGCCATGCATTGAAGTAAGCCCAACTATATCTAGCTGGTATATCTCTCAACCTCACACACTAGGCCAGGCTCCTTCCCCACCAGGGAGGCGAAATTCATGTAACAGTAGCTAGCCTGAATAGCCAGGGATCGGTCCACCAGGGCCTCCGCCCTTGGCCGCCTGACACACATTGTACTTGAACACTATGACGCTTCCTGCTGATGGTGGGCCTACAGTAGGGCAGCTACCAGGCGCTCTCCCTCAAGCACCCTCCCAAGAGTAACCTCCACAGGTCTGGCTTGAGCCCGGGGCCCCGGTAACCCTATCCCAGGCAGGGTAAATTGATCCCTTGATCTTTCTTTCATAAAGGTCATCTGAATGGCTCTTTGTCTGTCCCCTCACCCAGGACAAATTTGCCTTGGGAGACCCTACCAGGGTGCAAAAGCCCCCGGACAACATAGCCCCTCAGATTCCTGGGACACACAAACCCCTCCACCATAGTAAGGTGGCAATTCACCGAAGGGCGACAAACACAGGTACCTGCTATACAGAGATGCTGAAAATACACACATTCATCACTTAAGTAGAAGTAGAGATACTTGTGTTAAAAATAGTCTGGTAAATGTTGAGTTACTGATTAAACTTCTTTACTCAAAGTAAAAGTGAAAAAGTACAGTAAAAAGCAGGTCTTTGGAAGAGATTTCTATCAGCTATTTTTGTGCAAAGCAGACTAAACCTCAGTTAACATAATCATAATAAAATATTATTTTATTTGATCTTCTAATTCTCATGGATGTACCCAGCTTTAATATCATTTATCTGGAACAAAAGAAGAAAAAAACAAAGGGAATTTAAAAAAAAATGTAATTACTTTTGCCTTTATTGCAGATGGGTGACTTTGCCTCCACACCTAAACAGAAAAATGAGTACAGTCAGGTGTTAAAGTGGAATTTGGCAGGTGGGGAAACCCTACAATCAGTTGTAGTGGTACAGCACATGGGGAAAAAAATCACATAGAAATAACTCACAGTAATTTCGAGCACAAGCAGATTTTTGTGTACAGGCTTTGATCACCTGAGCCATGCTGCTGCTTGTTGTGGATTTAGCCAACTATATTCAAGATATAAGCAGAGGTTACATGTAGTGGTTGGTGACACCAACCAATTGTTACTGATCTCATGTTCACTGACAACAGCGCCATCTTCGCCATTGATGACTCTGAGAATATAGGTATCCTGTACATACAAACATTACCTGCAATGCTCAGCCTTATGGCCTCAAGATCAGCACAGACAAGATGAGATGTCTCACAATGGCTCAATGGCCATTGTCCATCTTGATGGCATTCAGATTGAACAGGTTCGGGAGCTCAAATATCTCAGCTTACTGATAACAGAGAAGACAATAGTGTCGACAGGGGAGACGTGTAGCTACCTGCTGCGGTGGCACCTTGTGACAAGGGAGCAGCTCAAAGTGGCTACTATATGCAGATGTTACATGAGCTATCATGGCTGATTTCCAGTGTTAGGCAGTATAAAGCTAGTATAAAGGGAGACTTCAGTTGGTGAATCTAATCACCATAATCATCTTAAATTGAATTTCATCTCTGCCACTCTTAATGTAACCTAATGTTGGTCAGAAACACCGCAGAGCTCAAAGACCAACCTAACACTTGTAGCCTGCACTAAACAAAAATTTTCATGCAACAAATAAAAAGTTACTATACTTTAATTTGTTTTGAACGACGTCACATTATGGAAAAAATAACTTTAGCAACACGTCATGTATAGCTCCAGTAAATTTCCTGTTTTCAAATATCACCAAGCAGTCCTAACCTTTGAAAATAATCTCTATTTTTCCTCCCCTGTCCTGCCTTTCTTACATCTTTCTCCATCTCTGAGCAAGAATTTATCTCACATTTCCTGGGAATGCAGCTTTAGCTTTACCTTTAGCTAGCAGACGCACTGTGTGACCAACTGCACAGAAACGGTTTGTGTATTTGCCCATATTTGTTGATCTGTTGGAAACGTCGCAAATTACCTGCCACTTAAAAAATGCTCACTCCTTTTCTTTGGGCGCTAGCTAGATCTGCACCAAAAACACCTTTCCAGATTACTCCAGCCCACTTTACCCCCTGAGGACAGAACTAGAAATTATGCATACAAACTATGTTTTTTTGGCTCTTTCATCTCTTCAGTGATCCACATCAGCTGAAGTGAAGCTATCAGCTGATGTGGATCACTAGCTGCTAGTGATTCGTGAGTTATTTAAAAAATAAAATAAAAATTGTACAGTGGTTTTGAAGTATGAAATTAGCTATAGTTACAAAAATACCTTTATTTATGCTGTAGAGCTGGGCATTTTAAAATGTTTGCATCTCTGGGGATTTATTCTCTTTTGGAGCGAGCCTCCAAAAGACAGTCCAGAATTAGTTTTTGGCACTTCTAACTTAATTTTCCACCCGCAGTGATTTTGCCACTTGAGGCCAGATAGTAATGCCGTCACTGATAAGACTTTAAAGGCGTCAGCATAGTGACGTGTGATTTCGAAGAAAACCAGATTGGCTTTCGTTTGTGTTTATCTCACAGCGACAACAGCTGTCTGAGAGTATTGTTGCATTATTAGCTGATTAAATTTGTACATTCCTTTTTGCTTTGTGGTCCAGCCTCCTGTCCAAACAAACACTGGAGCTTTTTCAAAAGGGACTTCAGATGGTGTCAATCTGGCTGCTTTAAGTGGCCCCTAGTTTCCAGCTTTTAACCTATTAACACCTATAATGTTCCCCCATCTCTCGCTTTCTCCATCCTTACAGATCTACTTTACTCCCTCTCTCTCTCTCTCTGTTTATGCAGATAAGCAGTTGGTCCAGGTGCAACACAGAGGAAGTTAGCACCTCCTCAGCACAGAGACACACTCTATTTACATGCAAAACACTGGGCTCAGTCAGAAAACGTGTGAACACAGGTGTGTGTGTGTGTGAGAGAGAGAGAGAGAGAGAGAGAGAGAGAGGGATGTTGTTACTGGAGCCACTAATCTGTTTGTCCTGATGTACTCTGTGTTTGCCTCGATACTGTTGGATCTCAGCATTGTGTAATTAGATGCTTTGTGGAAACAGTTTTCTATTGTAGACTGGGGCAGATTGCAGAAGAAGCAGCTGAAAACATGCCTCTTGCAGCCTGTATTTACTTGTGCTGAATTGAGCTTTTTGGGCTCTTTCATTTCTGTGCGTGTATACATGTGTAGGTTGAGAGGAAGTCGGTGGTGGCACCCAATGTCATTTTAAGCGGAGCGCCTGGCGCCACGGCATTGGGAACATCACTCCTTGGTGCCAGGCTCATTTTTATAAGCACTCAGTAAATGACACACAGCTGGCGGCATTGAGACAGCTGTCACTGCCGTCACTATGCCTTAATCTGCCTCTCCCTCCCTCTATGCGTCTTTCCCTCTCTTTCCCTCCACTCTCTCACACTGTGGTGTTCAGCTGGGCTGCCTCCCTTCCTCCTCCCTCCTCCCCTCCCTTCAGGGTCCAGACTTCGTGGAGCCGAAGCTGCAAAAAACTTACTTCCTGGAGCTGGTACTCACTTCCTTTGCTTTTTGTGGGACTTCCTGTGCTGCCTCTGTGATCAGGCCGGTCAGAGCTGACTCTCTGGGAGAAACTTCCTGATGCACAGACAGCTGGGGAGATAATTCTCTCTTTCTGCCTTTGTCAGGATTTTTTTCTGTCTTACTTTCTGTGTCTCCAGAGGTCTCTTTCCCCCCTTCTGTACTGTTTTTCCATTTATTCTGCTAAGCTGCAGGTTTATTTTTATTCAATGCAAAGCGAATTAGATTCCCCAGAGACAGATCTTCTTCTGAGAGAGCAAACCTATGAAGGACAGCATTATTGGCAAATTAACCTAACAGATATCACACAGCCATATATCTCAGACCAAGACACAAGTAGCAGTTTATCCCTGCTGATCTGGAGAAAATATCCTACAATATCGCACCAGGTTGTCCCATCCATTAGCACTGATGTTAACCTCATCTAGCGCCTCTCCCTCCCCTCTGGCTGTGAGTGGAGGAATGTAGTGGGTGTAGGTGTGTAGGCCCGGGTAGCGAGCAGAGACTGGCTCCAGTCGGTACGCCAAGCCCACGAGCAGGCTTCTGTCATGGAGCAGACAGGACAAAGCACAGACACCCCGCAAGGAGGAAGCCTCAGTAGTTGAGAAAGCACAGGCCTACAGTTGGAAACAGATAGCAATTGAGGGAAAATGAGCACAAGGAGTGCAGGGGGTGTTGGATAGACAGTATTTTGATGTTTGATGTCTGAGGTATAGGTGTATCCCAATCCTGCAAAATACCTATCACCTTTAACCTATCACCTTTATTCCATACATTTTAACTGATGCATGTACTGCAACATTTTTGTCTTTGGAGGTCATATGCAACAAGAATGAAAACTTCCTGTCAAAGCACCTTCCTTTTTAAACTAGCATATGTTCACCTTATGCTGCTTCCTCTCTGCATATCCATCTGGCCACCTGGGCCACTGGTGACAGCGGGATGGCAGGTCCAGGGTCAGGCCAGAGGGCAGCAGGAAGCAGTGACTAGCCTGGGGGACACAGGGCTGGAGCTTATGGTGCCCACACATCTAACCTAATTGGAGACTACGGTCCACTAAGAACCAGTGTGCCATCTCAGCATCCTTGTGCAGAGAGGCCAAACTGTGAGAATTGCCTTTGAACTGGATTGATGTGACTCACATATGGGCTCCTTGCAGGCCCACTGTGTCTCAGCAGATACTATGTTTTGTGATAAGGACAAATGGGCTTTAGTGTATTCCACCTCTGTTTGCACTGAGCCTCTCGTATGTTTGAGGTTCACTGAGGGGAAGGACGAGGCAGAGGCAATAAATAGCTGGACTGCATAACAAGTGTTGTTTCACCTGAACACTCAATGTGTAGTCAAACAAGCCCGAGGGATACTTATTGATGAGTGCAGCTACTTAAGGTTCAAAAGGCCTTAGTTAACGTCTTACACAGATAATATCAGAGTCCAGAATCTCAACTATGCAAACAGAGCAGAAAGAGGGCAAGTAATACAAAACCTCTGGTATTTTCTGCAAACAAGAACAACAACAGGTGTGGGAACGCAGTCTTATTCTCAGGTCATCATAATTTATGTGATGTAGTTTCTGGGACTCAGTGATCATGGGAATGAGGGAGGGATGGATAGTGTCTCCTGCCCAGAATGAGACCTGCACTCTGGGCATATGCCAACGGGAACCCCCAGTTCTGCAATGCTCTGGCGCTGGTCTGCCTGGCTCAGCCCAGCCTAGTCTGGTTGGCTGTTCCCTAGAGTGCTGAGTGACAGGAGAACAGTGCAGACTCTTCACACATCCCTCACTTCCTGAGGCTACTGCTGGGCTAGGTCGCCCTCAAGGAGCTCCACATGGCAGCAGGCTAAGTACACACACAGGAAGAAGTGACATCTGAAACAGCAGACGCTGCAACAGCTTGTTTGTCAGCTCTTTAAACTGCTGAAAGTTTATAGTGCCTGTACTGTATTCGCAAGGTCCACAACATTGCACTAGAGCATCTGCCAAATAACAATATCCAGCATTTAAATGCCACATAAATACTTTATTTCACTAAAGTGCAGTAAAACACAACAATTACAGTTTGTTAAAAATATATGTTTGAGTCTATGACAAATATGTTTGTTCAGAATATACAGAGCAGCCATTTGGCCTGTTATTCCCAAAGGGGGGAAAAAAAGCAAAGAATCTTTCATAAAAGTCATTTTTGTAGATGGGGATATGTCAATAAATAATACACTTTTTACAACAAAAGAGACACAAGTTGATTTTCTGCCATGCAAGATTTCTGCTGCTTGTTAAAAATCATAGAAACTTGGCTGATACTTCCTTTAAAAATCATTCTATTCATTAATTCAGCACTTCCTAGGTATTAACCAGCTTAGCCCAGAATTTTTTTCTCCATATAAAAGGAGATGCTTTAGAAGAGCTCAGGGATGAATGTGTAATGAGCTCGAAATAACCTAAAGCCCCTTTTTTTCCTCTCTTTTTCTCTTCTCTGTGTCCTCTCTCCCTCCTCCCCTCCCTGTCCTTTTTTTTCTCCTCTTTTGGGAAACATGCCTTTCCCAGCTGCACAGCCCCCACAGCGCGAGGCCAGGCCAGGAGCACAGCTGGCCAGACTTGGTGGAGCCAGTCGACAGGCGCATGGAGCGCAGCCCGCCCAGGGCCCGCTTCCTCCGCAAACATGCCCAGGTGTGGGGCCTCTGAGCTGGGCTTCTGATCTCCACCAAACAGCAGTGTGTGTGTGTGTGTGTGTGTGTGTGTGGAGGGAGGGATGGTGGGATGAGGGATCAAGAAGGCAAAAGGGGGGAAGAGGAGGGGGAGGAGTAGAAGGGGGGGGGTTGTCATGGAGTGGGGTGGGGGGCGGGAGGGGGGTGTCCCTGCTGAAGCTGTGTCAACATTGTGTGCTAAGGTGTGTGAGTGTGTGCATCTGTCTCTCCCTGTGTTTGTGTTTCGGGAAGTGAGGGGTCACCCCTGGGGGAGACAGTGGGCAACAACAATTACTGCAGCATTGTAGCTAAATTGTGCCTGAATTGTTCGTCCCTGCCCACAGCCAGCCGGTGCCAGGAGAGAAAAGCTTAGAGTGGGTACGTAATTACTGTGCAGTGGCTCATTTGAAAGATGCAACACTGCTTATTAGCATATAATAGAAAATAAATGATCACCTGCAGGATGAGTACACACTCACGCTGAGCTCAGGGGGCTGTTTGAAGAATGTAATTTTGGACAGATTACTGATTACTTTCCAGATTTTTATTTATTTTTTTTGGGGGGGGGGGGGGGGACTCAGCAACACTAGCAGACTAATAAAGATAAATAATGCAGAATATTTATTTATCTTTATTAGTCACGAAGAAAGTTCTTTATTTGTCTTTATTATTCACTTGGTGTTGATTTTTCGGTTGAGACCACTTTGTGTTAACTCCAGACTTCTGTTGGACACTTTGAACACTTAAAAACGACGACACACTCCTGCTCAGGCCACAGAGCTTGCGTGAGTAACGTTCCCATAAATCACTTCATAAATCATCGTACAAATGTCTGATTTCAGATGGCGTTGCAGCAGTAACATTACCTTTGGCTGATTTGATATGCAGCTCCCTCCCCTGCCCCTTCATTTTACTGTGTTACAACTGTTGGTGACCTCACATTGGCCTGGTTGACATCCAACCCAAGCATTTAACTTTATAACCAGATTCCAACACACACACACACACACACAACGCCCTTAAATGTATGGAACGACCTCCTCATGGCGCACCAGATGAAACGCGGTATAACAGGAGGCGCATGAGCTGGGGTCAGATCAGATAAGTCGAGGCCAGACTGCCTGAGATAAGCTTTTTGAACAGCTCTATCTGCTGCGTCAGGGAGATGTTCACCCCTCCAGCCGTTTCACATGATGACTGCTAGCCAGGCGGCTGCTGCTGGCTTGTTTGTGGCCTAGCCCTGTTACTAATTAACTAGGAGAGGCCAGGGCCCTCTGACTGACTGCCTTGTCTCCTACAATCCCCCCAACTCAGGACTGCTCATGCATGCATGCTAACTGACACTCATGTAAATACACGCTGACACACAGACTCCTATCTGTTGTGGACCCCAAGAGGATCTGAGATGGTGTAGGTGGCCCTCTTGTGGTATAAAATGAAGCCTTTTTGAGAATAGCAACCAGGTCTTCATAGTGTTTGGGTCTGTCGTTCTCTAAAACCTTCCTCAAACCCAAAAAACCAAATGGTTTTGAGTAGTCGGGTAAACACTCACAGTTATTATCCTTTATGAGTTAGCAACTGATCATTCAAACAAATAATTCAGGTATCTTATAGAAACGATCATGCCATTAAAAAATATAACCTCTGGAAAGTCAACTAATACTTGACATAGCTAAAGTGTAATTAGATAAAGCCTGGCCTAACATTCAGCCTCTGTAGTGGCAGTATAAATCCAGTTTAAACCGACAGACTGTAATGACAGCGTTAAGTAACATGCACTTCAACATGGGCAGTGATTCAGAAGTGTTTCATTCAGCAGAGTGAATGGGACACATTAGAAGCGGCCATATGACAGGACAGCGTGTTAAGTCATAAGCTAAGTGAGCTTTGTTTGCGAGCTGTATCCCTTCGAACACGGATAACGACTGTTAAGCAACATGCAACCAACATTCATTAAACAGAGACTTCCTCAGACAGACCATTATCAGAATAAGCCACAGCCTAGAGACAGCTATGAGCCACCAGCTACGGCTGCCTGTGTCAGCATCCACATAAGCTGCTGCAATACTTCAGTTTCATTTTAGTTGCATGCTACTTAGCAGTAGTTACCTGTGTCTGTGCAATATAGTCCAAGGATACAACTTGCAAACCAAGATACAAATAGTAGCTCACAAAACTTTAAATGTCACCCATAGAGAGCTGTCACAAACGGGGAAAATATCCATAGAGACCAAACCAATTTTTGTTTGTTTGCTTGTTTGTTTTGTAACAGCCTGTAAACATGTTGGTTTTCTCTAAAATCTGGCCTTTTATCATTGGAGTCTGTGTGGACTCACTGGCTTTTAGAGCTTGCCTCAAGTGGCCATTTGAGGAACTGCAGTTTTTGCCTATTTGTGTTGGCTCTGTTAATCAGCCTTGGAGATTGCTTCTTCCTTGAACCATTAATTGACTACTGAACTCCAAATTACCCCCGATGCATCCATGTATAACTGTGTGTGCATCAGCCAAAGCTTTGTGTGCATAGAATAAAGCGACATATATGAATTCCCATCCTTTAGTATTTAATTCATCCTATAACATTTCCCCGAGCCTGCCTCTGATCACGTCTTCAGTTGTTCAACTAAATTATGGATACTGACTTTGCAGCAAACATAAACAGCGAATACTGTAACGGGAGGGCTGACAATTGCTTAAGCACTGATATTAACTCAATTACATCCCTCTAAATTTCTCTCTGTGGCTGTTAGGCCCACCCATACTGTAGATTTGAACTAAGCAACACCCACCATCACTCTCACTGTAGTGATATGTTTGATTCTTGCACACTTCATAGTTTAATGAGGCCTGAGCTTCTGATGACAGTGCAGCCAGAGGTCTGTGCAGTGTTTTAGCAGCTTTCTCATCCCACGGTGCAGAGGTTAAAGTCCAGTTAACCTCAGATGTCTTAGAATTCCACACACTGTCAGCTGTTGTTTCCTGCAGCTTCATATTCAAACTCTGGCCCCTTGATGCTGGGAAACCTAACTCTGTATCCCAGAGAAAAGGAGCAAGTCGATCAAGAAGTCTGAACAATCATAAAGTGCAAACACATGCACTCACACACACTAAAGAGATGTGTGTTTTCCTCTCTCCCAGGAAGTGAGTGTGTGAGCACTGCCACTCCTAGGATCTCACCGAGAGTAAGCACTGTTATACTGAAGGGGATCAGCAGGGATTTGTTTGTATGAGAATGTGTAAATAGGTGTATTTGTGTGTTTCACTTACCACTGGTTGGACTAAAAATAGTGGCTGCTCACCTGTTCATACACACACACACACACACACACACACACACACACACACACACACACACACACCCACAGACACACA
>JAVDPK010002348.1:95861-123013 GCA_034780415.1 Cichlasoma orientale
CACACACACACACACACACACACACACACACACACACACACACACACACACACACACACACACACACACAGGCCTCCTCCTCCTGTGTTCCTGCTCGCCTGGACTTGGATGTTATAAACGCTGCCCGTGACCCACTGAAAGACTTTGTTTCTCCTTTAAAATAGCTCATTCTGGTCTGACAGAGTACAATGAGAAATCTGGATTTAACTGCATGTTTGTGGTCTGCATTGCTTACTATATATGGGCTGGGCCTCCCAGTCCAACATCTAATTATGTGTTGAGCCCTGATGGGAAAGGATTACACATACACACTTCCATCCAGCAGGAATCTGTAATTGTGTGAACGCACTCTGTGGATGTTGGAGTGGATGTGAAGTATGGGAAGCTATGTGCTATTGAAGGAATGCCCTGGTGCCAGTGAGACTAGGGAGCAGAGCGAGCAGACGAGTTGTGGTGGAGCTAAATGAGGAGAGACGGGAGCGTTTATGACACAGAGCTGCATTCCTCTCTGATCTATAAGCAGTTGTGTACTGGTGGGCATCATCTGTATTTAGGGGAGCACCTACAGATAGACACACATGCAAACATGCACATAAAACCTAAAGGCAGAAAGGTGTGCATGGAAAAGGGTGGTAACGCTTCAAACTTGGAGCCCTCTCTATCTCGTATAGGCAGCGAGGGAGACTATTACAGGCATAATGCGGCACAGTGGGCTCATCGGCGTCTGTCTGTCGCTGGCTAGCCCGTTTTGGGGGTCCAGGCGGAGGGGTTTTGTGGCTGCAGTGCTGCCTGAGGCCTGGCTGGGGTGATTTACAGGCGGCGTGGGGACATGTGCCGGGGATACTCCCAGAGCAGCCTGGTGGGGGCCAAAACAGCCACACTGCTGCTGCCTGCACATCTGGAGTCTAGACTGAGTGGCTCTGCCGAGCGCCTCACTCTCTCCCTTCTTCTCTCTCCACATCCATCCATCCTTCTCCCTCAGCTGCTCAGCACTCGCCCTCCCCGACCCAAACTTTATCCACTGTTTGTGTAGCTGCCGGCTCTCCACTGAAACTTAGGATCGGCTCTCACTTTTTCCTGTCTCCCACTCGCGTTCCCTCACCCTTGTCTCTCTCTCTCTTCTTCTTCCCTCTCGCCCGACCTCTAACACATCTGATGAAGGACAAAATTGCCAGAAGAAAAAAAAAAAAAAGAAAGAAAATGAGCAAAGCGTCACGGAGTGCATGTGGAAGATATCACAGAGGCGATTGTTATTCCTCTCCCCCTGAAAGCTGGAACCAAGTGTCCACAGGGGGACCTTCCAAGTGATCTTTCAAGGAATTGAGGATCAGTCTCCTGAGCCAAAGCGCAGTCATATAAACACATTGGCTCTGACATACATAATAAACAGCGGTGATAAACACGATACCTCGCGCGCCCGCTCTTGCGCGCACGCGGCCTTGTTTTAATGGTGGCTCCTGTTGGTTTCTGTCAGGACAAATGTTCCTTGTTTTGCTGAAGCCCCTTTCTTCCTCAGCCTCGGTCTTTCAAACGTAAACACCCACACGTCTTCTCCTGCGCTGATACCCACCACCTATCTCTCCTTGCTTAGACTCACGCACATAAAGACATAAAGCTTCTTATGCTGACTTCTTTTCTCATAGCTTTCTCACACATACATCCCATTAGGGAACAGTCATCGGCTTTGTATGAGAACAATGTTTAAACAGAGACACGTGTGTTATCTCGCATTACATGACGGGGGGAAGCTCTTATATGCATAAGATAAATATTGTTTGGCAGTTTGGCAAACAGTAGTTGAGACACACACTGTTATGCAAATGACTTATTCTGCCCAACAGTGGCTGTTTTAAATCTTAGAACTGTGTACACAGTAAACAGCATGCATCAGGGTTTCCCCCTTGGCACGTGAGCACAGTCACAATAGTGTTTCCCTCTTAAACAGTGGAAAGTTGTAGCAAAAACAATTTCTTTCATTGGCTCCAGAGAAGCAGGCGTCAGCGTGATTTACTGCAGACAAACAAACATGGACCTCTCTCTCTTTCCATGTAGCCTTGTTTCTTTTATACGCACGAACACGGGCTTCTCGTTACCGTTTTCACCTCTATTGCATTCACACCATGTCACATACTCCAGGACACATGGCCGCGTTCAACTCTCTGGTGTTAAGCAGGTCATAAAAGGCAGCTACGTGATACTCTCCAACAAGGCCCGAACCTGTGCGGCTGCTCGACTGACTGTCGCCTGCTTTCCTCTCCCTCCCCTGAAATGGAACAAATTATCCAGCTACTTTGGTAAAACAAGGTAATATATTCATTTTAGAAAGAAGTCGAGAGAGAAACGTCTATAGATTACATCTGGACAGCGCCAGTTGGTGTTTGCCTTCTCTGGAAGCCATTAGAGCAAAATAGTTTCCCTGGTCTATCTGAATGGTCTTCTCTCACGTTTCACTCGGGGTGAACCTCGCACATCTTCTCACCACCTGGATCAGCTCCGGTTCCCACCCTTATTCTTTTTTTTTTTTTTTTTTCTGTCACAGGACAGATAAAGAGAGCGAAAGAAGGGAGAAAGACACTAGATACAAGAGAGGGAGGGAGTTTTGTGTGAAAGACAAAGAGGACAAGTAGTCCCAAGTGCTAAAGGTGACCTCAGCTCTTCAGATTACAGGTGCTAACTGTCGTCATGGCCTCAGCTCAACTGCGCGAGGCCAAGGGTGTCAGACGTGGAAAAAGTTGAGTAGACACATTTGCTGCTCCGCGAGAGAGAGAGACGGCTCCGATGTTCTTTAAAAAAAAAAAGTAGTGCCAAGCTAACTCTGGCTGATGTGATAACAAAATGTGCTCTCCACCGATGTCCTAAAATACCTCCTATTGGTCATTGGCTTAACTACTTTGTTCAATAGAGAACAAGACATTTTTGACCTGACCAAACAATAACGCAGCGGTGAAAACACTGCTGACGTACCTTTTTTCCCCCCACTGACAGCCATAAATAGGCCTCAATGTCAAGTGATTTACTGTAGAGCCGACTGAGAGGCAGCTGAATTTATTTGGTTAGTTCTCCAGTAAGTGCTGATTCATACCGTCCTAGTGAGAATCACATATTGCACAATAAATCCATGTGTGTGTCCAAGAAAAAGAGCCACCAGATTTTGTTTTCTAGTCATGAGCCTGCCCAGCTGAAGAAAATCTTTGGCGTCCCGTTGTTGCGCAACAAGCCACCGGCTGGCCTGCGAGGCGTATGAGATGCTGGTGTGTTGAGACCCGCAGATTGGCACAACATTGTGTGTGAATCATCAGGCTTACCAGGGCAACACCACTGTCAACACAAGTCTACCCAACGCCCCACTGGGAGAGGCCCAGCAGCAATGGCAGTGCACCCAGACTGGTATTAGCTGTGTTTGTGCTCTGAGAATAAGGCAAACACGAGCTTAGCTTGTTATTCTGCGGCTTAGAAAACATTCTGCCTAGTGATGGAGTCGGGTATGAAGAAAGCAATCGGAATGAAGCAGAAGGTTAAAAAGGCCGTGTGAATGATGTGACTGCCGAGCGACGGGTGATAACGTTATAAATGGAGGTGTGGAGAAAAGCAGTTGCACTGCATGTGTGCATCATCTGCAGAGTTTGGCAGAGTCAAATTAAACTGATGAATATTAATATATTGTTTCACGTTAATAGACTCAACAATCCACACATTCTTTTCAAAGTAAGAGTGCATAAAATGCTAAATTACACAATTATATTCTCACAATCATAAGGAATAATATGCACAATTGCTCACTGCTACACACCGGTTTGGTTGTCGGGTACGAACAGTAGTTTGCTCATACCCAGCAGCAGCTAGCTTGATTAATGCTTTTCTCTGCTGTTGCATAACATTGAGCTCCCTCACTTCATGATTTCTCGTACTAATCACAAAGGTCGACTTTTCACATGCTTTCCTTTGCTGTACAAGGTGCACGCTCACTGATTTCTCAGGCCACTGGTATATTATAGCTGGGAAATGTTTTTTTTTTGAGGCTGTAATACTAATGCTATATCCAAGCATCGCATTTCTAATTACTGATCTTTAACCCCATGTTTGTGGGGTTAAACACTTAAGCCCTACTTCCTGACTACAGCTGTGTTAAAAATTATACTCGAGAATTTATTTGATACATCTAATCAAAGGCTGTCCTGGAACTGTCTGTGGGAATGTGCTCAAAACGAAAGTGTCAGCAGTCATGCCCTGTCAGGTTAGAAGCGGGCCAGAACAGTCTCCGTGATGTTACTGTAAAACTCCATCAACACGTTCGTGTCAGAACGGATCATTGTTCTAAATTTGACTGATTGAACGAGCTTTTTTTTTGCACACGTGTGACGGTATTTGCCAAAACAGTCAGCCACGGGTGACTGTGTGAAGTACTTTGCAGTGCATCAGCTCCAGCTGTAACCCCCCACCCCCACCCCCCCCAGTGTGATAACTTGGTTTGCAACAAACTGCTTTAACAGGACTATTTTATGGCTGCGTGCAGGTGATGCTTAACCTTTCACTCAACTTATCCTGTGTCTCCCTCTTTCACTCGTGGTAATTTCACCTGTGTCACACTCACTGTAACGCCCGTAATAACAGCTCTATTTCTAATAACAAAAACAATTCTCAGAGCGATACTTAAACCGATGATAGGCGTCCTCTCCCAGGGTGTAGCCTGTTGTTACATCTGCAAAGGCTTTGCTCTATCTGTGAGAAAACCGGCAACTAACACAAAGAGCGAAGCTGTCATTTGCTCTTCAG
The DNA here is from genome assembly GCA_034780415.1 of Cichlasoma orientale. Classification (NCBI taxonomy): domain Eukaryota; kingdom Metazoa; phylum Chordata; class Actinopteri; order Cichliformes; family Cichlidae; genus Cichlasoma; species Cichlasoma orientale. Next base: position 100,635 of record JAVDPK010002348.1, read on the forward strand.
AGTTACAGCAGTTTTCGAGACTAAAAATAGGACTTTTAAGATAGAGCATGCAGTTTGGATGAGATGTTGTTAGTGCGTATGAGGCCTCTCCTCCAGGAGCTCAGTGCCTCTGGGAAATAATGAAAAACAAACAGACAGCCTTGATGTTGACTCGGGGAGAAGTGATCCACAGGTTATTGCTGCACCCCTCTTTCTCCTGCTCTCCCAGTTGGTGTAATCTAACCATATTGCCCCACACCCTCCTCCACACATACACCCTGGCCTCCAGAGCAATAGATGTCAGATGTTGCTGTCATGTCTCATTTACACCTATTGCAGCTGCAATGGATAGAAGGAGGTCATTCGCGATGCCAGCCTCTTTTACACTGAGGTCACCCAGGCTTTGTGTGAATGATTCTCATTAATAGCAATCATGAAAGGAAGCAGCGATTACTCTCCAGCGACATAGCAACACTGACATGGCAACTATGCACTGTTATAGATAAGCTGCTTGAACCTATGCAGCCATACAGCTCAGCATTCCTGATCAGGAAAAGAGCTGAAGGATTTCCCTGGCTTGGTGAACTGCTGAAGGCCCCCACCCCGCCATCTGCACAGGCCACGTGCCCTTAATGTTAAAGATTAAGAGTGTTTTTGTTTTGTTCTTTTACATTATGTAATCTGCACGCACAGAAAGAGGCACTGGAAGCATTTAATTAAAAACATTTAAAGGATACAGAGAGTCTGTGAGGTTAATGTAGATGGATGAGGATGGAGGGTGATGTTGGTAAGGGTGATGTGAGGGGATTAAGTTAGTATGATGGATTATCCCACACACCTCAAATCTGTAATTCACCCCCGCAGCCAACGACGGAACAAACAAGCTTTCATGTTTTTTATATTTTTTTCCAGAAATCCTTCACGCAGAAAAATTGACGCATTTTAGTGCTGCCAGCTGAAACTGCACCAGAGCAGGTCCCGCCTGCGTGCCTCTGAGACCGTGGAAGCAGTAAGCTGGTGGCGCCATCTTGCGTGTCAGGTGTGTATCTAAACACAGCAAATATGCAGCGAGCTGCTCAGGGAGCAATGCGGAACAGCAGGGCACGTTTAGCGGGGAAAGCACAGGTGCAACTAATAACTGCGCTCACCTGTGAGCTCGTGCGCATTTAACTCGACGACATCGCTTTAAAAGCAACAAAACCGACTATAGACACAGAATATACTGTCAGGGAAAAAAACAACAAAAAAGAAAAGAGAAGCTACACGTACCCATTTTCTCCACTTTAGGAAGCTGCTGGTAACAGTCGGCAGAGGTCGCTGCCAGATAATGCTGGCCCGCATCACAGGAAGGCTTAATAACGCAGGATGGGACCACTCAGGTGGGTGAAGTTGTCTTCATAAAGGACGAAGCAACAGGGATGTCAAAGAAAAAAAAAAAGGTTATCAAAAGCCAAAGAAAGTGTGCTTTGCGCTCATTCGTATAGATACACTTTTTGAATTGTTTATCTACCATAGCCATGACTAACTGTGGGTTTATTTTATTTTACAAGGTAAATTCATATTTAGGTTATGTTACAGCTGCATGGATAGCTGAAGGAGTGGTCAGGAAGGTTTACCGTGGGTGAAGGTCGTTTTGGGTTTTTTTTCAGCAATGCTTCATGAATTTTTTCTGTTTTATTTCTTGAGTAGTTTTGTTTTGTTTTGGGGAATAAATCACATAAAAGTGTTTTAGTATCTGAGGGTAGAGGTGTTTTTTCCCCCAGCTGCATGAGTCACCAATTTTGTGTTTATTCGGCAACACATGACTCAGACGCATTTTGTGCTGCACCAGGAGACTTAAAGCGCAGTTAACAGGTTACCACACTCTGCAGTCAGTGAACTGTTAAATTTGTGGTTTGATTAAAATAGGTTACTGTTATTCCGCCCCTGTGTTATTTACACAGCAACTTATTTGTGTTTGATGTACAAACTGTCCATGTTTTTGTGTGTGCGTGTGTGTGTTTCACTGACAAGAGATTAGTGAAAATTATGGAAAAGTCATGATGCACAACAGCGAGATAGAAAGCATCAGCCTTTATGGCCATAATTGTCCGTGGAGCTTCTGTTTTGTATAAATCTCATCTGTGCGGTTTGTTATACTAACAAACAATGAATGCAAGTGCTCATGTTTGCAGTTATGTCATGCAGGAGAACACTTTCATCAAGCCGTCACTGTGATATTAACAGACTGCGAGCCATGTTTGGAGATTCAATAAATTGAATAAATTATACATGATATGTCCCGGAAAATATTAGCCAACTCTAATCTCCGAACAAAACATTAGAGACCCCAAGAACTGTTTCAGCCTTCTTCCAGTTTGCCCCAAGATATCTAGCGAGGGAGGGAGACAGGCTGGTGTCTGTCATAAAATACTCCCACTGTTTCTCCCATCATTTCTCTCTTTCCCTTTCACGCAGACACAGGTCAGTGATATGGCTCAGCCAGTTGTTTGGGGGTATTTGGGACATCTATGTCTCTGTGCAGCTGCCACAGTAAGGTCATACAAACTCTGAATTATACTGTTATTCTTTTTATAGGCAGACTTGTTAACCACTGAAGAGAAGAAGCTCGGCACGACAGTCGTTTTCACCCGAGGGTAACAAAGCTAAGCAGATGCATAAGGTAGGGAAGATTACTGATTACAACTGCAAGGGGAGGAATTCAGGTCCTTAGTGTTAAGTAACAGAAAGAAATCTGCTACGTTCAAGCCGATGTGCTCAAGCCGTTTTTAAAAAATATATATTTCTAATGAGTACTTGTTAAATTAGAAACCTTCAGCATTATTTTGGGCACTATCTTCAAAACAATTTGTAATTACAACTGACATATAAAGCAGGTAGAAGCAGGTAATTCTACAAGTGCAAAACACTCAGCTAAACAGGCAGTACCTCAGTGTGTACTCAAGCACTGGACTGAAGTGCAGGGACTGTGCGTCGTGTCAGTCATAATTTTGCTAAAAGCAAAAGTCAAAATTATCTTCAGCCGTCCTGATCTTGATGAAAGTGATTTCTCAAGAATTACGTAAGGTAATTCTACCTTTCTTACTTTTGGATGAACCAATTTAGAAATTTAACCATGACATCATAATGTTGTGCATAAAATGCATTTTTCAACACCTTAACTCAGGAACAGGAGGGCAGATGGTGTCCATGTTTCATATCTGGTCAGAACCTAATCTCTGGTGCCCATTTATTAAAGTCCTTGAAATTCCTCTCTACGCAGGTCTGGGAGAAAAAGAGATGTAAACTGCAGCTTGACTGGAACGAATGGTGACAATTCTATTTTAAGTATACTTTATCCTGATGCTTCTCCAGTGTGACCTACATGCTAAAAAACTTCTGCAGAATCAGTGTGTAACACGGAGAGGAACTAATAGGTCTAAACTCCTTTTAGCTGTTTCAGTTTAAGGGTTCTGATATTGTGCACTGATGCATCGTTAAGACTCACTGGGATTATAGAACAGATTCATTTTTTTTAAGCCACCAGTAACAGCTGTGCTTTTTTCCTGCTATAATAAATCAAACAAAGGTCTATTATCTTTTATTCTTACTACAAGCTAAATGCTTGTGTGTGTAGATTTGAGACAAAGAGCATGCTTTCACAATCTAAATTCTATTTTCCATGTGTGAATAAACTTTGCACAAAAAGTAAGGAAATTTGTGTTTGGTCGATTATTTCTTTGTTGTCACAACTCTTCTTTGCAGTAAATGGAAAAATGCATTTGTGGGTTGAGCAGCAGAGTTGAGTATGTGGGTTGCACCCATGAAAAACTTGTCACATCTTCTCTGCCAGTGCCAACCAGCTCATTCTGCTATTGGCTCTTGTTTGGTCTCAGCAGCATGTGGAAGAACCATGCATCTCCAGCAGCCTGGCACCTCCTCCTCATGCTGGTCACCAGCTTGGTCACACACTGCTGTGGGATGGCATCCCATTCTTCATCCAGCATTTGTCACAAGTCAGCCATGTGTGGTTGTGTTGGTCACTCTGGCACGAACAGCTCGCCCATGCTGATCCCGCAAGAGTTCAGTGGGCTTGAGGTCAGGACTGCAGACAGGCGGTTCCATCCTCTCCACTCCCAAATTCTGCAGGTAGTCTCTGACAAACCCCCGCTCTGTGGGGCCGAGCGTTGTCATCTTGGAGGATAGAGTTCGGTCCCAAACTGTGCAAAGAAGATCTGGCAAGTTTTTCATGTTCGAAACCCACATACTCAGCTCTGCTGCTCAACCCACAAATGCATTGTTCTTACAAATGTGGCTCCATTTAAGGGGAAATAAGCAGGCTTTCCAACAGTATAAGATTTATCACCAAGAAGCAGCGTTACAACTAAGAAATAATCACCAAACACAAATTTCCTGACTTTTTGTGCTAAGTTTATCGCTGAGTACATTCCAGAAAGCATAAAGTGATTAGTGCTTTATAGTAAACTCAGTATAAGCACACAGTGTATTGTATAACAGGTAGTACTTAATTGGATTACTCTAATCTAATTACATGTAAGACCTCCCTCCTAAATCTCTCCATGTTCAAGAGTCTTATAAATTCACCTCATCTCAAAGCTAGATTTCTCTTGTGCACACTAAGCTCGCTGTGTGTCGAACATAACGTTTCTCATCCTCTGCCGGTGTGCCTTTATTTCCCCCTGTCCCTCCTATCCATCCATCTGTGCTCTTCCCTCGCTGACTTTGTCTCTCCTCTGAGTGTGTTCCAGCCTTATTGTAGTTTGAAGTGTTTCTGCTTCTAATGAGCCAATTGTTCTTGTGTTTTGTTTCCCTCGGGGAGTGTTGTGTAGCTAACATTCTGTTCACAACCATTTTAAAACATATTCACTGCACCAGGGAAGGATTGGGGGCCAACAAAACAATAATGCCTTGGAGCATGTACAAAATGAAAAATGTGTTAATGACAGTCGCAGCAGCGAAGTGACAGCGCATTCTTTTCCTGTCAATTAGACCTTGGTTATTCAAAAGCAATTTGCAACTCCCTGTAGAGTAAAATGTGTGCCATCTCCCAGGCCTTACTCTGTGATTGTGTAAGTGATGTATTCATTCCATTTCTCTGTGTGTGTCCTAGTTTGAGACAATATTAAGGTTAGAGACAAGCCACGGCACTGAATCTACACACTTTTTGTCTCATGAAAACACAGAAATATAATAGGTCTTTTTTTTTTTTTCAGGTGTGTGTGTTGCTCTCCTGCACAAGAGCATCTATAATGTTGCAAGGGATATTGATACAGCTGGCATTCAAGGCCTTGATTAATTGCCATGGCATTTGGCTGTTCTCGGTAAATGCCATATCCCATGCTGAGCGCTTGGTTAATGGATGTCTGCCCATTGCAGGCCCGGCATTGTCCCTTTCTTTCCTCTCCCTCCTTCCTTCTCTCTTGCAGCCCTTGCATTTGCTCTCCTGCCCTCTCCTCCACTTCTGCTTCATAAAGGTTAGCTGTGCTTTATCAGCAGGAATAGATACGCAAGGAGGCTGATCTCATGCAGCTCAGATGTCCATTGCTTTTGACATTTTTTTTTTTTCCAGAGTACGCCGGCCATACAGGGGCTCAGCCTGCTCTCCATTTCTGCCAGCACCAGTTCAAATGTAGCTTAAGGTTACATCTTCTCCCTTTTCTCTTTGATCTATGAAGCTCTACCTTCAAGTGTGTATACTCACTAAAAATTCTGGTTTGTCTCTATATCACTGAGAAAAAAAAAAAGATATGAAGAATTAGCTCTCGTTCTCAAGTGAATTACTTTGCTCTATCTTAATGAGGTTTGCCATGTCAGAGGGAACAGTTCAGAGCGTGCATGCTAAACAGACTGAAATTGGAATAGAGTATTAGCTCACAACTGCAAAAATACCTTCTCTCTCCAGCTCTAATTCCAACACTGCCACGCAATTACCCATATACACAATTTTATCTTGTCACTTCTAAATGGGAATAGAAGACCAAGCAGAGGAGAAATCATCTTGTTTTTTTTTTCTCCTTTTTTTTCCCCTTTTTTGGAAAAGTCATTCCAAAATCTAATTAACTGCAGAAAAACATGTCACCAGTTTTGCCGGAAACATCAAATGTAGTTATGCAAATGGACCCGTGGATTGTAGAATGTGATTTGACAGAATCTCATTTTGGATGATTCGAGTCCAGATAGTAAGATTACTCGGCCGTATCCGAACGAAGGCAAACAGAGAGGGATGAGGCTGGTAATTTATTGTGTTGGTATTTCTCCTGTTTGACTTCAGACAGCTCATTAAGGGGCGAGGTGTCACCCAGCTGGACAGAAAGACAGACAGGAGCATTTCTCAGACGGGTCCTCCTCTGCTCCGTCTGCATCAGCTCTTTTCTGCATTTTGCTTTGCCGACTTAATCTCCGACTTTTAATATTAGGTGCCAAATAAGATTTTACACAATTCATCATTTTGTTCCTCGTGGGGGGAGAGAGAGGTGCTACTTCATCCTCCCACTTGTCTTTAGTCTGCTTACAGGGCTGTTTTAGAGGAGCAATGGAGCAGTGGCCAGAGGGCGGTGATAAGGAACGGATGTATATCTAACATTTTCTCAGGATACAATGGAAAGAAGATGAAGGGCGCTGTGTTATCACAGTGCAGGTACAGGTGTCATTCTGCTGCAGCTTGCTGGCAGTAAGTGGTCCATATGCTGCGAGAATGCTGCAACTCAGCTCCCATTTGTCTCTGCTGTTGGATGTGTGCTCATATAAACACACCCAGTGAGGACTTTTACCCATAACCCGCACAGTTACATAACTGCTAAATCTAAACTACAAAGAGAACATCACAGCCCAAATTAGGCTCTTGATGAAGAGCACACGAATGTTTTTCTGATTTTGGGACATTTAGTGGAATAAAAAAGCATAACAATAAACATATTCACACATTAGGTGAAAGCTCCCAGCAGCGTTGCCCTTTCTTTGTGAGGTGAGTCTTTACACCAAGCTCTTCAGGAGCCTTCCCCACACCCTGACAGCTCCTCATTGCATGCCAGCCAGTGTTTGTTTGCAGACACAGAGTGCCATACAAAAAAGATGTGAGGTCTACTCTGGTGCAAACAAGTAATTAATTATTGAAGACACCGTACACGCCTGCTTGCTAATCTACGTACACAGCCATTTAAAGCTGCTGGCTTTATAATTCAGGCCGTCCTTCACTATAGTGAGTGCTGAGATTGGAAGGCTACTTCAGGGTACTTGAAATTTCAGCCAAGGGTGAGGGTCCCGTGTGACTGAGTGTACGCATAGTTATGTGTTACAACTGGTGTCTAAGCACGGGGTGCGTGTGATGTGATGCGTATCAAAATAAAGATTTGAGAATATGCAGTGAGCAAGTCCATAAAAATGTTCATTTAATTATATTGTAAAATTTCTCCACTTCTTAGTAATTCAGCTCCTCCGTGCAGCCGCCCTCACATCATTTTAAAGTGATTACAAATGTATTTGTGCTAAAAACACTGGGGTGCCTTGTTAGACAAACCCACAAGCACTTCTTATTTAATATGTGTGGCAGATATTACTCTGAATGTTGTACATTAGGTATGCAAATACCGCAGCGTCAAAGGGGTTTTCGTTAATTAGCTGGAGATGCTATGCTGGCTGCGGTCCATATCGGCTTGTGTTCCTTGGGACCACAGACCTCGGCGGGGGGCCACTCTTTGATCTGTGGATCCCACGGTCTGCTAACAGTTCCCTAACCGCTGCTGCTGCTGCTGCTGCTGCACATGCACGGATGGGATCAAAATGTGTAACTTATTGCCTGTTTGCTTCTGTACACGTGACTGAGCAAATTGTTTGCCACATTTTCCTTTTCTGTGACCCTATAAACACTCAAACTGGGTAAATGCCCGGAGTCTGTAAGTTAGCTTAGATCTTTTTTCAGTTTGTGTTTGTTTTTTTGTCCTTTTCATTCATCAAATGTCCAGTTTAATTCATTTTTATTTGTATATCACCAGCGCACGATAATAGTTATCTCAGATCATATAGCATTGTGGAATAAAGACCCAGCAATACTACTGAAAGAACCCCAATGATTCCCTACAAGTGAGCTCTTCCACTCAGGATTTTTATTTAGTTCATGTTCAGTTTTGTTACCTGTTTCTGATCTGAAGGTAACAGATTCTTACAGCAGTATCTAAATGCATGCAGTAATTATACCAAAAACAGTTTTAAAGGTTGACATTTGCAAACATTGGTTTCCAAAGATTGTCTTTTTTTTTTAAGCCACCTTCATTCACATCATTCAGTCGTGCCTGCTGCCTTTGTTTTCCCACTGGTTTTATGTATCACCAGGGGTCTCTGTTTATATACCACTTGCTGATCGCCCCCTTGTTGCTGGATTGTCTTTGTACTGTCAGTAGTCAACCACAGCCATGTTCATTTTGTATTCCTTGTTTCTTCCTGTCAGGTGTTTTTGGATTTTTTCAATGGGGTTTTCACCTGCCACTTGCTTGTTTATTGTTTGCTTGTTTTTTGTCTCACCAACTGTCTAAATGTGTAGACCATTTACTTTTAGACTTTTTTCTGTTTCCCTGGATCCTGTGTCCTTTTTTTCTAAACCGTTACATGAAAGATTACGATAAACCCAGCAAACATCACCCATGTTGAGTGGGCACCTCCTCAGGTCTCGCTGTAGCACGAACGGGTCCATAGGTCCATGTTTAGTCATTGACCTATGGACCTCTTCATCAATAATATGGTCACATTTATTTATTTATTTTTACCCAGAGGCTGAATTCATAAGCAGAACTTAAAATCCTAGGAGCAGCTTGCAATTCTTCCAGTAGCCCACAAGCTAAGACTACCATGTGCCTGGTAGGTGAGTTGGCCCAGTTGTAGTCACTGGCCCAGTAGCCTCCTGCCTGGACCAGCTTCCACCCTGCTCCTAAGTTCTTCCAAGTGCCTGATCGAGTTCCTGAAACAACCAGCTGCCAAAAGATAATCCAGATGGTTAGGTTGACTGTATTTCTTCAGGCAGCTAGCCACTAAATGGTGAGGCACCTGTCATTCTGCTGGTAACTGGGCCTGCTAACCTCCAACCTGGACCACTCCCTGCAATGGCTAGTGGTCATTGCAGGGAGTTCCAACAACGTTCCAACAAAGTCAAGTTTCATAAATATGTAAATATCTACTGACATTAGTCATAAGTCAGTCTACAGCTCTTCTTCCTCTAGTGTTGGCTGAGCTCCTGGCTGAGGAACATCTGTCTGTGTAATGGTACCTTGACCTCCAGTGTCCAGCACACCCACCTTTTGAGGTCCAGCCTTCCCAACAGACCACCTGCATGGCCTTCAGTGCAGTTCCATCTTTTCTATTCACCTCCTCCCTCCATCATATAGTGTGTTCATCTTCACTGCTGGCCTCCTGCCTGGTTACCAAGGAATATTTGCTTTCATGGTTTGCCTCCCACCCTATCCCTTGAAGGAGCTGGGTCTTCACTACCACTCATACCCGACTGCCATTTTCTGGTACTATCTTCCAGCAACGTGCGGCACAGTGCAAGTGCACTGGCTGGGGAGCACTCGTGTGTGTGCAGTTTGGCAGTCAAAGATCAGCACAGGTGAACTTAGACCGTAACACAGTGTGGCATACGTTTGTGTCAATAGAAATGCAGAATGACAGAGATCGGGGGCATTTAGTACATGTGAAAAATCATGAGCACTCACAAAAAGTTACATAGTACAGCCAACGTGAATTCAGGAAGCACAAAGACAATTAGACGCTATTAAAAAACTATTAAAAACCTTCTACCTTCTACCTTCCAGGAATGGTGATGCCAAACAAAGGACAGCCGCCTTCCTCAAAACAGAAGTGCAGTACACATACCTGGCAACCCTGCCTTTGGTGACACTGGCAAAGACAATTAAGCATTCAAAAGTATGACTAGTTAAGTGGAATCAGTGCTGATAGGACCTGTCGTGCACAAACACCAAATAACTAGTCAAAACATAAAGTAAAAGTACATCACACAAAGGAAAAGAAATGCACAGTTTTTGATTGCTTATCAGATTTTTAATCTCCTCTGTGTCCTTAATTATACAAACTTGGGTTATTGAATAAATAAACCATTAGGCAGCTGATGATTCAGGTATGGGTGCATTCGTAAATTCAATCTGAAGCAGTCAGAACATCATCTGAACTGTCTCTCCAAGGTTTCACGTGCTTCTGTAATCAACAGAATGCCCGCTCGAGGCCTCCAACTAATTTAGTCTTGCCGGGTCTTGGACTTTAATCTTTGCCTATCCCTTAGCTATTTCATTTGTTTTTGGATTTGGTGTTTTTTTCAGTTTCCTGTGTGATGTAATTGGCTTATCCTTTGCTGAATCCTCAGAGGACAACAGCTCAAAATACGCCACTGCACGATGAAACAGAAGCATAGAAAAGTGGGAATTCAGTTTCACCACCATCACCATTTTCACCTTTTACATCAGTGCAGTTGCCTTTCCCACCTACAAGTAATGCATTCAGGCTCTTTTATACTCTGATGCACAGTGGAAGATTTATTCCATGCAGACCTGAGTTCGCCTCCCCCTGCTGGCTGATGATCACATAACATGGGCTCCGTTAGCGAGCCTGGCAGGGTGTCCCAGTTCTAATTGCTATGTAGTAGTACACCATGTACTAATGTTGCTAGCACACAGTTTTTTGGCAGATATACTGCAAATCAATGGAGTGTACTGTTTTCTACTAACAAGAATAATAGAAGTACCGCTTAGGAACTACGTTTCTAAATGTATATAAATACAGTCTTTTCCAAAATACTGTCGGACAAAGATGTGTCTGATCACCATGTTTATCATGTCTCCCTGGATAATCGAAATGTCTTTATAGCTGTTCAACCAGGACACCATCCTGGCCTTTATTGCTTAGCTCTGTAACTGGATCTGTTTGTTGTTACTTGTCATTTTGAGAGTTCTGTGTAAGAACTGAAAACTGTAATGAAATCGGTAGTCCTTGTATAATAAAGGGGGACGAAGGCTTTCTCGCAGTCGTTCCATTGTAGATTTTATGTTTCATTACAAAGTTTTTAGTCAGTCTTATTCAGACTTTCTTTAGCTTGAAAAATAACCAAACGCTTAGCAATTAAATGTAAAATCTGCAGTGAGCACTTTGCTGAAGCCTCTGTTCTTTTTAATTGTACCATTCAGAATTGTGGGACACTCATAAATGAATTATAACATCACCTCAGGGCATGGAACTCAGTGCTGGAAAACAATGGCCAGTCATAACAGACTTATGAACTATTTATATACTTTCAGTGGGAGCGTGTGATGTGGCAGTGACAGGAGGGATGACATAAATAAGAGGAAATTACATTTGACATGATAGGGCGATGTGTGGCATGCAGGGGTGTAATGCCGGGATGTAACGATGTAGGGCAAAGTCTGTGGCACAGAAACATGCGTGGAGGAACCGCTCAGGAGCAATGAGCACAGCTGCAGAATGTGCCTCTTTCCACTGTTTGTATTTGTAGTTAGTTCAGAGAATTAGCCTCTGGTCATACATATACTTAATGATGATGTGTATGCATTTTGTTTCTTTCTAGGTTTTCTATTTTAATGCACAGTGGAGACATGTTTATTATATGTTTCAGCCTATGCAAGCTGAGGGGGCAGGCTAGGCTGGGGATAATTTGGATGCCTACCGCTGAAGCCATGTGCTCAGAGGTTTCCTATTGTACCTGCAGCAGTCGTCGTGGTATTTTCAGGAGAACTCTTTTATAAGACTTCTCTTATCCTCAGTTCTGTCAATCTTGTATTCTTAAGTCCCCACATTGTCAGCTTCTGGGTTCTTCTCTTCTTTTTCTTGCTGTCTTCTCTGTTTCTCATCATAATGTATCCATGGTGATGTAGAGCTGTGTCAATGCACAGGACCTACTTGTACAGGCACACACTCACACACACCCAAAGATCAACCAGGGATTCATAAAATGTCCCGAGGCCAGGGTCCTGGTGGTGGTGAAGAGAAGTCAGCCTTGAACCGAGTGGCCCTTACCAAGAAAATAATGGGCGTAGAGCTCTCAAAGGCAGAGAGTGCTGGTGAAGAGAAGACAGTAAGAGGGTCTGCCTCATTTGCACCGAGTCCTCCCCTCGTCATGCAGCCAGCTGACAGGGGATATTTTTATCAACCTTGTACACACAGTGCAGAAAAGGAACAAACTCATTTGTAAAGGCACACTCGCAGCCAAGGACAAGATCTCAGCGTGATAGAACATAGCTGTCTTTCTGTTCTGTCAGAGGAGAAATCATTCACTTTTATTTATGCACCTACCCCACATTATCATGCCCAGGTTGTGCGCAAGGCCTTTCCCACTTTGTGTCCAATGAAGCAGAAAACAGAAATGTAAAATGTGTTCCCCACTGTCTAGAACCTTCCTGTGGTTTTAAAGGGCTGAATTTTCTCTCTGTCAGCATAAAGACATTTATAGTCTTTCTTTGCATCTTATTTTTGTCTTTTCATTTCGGTCTATTTGCTTCCGTGCCTTCTGTGGGAATTTCCTAGAATTCATTGGGGCTGAAAGATGTCACCGTTGTTTAGATAGAGAATGTGCCCTGTTCATGCACATTATCCACCGTAGTCATGGATTATATATCTCTTGATTTGCATTAAATTATAAGTTGGTGGGATGACACAGCTTAAGAGTGCGTGAGAGGAAGCAACAGAGGCAGAGAGTGGGCATCAATTAACCATGTGCTAAAGTGGTGTCACTGGGCTGCTGTGTTGGCATGTCGGCACCGTTCAGGAAAAACATGGCTATCTCTGGGGCATTGTTTGTAATCCGGCATGTAAGAACAGCTAGATGGCTCCTTTATGGAAGCAGTCCCAGAGTCGCAGACATCATCTTATATGCATATATTGGAGAAATAAATCATTTTACAGGGGTATATTTTGTTTTCCGATTATTATGAAAAATATTAGAACAGCCTAATCCATTTTTACAAAGGGCTTATGGCTCCAATTGGCTTGTATGACAAAGCATTTGAATGTGTTTTTTTTAAATCAGGATTAGTGGTGAATGAATCTTACGTTGAAGCAGGAAATATAATTTTTCTTTATCCTCAAATGCCATGCAAATCCCTTGCTCAAAACTGTTTGTTCTGCATCTCCAAAAGAACAGTCATGGCCAGAAAAATACCGTTTGATTTTTATTTTTTTTTCCAAAACAGCACGGTTTCATCTCTATGCAGTGACACAAATAGCATCGTATGACAAAGTGACAGATAGATGATCCATTGCAGACGAGGTAATTGAAAACACTAGGAGGGGGTGGACAATTAATCTCTCTTTCTCTCACTGCTTAAAATTTCCATGGAGAAATACCTCAAAATGTAGATAATTGATAAGCATATTATTGATTAGATGGTTTGGGAGGGGAGGCAAAGAGGTGTGGAGGTTTTCCATCACTAATCTTTCTGGCTGTGACTGCATCTAAATAACCTGCAGAGAGGGATAAACAGGCGCATCCATCATGGGATAGCTGGTGGAGACAATGATGAATGCCTCCACCCTCTGCCACCCTCCACTGCACCTCTCTTTCCTGGTCAGGGATAGGAAGTGACACCGGCACTCAGGAGAAATATCAGGCTTAAACTGAGCAGGAAAATGCCTACTTTAGCTCTTCTGTGGTGGAAGGACTCAGGGCAGGCTTCGCATGCGAGTTGCTAGAATTGTCCCCTGTCCTCCATCCCCTTGTCTCTGCGAGCGTGTAGGATTATTCATCTCGAGAGATCCTGTTTGTTTTGTCGGAAAGAAAATCAGTTTTGGGGGATTTGTGAGCGTGTGAACTCTCCCGTGTATGCCTTCTCTGTGCTTGTGTATAAACTGATTTTTGGTGTGTGTTTCTTTTCTATCTGCATGCCCATGCACTGGGAGCCAAATCCCCTGTGCTGCTTCGACCCAGTGAGCAGGCATGCCCACGCCAGCTCTCCTCAGAGGTGCCAGTCTGATAGATATGGTGTGTGTGTGCCAGTCTGTGCCTTTTCCTCCTCAACCCTGCGGCACTAAGATTGATCCTCTGTTCCCTCCCATTCTTTTCTCTCTTTTTCCTCTGTGTGCCTCTGCCTTTATGAGACTGTGAATAGGTGAAGCTCCCAGGCTCCAACAGATGGCCGAAGCTGCCCTGGTTCACTGTCTTGCTTGTGCGTGCGCTCACACACACACACACACACACACACACACCCCCCACACACACACACACACATGCGCGCAAACATTACTGCCCTATGAGTGAGAGCCAACAGGAAGGAACACAGCAGAAGAAAAGCTAAAACTAATGGGTAACAGTCAGGTAGGAAGATGGAAAAGACATGCTCGAATAACAGCAACAATATTCTAAAAGAAGAAGTGGACAAAAATGCTGCTGAGAAAGGGAGCGAGGGTGAAATTGAATTGTAGATTGAAGGAGCCTCTCTCCTCCCTCTTTCCCTCCCTCTTTTATTTATCTCATGTGAAACCACGCCTCCCTCCTTTCACTTGTCAGTGCATCTATAACAGTGAGCTGTCTGCACCGGGCTGTGTGGGGGGTGAGACGAGCTCCTCACTCTGCCAGTACAGCGGACCGGATCTGAACGGACCAGACGAGACTGGATGGTACTGGACTGGCCAAACAGGTGTGTGCATTTGTGTTTGTGCATGTGCGTGCATTTGTCATAGATGACAGGACAGCATGTGTATCCCTCAGTGTGTGATCGCTTGCTCCTCCACAGGACTTGGTATCAGAGTAGCGTATCTAGAAGGTACAGTGCTGGAGCTTTGCCCTAGTTTACACTTGAATGCTCTTATCCATTCTGTTCGGCTCTGAGATTTATGCGTGGAGTCTCTAACAGCACTGCTCATTGTGGTTAGAGAGATGAGACTGTTCATCGGATGCACTGGAGTATCTGGCTTTGAATCAGAGCAGTCAGGGGATAAGCTGCCGTTTACTCGGTGGAACAAGTTAGTAGTTTTGGGGCTGGACGTTGCCAAGTGCTGCGTCTTCATTTGGTTTTTAAGTGATTGTGTTTTCATATTTCTGCATATCTTATAGTATGCCACTGAAAACGAGCTTTGAGAACAGCTGTGCTGAAAATCTGTAAGAATCTACTTTATTTACTGAAACAAGTCAGTGCAGCTTTTACAGTTCTTTCGTCTGCCTTGGTGTTTTATCCCGCTCTTCTCTTTGTCCTCATATTTCACAGTATGTGGTGTTTTGAGAAATGGAACATTCACCACTTTGTATTTACTCGGCTAAATATAATCCAGAGTGTTTCTGAATACTGTGTGGGGTTTAAAATTAGAGCAAAAATAAACAACAGTGAAAATCTAACTTTTTACAAAGACAGGACCAGTCCAGGTTTGAATGTTTTAGCTTGTGAAAACCTTTATTTAAACCTTGATTCTCGAATCGCCATTTCAAGACCTGCACAGGTTTAGTCTGTCTGGTCCCTCTGAAGGAAGTCACTATCACTGGTTTGTTAATATCTTTATGGGTCAAAAGGCTGTGTCACCACCAAGTGCTGATGGTTAAGAGCAACAGAGCAGAGGGGCGTGTGTGAGCACTGACCTGGTGGCTGCAATATTTATGACAGAGACAGCCGAACATCCCGTGTTCTTTGTAGTGATATGAACGAATGCAAAGATGGAGGAATGGATGGAAAGTAAAGAAGCTTCAGAGATCTGTTCTTAAAGCATTCATTATTTATCACAACGCACTCTGCCATGGAAGCTCTAACCCCCACATCAACTGGCCTCTTTTCTCACTAAGATGCCAGTGGACTGAAGGAGGATGCTCCTATTTAGTCTACCTGTCAGCTAATCCCCGGGCATTTTTAGACTGCATCTTCATGCTGTACACTTACTGTCGCACACATGCGCGCACACCTGTGATGTTTTGTTCATATTTATGTTTGCACACACTAAGCAGTAATTGCTGGGTTACACTCGCTAATGTAATGAGATGTGAAATTACAGTCATCTATTTGCGCTGAATTAATTGCAGACATGTAGCGACTGCACGCACAGTGCAAAATTTGTACTCATGCACAACCAGCACACACACATGCGTAGCGCTCCCATCAGCCATTTTCCTCTTAGTTTTGTTCTCGAGTTGTTCACACACTCTTTCTTAGACACATGAACTCCGCATGCACACAAAGACACAGGCACAATCAGTGGGAGTGACGACCTTGAGACCTGTTGATGTTGTTTGCAGCGGCCGTGTTGTGAATACATAAGAGGCCATGTGGGGCTCCCGGCAAAAATGGGGTTCTTGACACGCCATTTGTAAGAACGGCTTGAAAATGTGCAGGAGAACTAGCGAAGTGAGGGTAGTGTCAAAGTGAGACACCAGCATGAATATGGATTGTATGTTAATGCTGCACGCTATGGCTGTTGACTCAAGCTGTTGATGAAAACAGAGGACACGTTCCCCCGTCTTCACTCTGGGGAGGAAGTGCTATCGACAGACCTATTGTCAGCACAGCCTCATCCCTGGGCACGGGGGCAGAGTGGTGACAGGTGGCAGATATCAGTGACAGCAGCCAAGGTGACACCGCAGGATGGGCTCTGAGGGCCCACGGACGACTGGAGCAGTGCCGGTGTCTGCTCCTTTTATTGCCGCCTTGACCTTTTGCGGTTAGACACAGTGTGGTTAGATTAGAGGGTCGGAAAGTTAATGTCAGCCATTAGCTTCATTCAGCCCTCTTAGAACTATGGTTTACTCCACCTGTTCCACTTCCCGTCCCTCTATATTTCCTACGCCGTCTACAGCTACACCATTTCCAGTCCATTTGATTTTAGCACATTTTGACTTGGAAGAGCGAGTTTATCCGAGCATGTCGTTCTGCAATTAAAGCAACAATAGATATCTTCCCCCACAATCCTCCTCAGTGTCGCTGTTAGAGACACTACAAACAGTGAATAGCACAGACTTGTATTAGTCTAATAAGAGAGCGGGTTTTGTTACTTACTGATATAGTAGAAATAATACCAACCGATTTTCCTGTTTGAAGCTCTGTCAAGTGAATGACGGTCCGAGGTCTGCTCTTGTTTTCAGTCCCTAACTCTCGCCCCCTTCCTCTTGTTTTTTTTTTCTTCCCTTTTTGTCTACTCCGACAGAGGAACGGGGCTCATTTTCTATTGTCAGGGAGAGTTGTCACAGCTACTGTTGTGGTTGCATCACCCAGCATTTCAGCTACCAGGGCTAAGATATCAATAGATACTGAGGAGAACAAAAGGTGCCACTCTTCCGGTTTTGGTTGTACAATCGAGGCTTCCATTTTGTAGTGAGGGCAGACATAGTGAAAGTGGGGTTTATAGCGTACGCAGCTATAAACTGTGTTGTTATTCTATAGCCACTACTTGTGGAGTCAGCATTTCTTTCAGAAAGAAAAATTAATGCCAAATCTCGCCTGTTAGCTTAGCTTTAGTCCGCTAGAAAGAGCCAGAAAGGAGGGGGTGGAAAAACCAAGCGCATAACGTAACCTGAGACTGGAAGAGACAATTAAATGTCGTGATATATTGGAGTTACCTGTGCCTTTAATTATATGTTGTGCTTTATGAAAATATTGCCTGTATCAGATTTGTATTCACAGATTTCGGTAAAATACTGCTTCACGTTTTCTAGAAATTTTTTCCTTAAAACTTGGAAAAATAAATGGGGTTTTATTGCTCACTAAAGATCACAGAAACCCTCTTTATCCAGACAATAAGTAGCACTCACGTGAATCCCTGTTCATCTGTGTGTGTAAGCTGCTGTTAACAGGTCCTGCCGAGGCGGCGCCAGGAGATCAGCATGTAAATCTTAGTGCTTCTGCTCCCCTCAGCTAAAATGGCAGAGAGGCAGAAGGACTCACTGAATGAAGCCTCTCAAGCACTCCTCTCTGAAAAGCACACAGAGAACTATGGTCGCCTGTCAGTCCGGGACTGATAGGAGCACATAGAAGTACATTTGGGTGTGTCTAGATATGTGTGTGTTCTTTCTCTGTGTGTGCGCCTGTGTCGCATCAGATGGATGTGTGCTGTGCGTGCACGTGCAATTCCCCATGTTCATGTGTGGACAGCCATTTGACTTTTGTGTGCGAGTGCAATCAGATTTCAATCTCTTCCCTCTATATGGCTGAGCTGTGCGGCGGAGGTGCCCCCACGGGGAAATGTAATTATACCCTGCTGGCCACAGAGTACAGGCTTCACTGCCCTATCTGTCTCAGGAGAGACAGCGGCTGGAGGCCCCTTCTCACTTGCAATATCAAACAGCAGCCATGTCACTAAAGCCCTCCTATATCTGGGAATTTTGTATTAAATCCGTGCTGCACAATCTGCTCCTCTAATCAGCTTTTAGATCCTGGGGTTATCTGTGGCCTTTTGCTACAGTTTTGTTACAGTTGTGAATAATTTATGACAGAATTAACTGCGGTTGCTAAGAGCAGTGATTGGGAGATTGCAGAACACAGGCCGTATCTGACTCAAGTTCAAAACCATTTTTCTCAACCTTTTTTCCGTCTGATAAGCAAAATCATATCAGCACAGATGTAATTATTGCCATAATTACTTCCATCTCCATTTTCTCCACCTGCGTCCTTCACAAATGGCATTGAAGAGGTTTTTTTAAATTTATTTTTTAGTTGATCAACTCGAGATTCCTCTCATCTGTGCGTATGTTTCTGTTCCCTGTGGCTGCGGCTCGTCTGCCGCCTGCTCTCGGCTTCGCTCTGAGGTGTGTGCTGAGATGATGTCCATTAGTAAGACAAAACAAACAGACACACCCCACTCTCCTGAATTTAGGCAAACAATCAATGGGAGCACTCAGATAACAGCAGACTAAATGGCCCGTTGATGTTATGATTAAATGAATACAGGATGCAGAGATGATGGTGAGACACGCTGCTCCAAACCAACTAAAATATTTTATTTTCTCCTGTGGAATTTATGTGTACCGTACAACACATCTCTCAAACCCTCCTGCCCTGTTTGGGCACTGTTGGCGTGACACATGCCTCACAGTCGATCAATATTTTAGACTGCCACTCTTCCTCTGAACACTAAGGTTTTTTGTTTGTATGTGTATGTGTGTGTTTTGTCTTTTTCAACAAACTTCTTCTTGGTGGCTTCACAGTTGTTCCTGTAGCCGGCTCTGTCCTTGTCATTACCGTCGCTTCCCTTTTCAGCTCTGCCAAGCTAATCATGGCTTGCTGACATTAAACAAACTGCTGCCAGTGTTGGATTACTGTTACAAAATTACTTACAAAAATAACCATTATTTTGCCCGTTTACTCCCTGTAATAAGTAATTAACACTACTTGCAAGATATCCACATCTATAATGTTAAAGCATGCATTATCTGGCATATCAGTATAAATCCCTGTACCAATGAGGAGGGGGGACTCAAGAACTTTCTTTTAGTTTTAAATATTACCACAACTACTAAAATAGAGCAAAAAGAGTGCGTAAGAGAAAAAAAAATCTGCTTTATTTATAAATGGGCATCATTTCATCTTCTATGTATGAGGCTACCAGGCTGTTGATTTTTAAAAATCAAGCTTTGGATGCTTGGTTGGGAGCAGCATACACTCTGGGTTTGGGGATCTTTTGCTAATAGCTTTGTATTAGCATGTTACATCCACTCCAGGCGCTTGATGGCTTTTGATGTCGCGTTCACAGCGAAGGATAGTTGTTTCTAGCCTGTGCTTGGTTTACACTTTATCCTTTTGTGCAACAGCTTCTGATGTGCATATCTCCACTCCTCAGCTGATGGTTCTATTATTTTGTGCCTGTGGACTTAAATCAGGGATTATTCACAAGACATGTGATTATTTTTTTCTATCTCCCATTACCTAAGCAATGCAGGTAGATGCAAAATTGTTAGATTAATAATTGTAATATGATTGCTCTGTTTAGGAAAGATAGTCTTACATTGCTGTGTTGCAGACAGATGAAATATGATTACAGTGTAGTGTTACTTTGAACGCCAGTATACTGCAAA
Organism: Cichlasoma orientale; assembly: GCA_034780415.1. Taxonomy (NCBI): domain Eukaryota; kingdom Metazoa; phylum Chordata; class Actinopteri; order Cichliformes; family Cichlidae; genus Cichlasoma; species Cichlasoma orientale. The sequence continues at coordinate 120,607 of JAVDPK010002348.1, forward strand.
ATAATAGATTAAACTGATCAGAGCGCTGATAGGCTTAATGAGCATTGTGTGATCTTGTTTGACAAGGGCTGAAGTGTGCTTTAAATAAAAGAAGTTATTAATAAAAGAAGAACAAGAAAGAAACTGAAAGGAAAAAGGAAAAGCTATGACAAATGTCGGATGTTCTTTAAGTCTTTGTTAAATCAGGGACAATGAGTTCAGCAGCACCGAAGATTGCAAATGGAAATACTGACTGGCACGTTCCAGATTTTACCCTGCAAATTTTAACGTGTCATCCATTTCATCGTGTTGTACCTGGTCATGGTAACTTATCAAAAGTTCAGCTGAGCCAGAATGCTTCTGTCTTCTTCATTTCCCTGATTTGCTACACTCCAACTCTGCCTTAATCTCTTCTTCTGTGTTCTTCACCCTCTCTCCCCATCCCTGTGTTTAGCATGGTCACAACGGCAGTTTCCCACCTCGCTGTGCACCCCCACCCCTCCCTCATGCCTCTCCCTCAGGGTGTAGCAGCCATTGTTGTGCCAAATAAGGTTTATGGAATTACAGATCTCTGAAATTGGATTTTCTCACTCCACCAAAGCACTGGGATTACGGATTTAAGCCCGGGTGCACTGGGGCACAACTGACCTGTGACTGAACAGTTTTTTGTTTTTTTTTCTGGCTTCACCCCAAGGTGGCAGATCAAGAGATTGGCATGCCAACAGCTCTGGCGTGAGACAGACAAGCAGGCAGATTCCTTGTATCAGTATGTACCTCGCAATTAAATAGATTCTGCGTCAGACAGCTTTTTGGCTCCTATGTCTGGATTTCTATTTCTCTCCTGTCGACCACTCTCATTCTTACGCACTCCTCCTCGTCTGTCCTCACAACTTTGAGTGTGTTTGATCTAATTTTCATCTAATGAATCTTTTGATCTTCCTCGCCTGACACCCAGACACATCCCAGATTTCTACATCCCAAAGTAGCTCAATTCGTTCTAATCCTTAAAATCTGGCTGCTGGTGAAGCAATTGATTCCAAGTGATGTACAAAGATTTGCACTGTCTGCCTAAGGCTTGTTTAAAGAACTGCGGGATTTCTTAACTAACCTTGATCCTCCCCCACCCCTCCCATCCTCTCCAAATCTACCTCATCACACCTCTGGATCAATTCCATCATTATCGTTCATGTGATTGAGCATTAACCACAATTGGAGTGAAGGAGCAGGAGACAAAAGTGGGACATGAACTGAGAAAGCACCAGAGACAGCACTGTGAATGCAACATTAAGATGTTGGCAGGAAGGTGGTATTCATTAGGAGTGGTGGATTTGTGGACTCTTAATTGGGAAGGAGACAGGAGTGGGGATAAGAGATCAATAGAGCCAGAGCTGGAGTTCCAGACCACTGACATCAATCAGTCCCCTCTCCAATGGGAAGAATGCAGCTAATCAAAGAAAACATGGCCTCAAGCATCCGTGCATTTACCCTTAGAGTCAAACATCATCAGGATCAACCTAAATAGACGGCTCATTCCGGCTTATCTGGAGGATGAAGTCACCTCATTGCTTATAATTGTTAATGTTTGATCCTATTGCTTCAGAATGTCTTCGTAGTTTTGGTGTAAAACTGGCAAGAACCTGAACCTTAATGCAACTTTTAAAACACTCTTCATAGAAAGGAATATTAAGTGAACCCCTGGTGTATTTTTACTCCACTGATAAAAATAGTCACTTTCTCTTCTTCCTCTTCATCTTGCCATTGCCTGGGTAATAGCCATCTTTCTGCCCTGTCACGTTTTGATGTATCATTCTCTTACTCACATCAAGGACAAGGCCAGGTGTCACATTTTCTCTCGGTTGCCACGCTTGTCGTACTTCCTTGTCACCCTTGGCCTGTTCCAATCCCCTCCTTCCATCCTCCCCCTCTCTGCTTATTTTTTATTAAATCTGTCACTCCTTTATTTCAGGGAGAGAAAAAGAAGGAAAATCACTTTTGCCATTTGCAGCCTGCTGCGTCTGCCGAGTGCTGCAGGTTTATGTGGATATCATTTTTCGCCACATAAAATCCTGTCAAAATAAATAATGTCTGACGTTTTGTCTTGTTGTCACATCACTGAAATTCTTAGCTTTAAATGCCTTTTCCAGTTATGTGTATGGCTAGCCTACACATTTTCAGACGGACACATAAACAGGCACAGGTGTACAGACTCACCTCTCTTTGATGCCCATGAGTGGCTTGCGGTGCTGGCTCGGGCAGAGAGCAGCTGGGGTCAGAGACGTGCCTTGGCAGTGAGATGACAGTGGGCTTATAAGGTTCTCCAGCATATTCTTAGCTATGCTTCACATACCAAACAACTCTGTGTGTGTGTGTGTGTGTGTGTGTGTGTGTGTGTGTGTGTGTGTGTGTGTGTGTGTGTGTGTGTGTGTGT
>JAVDPK010002348.1:123113-133154 GCA_034780415.1 Cichlasoma orientale
GTGTGTGTGTGTGTGTGTGTGTGTGTGTGTGTGTGTGTGTGTGTGTGTGTGTGTGTGTGTGTGTGTGTGTGTTCACCAAAGATTTCACGGGGTGTTATGGAGATGTCGAAGCTGGTTTTGGCTCGCCTCAGATGTTTACATGCTGGACACTGACACCTGTCCAATCAGAACAGGGATCAGACGGCTCCATTCCTGTCAGCATGTCTTCACAGACAGACACAAAACAAGGCCTTGCAGCTTACAAGCTCACAACTAGAGACACTTGGAGAGATGTAGATAGTGTTAGATGGCAGCTTGATGGAAAGAGGAGGGTGAAAACAGCTATTTTCTGTAGCTCCGCTGCTTCTGACACCTACTATAAAGATTTCATTGTTTGCCTGACTGAAAGTTAGCAGCGGTTTCATAATGCTATAAATGCAAGCGGATTATCACTACTGCTAAAAATGTCCTCGAGGGTGAGAGGTAATTATGTTAAAAATCAGATCATTTATATGCTGGTACAGATCTAATTAAACCACCTCCTGAACTATTAACCGCTTCCTCAGGCGTCACGACATCCATCATACGTTGACTTTATCTTATTTGAGTACCATGTGGTCTGATATGACATGGATAAATATCTCCAGATTCCACATTTGGTCACAGTATTGTGCACAACAGATGTTCTCAATCACTGAGATATCTGTGAAAGGAGAGTGCTGTTTGGGAGTGGCATCTGGACAGAATACCTGATGGCATCTTTTATGAGCTCAGAGACAAAACGGGCTGGGAACGAGCGTTTTAAAAATTTTATTTTTAAAAAAATGCCGCACTGGCAAAGTTACAGAATAGTCTGGCTTTGTTTGGGCTTCTAAATTGAAGTAACATATGTTCCAAGTATTCACCCACTCTGGACTTTGTGCTTGCTTACAGAATTTGGCAGTAAGAGGCTGATTTCTGTGGGAGAGGAGAACATCTTTGGCAGCTTGTTTAGAAAAGAAGGTAAGGAGGTTCACCTCTTAAAGTGAATTTTCCATCTGCATCATCTGCTAACATGCTGTGTGGATGGAGTTTTTGTCTTGTTTCCACAGCTAGTAAGGGTTTCTAAATTTTTTAAAATGTTTTTGTATGTGTTTGTATGCCTTAATGCACAGATACGGATATGAAACCAAACCATGCAATCACAGTACTTAACTGTACAAGATTCACTTCCTCCAATGCAGTCCTTTCTGATTATCTGTTTTTCTACTTCTTTGGGCATCGCTCCTCCGTCTTCAGAAATAAGTCAGGTACTGATTATTGTTCCCGTTACCATGGATTCTGCGGATCCCGGAGGTAACAGCAGGCTACAGTTACTGTCAACACTTTATTTACTACAAGGGGGATAAAATCATCTCCTCCAAAGTCGACTCGTGCATCACATTGCTTCAGTCAGTCCCCAAAATCACGTCAGATCATTTGATCTGCATGCCAGTGATTACTGCTTGGTTCTGCACAAATAAAGGGATGGTTGTTATTGCTTCTGCAGAGATGGAAATCGTGATGAAAGAGATCTGTGGGTGTTTTGGTTGTGTTGCGGCCACAGCAGATGCACCGTCAGTGACCATCAGTCCAAATGGCAGCTATGAATAGAATAAAAAAGAGAGTGAAATGAAAGCTGCAGCGTCGGGTGAGGGGAGGCTAATGAGCTGGTTACAAAGCTCAGAATTATTAAAAAGCTGGAAAATCACCTTCACCCCCTGTGGCTTTCAGTTAGATTCATGTATTATCTAAACAAGCAATGATAGCACCGGGCATATTTATGCTTTAAATCAGTTGTTAGAAGCATCGCAGTGTCGCCCCATCCTGTTGGCTTATTACCAGTAACATAGTTGTGCTGCTGCTATGATCAGAGTCATCCTGTGTGAACAGTTGGATAGCTGCGGAACTGCTCTCAGCACATGTGGGCATATTATTTGCACAGCTGTGTACAGCTGTCTCATTACCACTTGCAAAAACATCAGCATCCAGGACAGCTCTCCTTTCTGATTAACAAACAACTGGCTACAAGGAGCTCCTAATATAGATGTGATAGTTTACTGTTTTGTTTGTGAAGAAAACATGCCTCGCTATGAAACTTGTATTGACAGACAATTTAAGGCAGCTCAGCTCTGATGTAGCATCATGTTTCTGTGACACTAGCAAGAGCAGACAGGTGAATGATGTGCCTTTGGTAAAATATTCTGTTTGAGGACTGATCTCCACTTCAAAACCCCAGTGTGAGGACAGCATTCACCTCTCTCTTTCTTCCCCCTCTTCTTGCTGGTAGAGGGAGCCTTCGGCAGTGTGGGATAAAAACCAAAAGTCTTCAAGAAAAACTCTTCAAAGGTACAGTTCAGGCGCTGAATGAAGACCTCATCAATTCAGCTTTCCCCTCTTAAAGCAGTGTCCCTTCCACAGAGCTCTGGCTGTTTATGAACAGAGTTGTTTGATATATCTCCACTAGTCCTTGCAGGTGGTTGCATAAGGTGCTTTTGATATCTTCTGAGTGACAAAAGGATATTTTCCCTAATCGCGTTGGATTATCCAGTTGTGGGTGCTATTTTTTTTTTTTTTTTTTGCCCTTATGTACGTTCCTCACATCCGCCCTAGGTTATGTGATACACGCAGCAGGGGTCTCAGAGCATTTTCCTGACCCTCATTTTCCACATCAGCAAGACGGAAACTGCCGGCTTGCTTGCATGCTCCGTCCTCCCTTCTGCCCACTGATTAAAAGTCAAATATTAAAGTGCTCTGTTGTGAGCACGGCCTAATTGATTCTTTCCGCCGGGCGCACACAGAATGGGCTGACAGCAGGCGATACCAGGCTTTGTCAACATCGGGCATGCTGCCTGACGCTCAGGACGTCACCCCAATAAAGCATCCTGTGAGTGTGCCAACCTGTGGCCCCACACACACTGAGACCGCTCGGCACTCCGGCCAGGCTGTATAGTAACGGCACAGAGGCAGCTCATTCTTTTGCTGTGCGTCAGCTCCCATCAGCTAGTTTTGAAGCTGGCTCTTTATTTGTAAGGAAGTGGCTGGCTGTGACAAAAGTGTGTGTGTGTAGGTGTGTGTGTGTCCATACTTGAAAAAATCCCTTTAGCCCACTTGCATAACCACTCATCTAACTTAAGCAATCTGGGGCGATGGTGCTGAAAGGCGCATTCAGCTGAGTTCCACAAAGGGCCCTCTTCATCTTTTCCCATCCCCAGTTTCCTGCCGTTAAGATAATTGCTTTAATAGGTATTAATCACAGCTGTGTTTAAAAGGGAGCTTACTAAACACATGATGACACCAAATATGTCACTAGTCTGTGATAAATGCTGGACAGCTGTTGGAGGTTCTGTTTGAAGTCAAGTGTCTTACACTATGAGCTACAGTGTAGGAATAGTCTGCCTTTGGCTGTTTCCTTATTCACAAAGGGTTGCCAGAGCAGGTAGCTTCACATGTTTGATTTGACTTTCTTTTCTTCTCTTTTTTTCTTTTTTTTTTTTTACACCAGATGCCCTTCCTGCTGGAACCCCAAAGGGTTTGTCTCCTCCCAGGACTGAACCATGGATCATTTGCTTGTTAAGCAAATGTGTAAACCACTGAATTGAATTTCTACAGCTGTAAAACAGTAGATTTCTCCCCTCTTTCCTGCTCTTTGAAGGAAATGCAGTGTCCCTGTCCCTCTCCTGTCTGCTTACCCTATGAATTTACTGGCCATTTTATGTGCACCGTGAATTGGATTTGCTCCCCATCTATTTCTAATGCACAAGAGAGGGTAACGGTGAACTTAACACCATATGATGCTCATTAAATGCAGACATTCAACCACAGCATTTTTCTCATGAATCTGATTGACCTTTTTGCTCAGTGCGATACACAGTTAAAGGCTATAGGTGCATATTAATCGCTCCATGGTTGAAAAACTGTGCATAGCTCCTATCCTGCCTGGTGCTTTATGTTCCATCTGAGCTGATAGGGAGGAGTTATAATTGTGCGTGGGGGCAATAGTCATAGAGCTAGGCGATGGTGCAGTAATTACTCTTAGCAAAATGGGGCTGTGCTCTGCACTCTGACACAACACCTTTTTATAACACGAGGTTGATGAACTCCATCTCAGCACTGCTAATGGAGGCCTAATTGAAGAAGGAGGGATAAAACAGAAATAAGCCAAGAGAAAGGGTCAGCAGGTTGCAATTAAACATGTGTAGAAGAGGAATAATCTGAATATATACATTTTTCCAACCATGCAAATCCAGCATTGGGAATTTGATTTTTTTTTTCATATCCTATTTCAGTGTGACCAATTGGCAGCCCAGTTGGGAATGGTCCCTTTCTGCTTCAGGAGTAAAGGCCACTGTGAAGGAATTACAATGTGCTCTGAGCAGGGTTTCAGTTCTTCCCCCATTCTGTTACTTCACTGCAGCAGATCCCAAGAGAGGGTCCAGAGGCTGAGTGGGGGTCATGATCACACCACAGGGGGCTGACAGCTGGCTGCCTTTCTGACAGGAGCCTAATGGAGGCCTAATAGGGGATAGTCAGGTCCCACAGACTTTTGCTTTGACCTTGAAATGAGCCTGTGGAGGCAGGTAAAGAGGAGGATGAGGGATGGAAAGGGGAAGTGACATTACAGAAGCTGACAGGCAGGTGGTTTAAACATCTCTGGCTCTCTGGCTCTTTTTTGACCTTTGCTTAGCCAAGTGTGTGTGACTGTGTGTCGCCACGTGTCAGAATAAATGTTTAAAATTTGTTTTAAAAGTTTTTTGGTTTTTTTTAAATTGGTGTTTGTTAGAAATTGAGGAAAAAGCATTTTGTCTGTGGAGGTCTGTTCTCTGGGAATAATTAGTGTCATTATGATAATTTTGTGGGATTTTTTTATTATTAATACACATGAAATAAATAAAAGTTTTTTGTTTTAGAAATAAATTTCAAGTTTGAATAATTTCCTGTTAACTTTGCACTACTGCAGTATTAAATGCGATAACTTTGGCGAGTGATCGAGTGCTTGCCTTTGGCTTGTAACCTCAGAAAATGTAGTTTTTTTCCCTTCAGAATAATTGAATTATAAATATATTAGACTTATAAAGCAACAAGTTTAAAGTTTATTAGCTCTGACCAAATGCACTCAAGCAGTTTTTTCTCACTGCACATTGATTGGACACAAAATGAGACATATGGATCCAAAGCACAAGGAGGCAATGATGAATTCAGTTCAATCAATTGTGAAAACCCCCCCAAAGAAAACTGTAATTATTTTTTGTTCAACAGTAATTCTTCTGCTTTTACTTTCTTATATTTGTTCACACGTGTAAGCGTACATTTATGTGTGTGTGTTTTTCAGAGGCAGTAATTTAAATCACAGGAAAGTCAGGCCTGCAGGGGATAGCTGATAAGCATTATCCACAGTAAAGAGAGACCCACTACTGCCTGATCAATCTGAGCTCTCATTAAAAGGCTGCCAAGCCCTTTGCAACCTGATACAATATCAATACTGTAACACCACAAAGGGACTTCCAAAGCTGTTAGGCAAGTCACTGGCAGCTTAACTGTCATTACTGGGTGGGCACCATGCCAGAGACCCCCTTTGTGGGCCACTTAGGCTCCCCCCATGGTCCCAAACACAGGTCAGGACAGACAGATGGGCTGTCTGGGCAGCTGTCCCGGGGAAGAGACAGAGAGAGAGATGGATACCGACCTGTAGAGGAGGAGACAGCCTGTGCTATCTCGCCGTATGGAAGGATGATATAGGCAGTGTGTGTAGAGAGTGTGGAGTTACACACCACTGCGGTCTCACCCGTGGCTTGTTTGTTTGCCGTGTATAAGTATTTTCTGTGTTGGTTTTTCTGTGTTTCCAAAGCTGATGTTTACACAGACAGACACACATGTTTGTGTTTAAATTGAACGAAAAACAAAGCGTTTGCTTAAAAAGACACACTCTGTGAACTCTGTTGGTGTTGAAGGGGGGAAAAAATTCAAGGCTTTGGCATGTAGCCCAAGATTCCTGCTGGGAAAACCATAAGCACTGAATGGCACTCTGTGGAGATTTCTGAGTAGAGCAAATGGGGGGAATATAAGTGACCATACATAGAAAGCCTCTGTAATTCAGATCATTGTGTGGAGGTCTCCCCTCTGTGCTCCAGTCCTAACCCCCTGTGTGGTTCCGATAGGGGAGGGAGGGATCAGCCAGTAATCCACTGACAAAAGGGCCAGGAGAAAGCCAGCTAGTGAAGGTGGGGGGTAAGGACAGAGAATGGGAGGAGTGAAGAAGTAAAGAAGCATTTGTTGCCTCTCAAAGTCCCGAGGGTGTGCTTAACTCCAGATAAGATGGTCCTCACCATGCTCACATATCCTGGCCACCCCTCTGCTGTGTAGGGCCTCTTTGAATAGTCAAGAGCCATTGTTTATCAGTTAAGTAAAAGAATTGCGACTCTACAGAAGTGATTACTTCAGCAGCAGCTTAACTGTAACTTCCTACTAGCGTATTGATTTATCTGGGCTGTCTTTAATTTATTCAGCGGGTGGGCAGCAGTCGTTTACTGAAAGTTGAAACCGATATTGTCTGTAATCATCATTAAGCCGGGGCCATAAGGACAAGGAGAAGTCCCCACTGCAGCTGCTAATTTGATGATAGGAGAGAAATGGCATGTAATTAAAATACAACCGATGACAGCTTAAAACCTGTGAGCCCCGTGGAACAAGATCTCATTTTTCCAACATGTGTGCAACTTACAAACCAAAGGCGCACAACCATATTTAGAGAGATCACAGCAATATATTTTGAGCAGATTAATAGTGTTACTCTCACCAAGCATTTTGTAGTATTATGGAATTCTTAGCGGATCGCGTTGTGGGTTGATGTTTGATTTATTTTTGTCATTCCTCCTGCAGTTACACAATGTCATACAGAAGTCATTTGGCTGCTCTGAAGTCTCAGTGAGGTATTTAGGTTGGTGGAACAATGGCCCCCAGCTGATTTGTCCGTTATCCATTTAGCTGAGATGTGACACACTGTAGGGGGGCTTTGCCGCTGGTCAATAACTGCCAATAAGAAACAGTCATCACTCAGCGGGCTGCCCTGTCCACCAGCTTGCTCACTTGTTTCAGCTGTCAACCCCTGTGGCAAAGGAGCTGGCAATTGTGCCGCTCTTTCGGATGCATCACAAATGGCTTTCCCATATACAAACCTGAATAGGACAGGAAAGGCAAGGACACTCAGAGACTGCAAAGCAGGGTGATTTTCCCTAAGACATCTGAATAAACCCATCTGAAGTAAAAAAAAAAAAAAAAAAAAAAGCTACGTATTTGCAAAACACCATTGACAGTTGTTCATTCTCTCAATCTTAAGTCCCTGGAGGTGGGGCTGTTGGGGGGGAGGGGGGTTTGAACCCAAGTCAGGGACAATCGTGGCTCTGTTTGTGTTTTCTCTAACACCTCCGTGTTCTCTTTGGGCTCTCATGGAGCGTACCACAGGGGCGCATGAGAGGAGGGGTAAGTGCCGTGACCCTGAAATGGTCCCTGACTGAAGCCCCCCCCAAAAAAACCTGCAGACCACCACGCTAGCCCTGCATGCCACCCGGTTGCTGCTGGAAACAAAGAGCAAGCGCAAAGTGGACATCAAAACGTAGCATCTTAGGGGCTGAAAAGTGAATTTAGTTAATGAAAAAAATCCTGACTGCAGCAGATTTTAATATTATTTATGGTGTGGCTGCAGTCAATTATGGGGACTTATTATGGGGAGTATCGTCACTGATTTTAGTCTGATAAACCTTGAGGAGACCAAAAGGTAGACGGTAGCTCTGTGATGTCCCTATAGTGATGCCTTTGAGAACAGTACAACAATATGATTCTGTTCATTTCCTCCAGATCCAGAGATAATTAGCCTAACTGTTGTTTTCCCCTTTTATGTCCCCTCGTTGGAAAGAGAAGTTTGAAGTCTGATACGCACAGTGTGGGTGTGTTTGTGTGTCTGTCGCTCAGTCTGTGTGTGTGTGTGTGTGTGTGTGTATGTGTGTGTGTGTTAGTGTGAGACTTTGTGTGTACATTTATAGTCAACAGAGCAGAGTCTGTCAGAGCTCTTTGTTCTCCAGCGAGAACACATCATGACTGGGCCTTTTGTCTGAACTGACACCATCATACAGTCTCTTTTTCTACCTCTCTCTCTCCTTCGTCTTTCTCTCTCTCTCTCCCCCACCCTCTTATTTTTTCCAGCAAACTATTCACCCACCTTCCCATCACTTTCTCCCTCACGCATTGAAACCATTTAAAAGATAATGGGCTCTGTGGATTATGGAGGTAGGGAGATGGAGATGATTTTTTTTCCCCCCTTGTGTCTGGGTGCTTTAGCTTTGTGAGGAAGTCTTCCAGAGTATAGCGTGACTACCAGAGCAGAGAATGACTACTGAGGGCAGTTTCTCAGTATGTAGCTTTTTTCCCCTTTTTTTGAGCGGGGGGGGGGTGCATTTATAATTTATCACCTTCTTTGTTTGTTATCCTACGTGTGTGCAACTTTAACTTAGGGCCAAAATTTTAACTTCACAGCATGGCGACCAGAGATAATTGTTGGACGTCTCCTTCTGAAAGCATGGGCAGCAAGTTCTACTCACTGCTACGAAGACTTTCCATGAGGGTCTGTAACGCGGCATGAGCACGAGGTCACCAATAAGGCCTCACTTACGTAGGTATAGATTTCCGAAGAGAGGCAGAAAAACAAGGGAAGCAAGGGGCGCATCGTCCCCCAATATTTACTGCAAAATGAGAATTTATGAACACGTCCAACACAGATGGGGCTTTTTTTTTCTTCAGCAATAGTTCCCCAAATCTGAATTATGCATTTATACAACCACTGAAGGTTGTGTGGTAAACATAATTATCTCTGACACACACACATAGTTTTGTTATCTCAGTTAGCAGCTACATAGCATCTCCTCTCACACTGTGTATACACAGGCAGGTTGGTAACCATGAGGGAGTCAGAATGGAAATGTATGAGACTGACACACTTTCTATCAAAGTATTTTATTATTCTTGTTTTATTAATGTACAATGGCGTCTCCCTGTTGGCTGTGGCGTTTGCAGCAGTGGCTCGCTCTCTCTCTGTGATGGGAAGTTATGAAAAGCAAGGTGGACAGTAACCAGATGGCAGCTGCATGAACCAGCGGGCTTCTGTAGAACTTTGGTGTAGAAAGTGAGCCGTTGTATGTCGGCAATTTGAGAGTAAACCCACATATAACCACACAGCTGATGTTGAGTTAGGTAAGTTGTGTAGCTGCATACTGCACAGGTGTGGCAAGGTGTGGAAGAAAGGCTTCTAGGGCTCCTACAGTTTGTGATGATTAATGATTACTGGTTTAAATACACATTTAAACGTGTCCATTGTGCACAGTTTTCTGGGTGTTTTCTGCCTTTAAGGTGTAGTCTGGTATTTTTTTTTCATCCCATTTAAACAGCTAGTAAATTAGTTGCCAGGAACATCTTTACTGGAAATAGGCAACTACAACAAAGGACAGCAGCGTGAATCATGTCTGTGTGCGTTTACTCAGCAGTGATCATATTTTAATGAGAAAAGTTGAGAATAATTCATGACAAAATTCTGGAATAATTATTTGAAAGTGATGCAGAATGCCTGAGAGTCTCAATGCATTATATTCAAGTATGTACTGAAGTCTGATGTTGGTGTTGCTTCATGTATGTATCACTTTCTGCATCTGTTTGTTTACACCATAAACACACGCAGAAAAAGAGACATAAAAAAATCACCAGAATACAGGAAATGAAGCGTGTGGTGCTCCAAATTTGGGGAGGACCTCCAGGAACTCTTGCTTAATGTGTCCTCCTTCATGTTCAAAGCTACGCCTGCAGTTCCATGTAGCAAGTCCGCCTGAAGGTGTCGGATTTTGGCTGAGATGTGAGGTTTGTGTAAACCAGTGAAGTTGTCCTAAAACAACATGTACTGCATAGCATTCTATATAAAAGAAAATATTCTTTTGTGTGTGTGTGTGTGTGTGTGTGTGTGTGTGTGTGTGTGTGTGTGTGTGTGTGTGTGTGTGTGTGTGT
>JAVDPK010002348.1:133254-161503 GCA_034780415.1 Cichlasoma orientale
GTGTGTGTGTGTGTGTGTGTGTGTGTGTGTGTGTGTGTGTGTGTGTGTGTGTGTGTGTGCGCGTGTGTGTGTGTGTGCGCATGTGTGTGTGTGTGACAGAAAACGAGAGAGAAATTTCCAGATGGAGCACATCACCACTTTACCCCGTTCCTCAGAGCAACAGACTCACTGCAGGATTAATGATGTGTTAAGTGCTAAAATTACACACATTCATATTTCACCATTCGGGCAGCACATTACGCATGGCCTTAAAGGTTAGGGTAGAATATTATGTGTAAACAAGGGAAGAAACACAAACGTTGAGACAAACAGTTTAACAGTAAGTGCAGAAAGAAATATTTCACACTTGGGCCACTTTATCGCAGCAGAAATCTCATTTTCTCACTTTTAAAGTGTAACCACTGCTCTTTTGTGTCTGCGTATTCAAACAGAAAATTGCTGTGCAGGTTCTGACTGTCATCTTAAAATGTCTGCAGTGTGCCGGGCTTATCGGAACCTGAGGGAAATCTAAATTAAATCTTCTCAGTGAATAGGATCAGCCGCTGCATTATCTCTTGTCATTCTCAACTATTAAAGTTAGTTATTAGGAAGTAAAGGCACATTTGTCAAAAGAACGTGTGGGCTCTATTTTAAACCAAAGAGCTGCTGGAGAGTTATTGAATATGATTTCAGGGTTATCAGCCAGGCACTGAGAGTTTGGGCCAGTGATGGATGCTGACCTAGTAAAGGAGTCATAGTTTTTAGATGTCATCACACCAGTATCAATAATTGATCAGCTGTTAGTTTAGCGGTCACTGTTGGAAAAAGATTGTCTGGGTCACAGCTGTGCTACGGAGATGCTTAAAGCACCCGTCAAGACCTTCTGCTCCAAAAAATGACAGCAAGTTGTAACTGCTGAAAACCCTGCAGGTCTACTTTTACTGCCACATCAGGAGCCGGGTGCAGCTTGTTCATAGAGGATTTTGAACCGAAGCAGTTTGCCATGGAAAAATGTAGCTGGGGAAGGAAGTCACACTCCATTGGTGTGTGCACTCTTAGCTTTTCCGTTCTTCGAGTTTTAGCTGGTCTGTCCCTATGAAATAGCTGGCCCTCCTAAATTCATAAAGAAACGAATGCAGCCCAGATCATTCAGCCAATGATTACCTAATTTTATGGAACCCACTGTTTTGTTTTGTTTTTTATCCTTTCTTTTGCTCTCTATTTCCCCTCAGTTACCCACCATGTGTTCCATAGCGGGGAGGAGAGAAGGCATACAAGCTCGTATCACACAAACACTCTCTCCCATTAATCTGATGGCATTCCAAAGTGCCAGCTTTGCTGAACGAGCACCATTTTCCCTAAAAGTTGCGATGGCCTTCTCAGTAGTTCAGCACTAGTAACATTTACTTATCTCTTTATGGCACAAGTCTGAACCGCATACTGTCACATTACCAGATTGATGCACACAAGATGGCACAAGACAAAGGCACAAATAGCGCTCTCCATCACTGTCACGGATGTGTCTGAATAAAGGAAGAGACATTAGCGTAAAAGTGACCCATCTGATTGAGTGACTGGTGTCACTTTAATAGATGGATGAAGACAGCAATTTTACACTTGTCTGTAAAGGCCTACAGATAACGGAGCAGAGGAGTTAATGACAATTCATTAAGACCAAAAGTTGTAGCTCACTCACTTGATTATTTTGGTCTCCAGTAGTTCTGAAAGTCATATACAATATAGCATTTTTATATCCAATATAGATCCTTATTAGTGAAGCAGTGTGTGTTGTTTAACAACAAAGAATGAAACTATAATGTGAAAACACTGCACTGTAGCCAGTTTATCCCCTCAATCAGATTTCAGATTGAGTAGAGACAAATTACAGAGATAACGGAGAGTGAATATTGAACTTAAAATGATAAGGTGGTCTTTAAGAATTATAATGTTGCTACATAACTGCTAGATTTCTAAATAAGCCCCGGTTACCATATCAACTTAAGAGATGATGTCATATAGCACTACTTCATTTACAAATTGATTCTGCTGTCACAAAATTGGCCAAAAGTCAGTTGTTGCAGGTTCATCTCCACCTCAAATGCGGGGTCAAATAATTTTCCCAAACCTGGTGGGCCAGAGAATAATAAATGAAGGATGGAAAAAAAAAACATGGCTTCTTATTATCATGAAAAAAACATTCCATACTGTATTGAGAATCACAATCCCCTCCTTACACTGACACACACGCACACACACACACACTTCCCTGAGAGAATGCTGCTCTCACACGCATGCATGCCGTTGCAGAATTAGCATCTGAATACCAACTTTTGTTGGTAAATTCAAGGGTCCTTGGAGATTTTGCACATTCTGTTCAGAGCTAGGCAGGCCAGTGGGAACAAAGTCACACATTAGCAAAGCCCTGCCAGCCTCAATTATGACCAAAGGGATTGGCTTGATAGTGTTGCAGCAGGCCACATTCAGCACTGGATGTGTCTATTTAAACATTCCCGGCCACTTCCTTTATGTTTTCAGCCCAGTGGATGGCAAATTTCTCTGTCAAGAGCGAAGCAGAAGATGATACGGAGGTTCTCTGCTACACATTCGGTTTTATTCTGCACTGTTTTATATGGAAGCCTCGGTCTGTGAATCTATGTTTTGGAAAAATCCATCTGCAATGGAAGTGCTTGGTCTTTGTTCTCCCCAGACTGAATGCCTAGAGGTTTTTTTTTCCCCCCCCTTTCCTCGCACTTTCTCTATTTTTCTCTCCATCTTTCTCTGTCTCAGAACATTGGTGATAAAGAATCCAGGAGTCTGACTTTAAGCTTGTGGGCTTTCGCCTCCATATTTTATTGGCATTATGAGCGCACCTGATTAAATTGCAAGTGTACGCCATGGCTCGTCCTCCTTCAATATGTAATAAATGTCTTTTTTTCCTCCCCTCTGTTTTCTCATATTCTGCCTGTGTTTTGTGCCTTCTCAGGGGATAGCAGATTGGATGAATCAGACTATGTGCCTGTTTCAAAGCCCAAGGTGTTTTATTTATAGGGGAAAAGTACATTAACGCCTCTGCAAAGTCTTTGGAAGATTTATCAAGTACTCTCCCAGCTTCCACCCCGCCTCACTTGAACTGTGACAGGCCTAGTAAAGTACAGCTGTGAGTTGCCTGGCAGTGTAACATATCTGTCAGCTGATCCGGTGTGTGTTTTTTGTCCCTCCACTCTTGCAACCGTCTTACCATCATGCCCATGCTGTGACATGGCCGGCTCTGTTGTCACTCCATTCATAATTCAGTCTTATCAATAAAAGATGCGTGGCATTAAGTTTTCATCTGGTGATGCACTGCTGCTTTCTCTTAGAGCCTCTTTACAAGCGAATGACTGAAGAGCAAAACTTTCCCTCTGTGTTCTGACTTTCAGGCATCGCTTGGCATTAGTATAACCTTAGATGATCCTTGTTCTTTATACATGCTTTTAGAAGCTTATTCCCTATGATCTCATATTCTGCTAGCTTACTCCCACAGCCTTCCTTTGCAAGCCCCCAGCCTTTAATGAGTTTTGCTGAGAGTTATATTTACTCAAGTTGTCTTGTGCTTCTGTCTAAATGGCAAAATTTCTTCTTTCATTCTGTCTTATCGGGCTGAATCAGCATTGTTGTTTTGCAGTTCACTTAGTACAAAGAGCTGATGTGGGCAGAGCTCCGTCAGGAAAACAAGCTCTAAATAATTGCAGTTTACAGACACAACATGGCCTGCCTTGCATTATGAATGCGTATAAGCCGTCTCATTGGTCATGTTGTTGGAGACTAAGAGCAGCTTGGCTGAGAACTCCTGTTTTCTAACTGTTGTCCATCGGTTTTGCCACACGTCTTCAAGGTGCGATGTTCCTGTCTGTTTGGAGGTTATGGTTTCATCTGCTTTTTCTTTGGGTTTCATGTAGCATCTACCACCCGAAGAGATAAACAATACGGGTAGATAAAAGACAGACGGAGAGCAAGCTGGAAAGAAAGAACTGTGTGTGTCAGTTAGAGCTGATAAAAGCCTGAAAATCCAATTAGTCCTCAGTATCAGGGCAAAGGAGGAGGCCTCATGGGAGTAATGTCAGGAAATATCCACCACCATAGCGTGACAGTAACACAACATTTACATACTTGGCTATTGATAGAGCTGCGTGAAAAATCCAACTGGATGTTTTCTTGTAAGTCAGGACTATATTTGGTAGCCTTCCCTGACGGGTTTTGCCCACATCAGCTTTTTAAACCGATAAACAACTATCAAAGGCAAGCTCTATACCTGCTACACCACAAACCATTCTAAAGAGTCTTAATTTCAGCAAACTGAATCTATTCTTTATTCTCTTTAGATGTCCTGGAAATGATTTTGGTGATAGGGGTTTCATTGCTGACTGCATATAGAACTGGTTAAATGTGTGTCCTTTCAGCAGGTTTCCTTTTTTTTTTTCTTTTCTTTATTGTGGATTTCCTTGTTGCTGGTGCTTTGTTTTCATCCACTGCCAGAAATGAAAGTGGGACCGAGGCGAGGAGAAAACACGAGAAAGAAGCAGGGACAATTCAGAGCAGCACAGCGCCCCAGGTCAGACCTCATGTGTTCCTCCTGGGAAGAATCGCATTCACTGGGAGTAGAAACCCAGAGCAAATACAGCTGCTGCTACATTTTATTTGTGTGTTTGTATACATGGATTCATATACCGTAGATATCGTAGAGTGTATTTGCTTGCGTGGGTGCGTGCATCTTGTATAAAACAAGCCCATGGAGGAGGATAGAGGACATATGAGGATATTTGTTTCATAGTGAAAACCTTAATGATCACATTCTGGACAGCAGCATAAACCAGACAGAAGCAGAGCTTCACTGTGTGAAGCTAAAGTTCCTCTTTGGTGATCATTTCTTTCTTAAATGTTGAGTACATGTTAGATTTGTGCCTTGTGGGCTGCTTTGGTATGTTTCTGAGTGGCGCATGTGTGCATCCAAACATGTTGTTGAGCTGTATGCGCTTATCCCCATGTCAGGCTGTTAAGGAGGAGTCATGATCCCAAAAAAGCGAGCTTGCCGTTGCAGTGTTGTATCTCTTCAAATGAGGATTGCTCCAGCCACAATCTCCTCGTGGACTTGCAAGCACATATACCCAAACCCCCACCCTCTCACGACAGTGGGCACACCGATGCTGCTTCTGCTACTGATTATGGTCACAGCTGCTGATTATTGTGCTATATTTTATAAGGCAGATTTTTGCTCTGTGAGCTTCAAATATGAAAAAAGGTGAAATACAATTACCACAAACAATATCTTTATTTCTAAGAAGAAGAAATGTTAGTCAGTTGGAATGAGGAGGCTAAATGTGACTCTCATTATGCAGCCTTGTTTTGCATGAAGATCATTAAAATGAATCTTAAACCTTGAATATCTACTGATGTATCTTAATTAGTTTCAGTGCTCATAATTCTACTGTTTGATTTTTTTTTTTTTGTTGTGAGTTCCTGCAGTCATTGTTTCAGGAGTTTTTACAGTAGAAAGTCAGGTTACTGCTGCTGTGTGTTTGCATGGGAGAAGAATCAACAGTTGCCATGGTAAACTCTGAGGGGATATATTGTTAATGAGGAAGAGTTATTAGAAAGCTAATAGAACTGAAGTGTAATTTTGGCAAACCGCATGTAGAGATTAATTAAGAAAAGACTGTATTTAACACATACTTGGTTCTAATTGCTGTGTTAAACGCGTACTCAGAGAGGAGAATTTGTCATTTTCTCAGCAACCAGCAGCCGTATGTTTTGTTTTGTTTTAACCTCAGTGATGGAACATTTATTGTTCTGCTTTCATTTTTGCACAGTGTGCCTCGTCTCGTTGAAGTGAACATTTGCTTTAGAGCAATTTTCTGTCTTCACATTGTCACTGTGCTCAGTGACCCCTGTCTTCATACTCCTCCTCTCATCCTGTCTCTCCTTCACCTCTGCCTCCCACTCCTTCACCCAACTCCTCCTTCCCCTATTCCTCAAATTCATCCTAACCCTGTTAGGGTGAGGTGAGGCCTGAGCTGGCCTTCAGCCCAGGCCCATTAGCCCCAGCCTTGCAGCCATGTGCTCATCACCAGAGATCATTACAATCAGCCAATGACACCACTCTAATGCATCATTAATGATTGATTAACGAGCTGAGCTCAGGCCAAACGGGTGCATTTGTATGGAAGAGCACCCCGTAATGGCCAGGCAAGGCTTGCATCTGCTGTTTTTAACTTGTGTGGCTTTGTGTATGTGCATTTGTTTGTATGATTTATTCTCATCAGCCTCCCTCTGTGTCCTCTTCCTCAGGCTGCGTGAGGAAGTTGCAGACCCTCTGTTGAAAGAAACACTAAGGAGGGTGACTGAGGAGGTGGCGTGATGGCAGGGCGGGGGCTCCCCGCCCCTCTCCCTCTTCTTCTTCTCTTTCTTGTCCTGGTGGGAGTTCTCCCTGAGACTGAGGGCTCGGGATACCTTTCTGGATATCGTATGAGAAGTCGTTTGCAGAGGGACCGGCACATCCGCAACGTCCGACCCAACATCATTCTCATTCTCACTGATGATCAAGACATAGAACTGGGTAAAATGTTTCCATTAAGCCTCTGTGCTGTGTTTCTTATGTGATTATGCCTCTGTCTCTCTCTGTTCACTTTGCTGGGTATAGATATTTTGTCCATGTGTATCCACCAGCATCAGCAAAGGAAAGTCAGCCTAATGCTGCCTCTTGGCACCATAACAACTGGCCCACTCAAAGTCATGTGTTCCCTTTGCCAGCTCCTCTGTTGCTGGCATGAAATGAGGGCGGCCTATGGCTTCCATTGTCTGGTTGCCAAACCCTGGCCATCTCCCTACCCGCTTAAGTCTTTTAGCGGCGTATTGGGCTGGAGTGGCTGCATAATGGCCTCAGTGACATCTTTTGTCCTCCTGTGATCGCCAGTGAGAAAACTCCCATTGAAAAGCAGGAATTTATGGTCAAGCATCTGTTTCCCCAAACAATCACCATCCGCCTGAAAAGCTTTTAGTACACAGGAGTCCAAATGGGTTACACTTTACAAAAAAGATTTATTCCCTCATCTTATTCCCCCCTTTTTTTTTTATCTTACCACGTCCATAATCATTTTTCCCCCCTCATGCCCTATATTTATATTTTCACTCTGTGTTCAATATCTCACTCTTTTTCCTCCGGAAAGCTTTATATCCCCTGGGTCCCTTTCATTTCAGTCACCGGCTTTTGAATCTCCCCTTATCCTCCTATCCCCTCGTACAAACTCCCCTTTTCTCTCCCTTTCCCCATGTTGTCTCCCAGGCTCAATGCAGGCTATGAACAGAACTCGGCACATCATGGAAAAGGGCGGTACACATTTTTCCAACGCGTTCTCCACCACGCCAATGTGCTGCCCATCCCGCTCCTCCATCCTGACGGGGAAGTACGTGCACAACCACCACACCTACACCAACAATGAGAACTGCTCCTCACCCTCGTGGCAGGTCCACCATGAACCGCACACCTTCGCTGTGCACCTCAACAACTCAGGCTACAGGACAGGTGAGCACTGCAGAGTCCAGCCCAAGCAGCTTCAGTCATGCCCTTTCAAGTTATGAAGTTCACAAATACATTTGGAAATGAGTACCTCATAAACTTGCTGCTCATCTGTTCTTCACTCAGCCTTTTTTGGAAAGTATCTCAATGAGTACAATGGCTCCTATGTGCCCCCTGGCTGGAAGGAATGGGTAGCATTGGTGAAAAACTCGCGTTTCTACAACTACACCCTCTGCAGGAATGGTGTGCGAGAGAAGCACAGTGGCGACTACACAAAGGTATTTTTGCACTTTTGTGACTTGTGTTGATATCCCTGCAGAAATGAAAGGCAAGTCTATCCTAAATCCTAAATTATGCTTTTATAAAATGTGATTTAAATGCAATGAAAGGGATTACAGTTATTTTTATGTCATTTCCACTCCTTTCTCTTATGTTGGTTTTGCTGGAGCTCTGCTCTTTGACTCCCTCGGTCACTCACTACACGATAGATATTAATAGTAATATTTATTTACTCCACAGGACTATCTGACAGATGTCATTACCAACAACAGCATTGATTACTTCCGTATGTCCAAGAGGCTGTACCCTCACCGGCCCGTCATGATGGTTCTGAGTCATGTTGCTCCGCACGGTCCAGAGGACTCTGCCCCCCAGTACAGCTCCGCTTTCTCCAATGCATCACAGCACATGTAAGGAAATGAGTGAGCTTCAAATTGCCGAAACAAGCTGCATGAGTAAACGAGTTATGGGCTGCCAGATTGTCGCAGGCTTTCCGATGTTCTGTGAAAATGCGTGCACAAATAATTTCAAACTGTTTGAACAGGACCGCCTTTGCCTATGTGATGTAAGCGTGTTTGGTTTCTGTGGGACAAAGCTAACAAGTAATACACGGGTACATTTTTTTCATTTTCACATCCAAATCTATTTGTTTGCATATGAGTCATCCACGCATTCAGGCTTCCTTTCATATGACCCAAAATGACACAAATTCCCTAATCTCGACTCAATCTCATCTTCCTCTGCCTCCAGAATGTTGTTGGCAGCCGAGGCCTCTCCCTGCACTGCCAATGCTTTGCTCCAGTTTATTTGGCTCATGCATTGTTCACATTAGTGTTACCACCATGATGAGACTCGCTAATTTGTAATATTTTGTCAGTGGTACAAGAAGATGGGAATGATGAATGTTTAGAAACGATGTATGAAGCCATGCACACACACACACACACACACACACTCACGCCTAACGCCTCCACCTTTTTCTTCCTGACCCTCTGTGTTTCTCACTGGCTGCCTAGTGCTGCAAGCTAATGGCAGACCTGCTATTGGCCTCTGGAGATGTATCTAAGGCCAGTAATGAGACTCCACTTTCTACCCCCTCATACCATCCTCCTGCTTCATCTAATCCCTCCAGCATCATTAACCTGTGCCACACAGGCTTTAAACACATAGAATATTCTGAAAATTCAGCCCCAGTGTCTTTGTGCAAACTTTTAATTGCTCTTTCTCCATAAATTTCCTCTCCCTCGGGTGATGTTTTCTGTGAGAGCCTTCTCTGGCTATTTTCTCACTCCATCTCCCTCTGTCCTTATCAACCATACTGAGAGAGAGGGGGGGGGTAATAAAAGTCCTGCACTCCTCTAGTGATAAACCTTCTTTTCACCTTGGCACATTACAGACACGTCTTCACAGTACATTAGATTTGCTGTTGCAGAGTAAGCTGCGGGACATTAGCATTTCTTAAAAGTCAAATCGATCCACTTTAAACATTAAAGGTATTTTCTTTTAGGATCTCATTAGCTATTTAGCAGTTTTTATTCTCAAATACAGTTCTATATGGCTTGGAGTTAAATATTGATCAAACTGGGCTCACTGTGTGCAGACCTATTGATTGCATTTTACATGGTTTATGTAACCTCCACTTTAGCATTCCATAAACATTTTTCTGGCTACTTTGGGGAAAACAGATTGGAGGCATTAGCCAGCACAGGAAGAAACTGTTGTGAATGCATGCATTTTGGTTCTATTCCAGCTAAAGAATATGGAAACATCTCTGTGCAAATGTATGGCGACTAGCACAAAAACAACTGTCTCCTTTAAAATGTAAAAAGAATCAGTATAAACAAAATGCTTATTACACCACATAGGCTTAAGTTTTTCTTCTATTTTGCTTTCTTTTAAGAACCCCCAGCTACAACTACGCCCCTAACCCAGACAAACACTGGATCCTACGCTACACTGGACCGATGAAGCCTGTCCACATGCAGTTCACCAACATGCTTCAGCGCAGGAGGATGCAGACGCTGCTGTCGGTGGATGACAGTGTGGAGAAGGTACTCAGACGAGCAGACAGACATATGCTTAAACAAAGAAATACACATAGACACTTAAACAAAGACACACACACAGACACCACACATCTCTTCTGACAGCCTTAAGTCCTGGGAGATCTGTGCTTGTTCTGACTGGGACTGTATAATGTATTCACTGACACACTTGGTAAATTGTTCAATCCCCCTTCCCCTGAAACTGGCACAAGAGATTTGAGCTATCAAACATGAAGTAAAACTTTTTACACCGTGTGAGTGTTCAATGAATTACATCCTCCACAGGTGTACAACATGTTGGTGGAGACAGGTGAACTTGACAACACCTACCTCATTTACACCTCAGACCACGGCTACCATATTGGGCAGTTTGGTCTGGTGAAGGGCAAATCAATGCCTTATGAGTTTGATATCCATGTACCCTTCTACATTCGAGGACCTAATGTGGAGCAAGGCGCTATGTGAGTGGCTTATTTTTCTCTGATGTTCAATATTTGGATGTATAAGTTACTCATTTGTTAATCATTTTGCAGGATTTTGCAGCTAAAGGGCAGATAGTTTTCTCAAGTGTTGGTGCATTCAGATACTGTAAGATAAATACCATTGTGGCAATTTTCTTCTATCTAGTTCTATAGAAAAAAAAAGTATTCTTGTTGCCCTGCAGTAATCCTCACATAGTGCTGAACATTGACCTGGCACCGACTCTGCTGGACATGGCTGGTGTTGATATCCCTGCAGAAATGGACGGCAAGTCTATCCTCAAGTTGTTGGACACAGACCGGCCGGTCAATAGGTGAACAAATGCTGCTTTTTTTAAAATTATTATTAACTCAGTATCATTTGGCATTTAAAATGCCAGGATTGTGTCAAAAAGGTTGAAGCTTCATGGGCATAATGAAATCTGCTCTCCAAATATGAAAATGAGACACCGCTTTCTTCTCAGTGCCGTACAAGGAGGACATCTGAAATGAAGCCCATTTTTATCCTGTGCAAATATCACAGAGTGGTTTTTAAACCTCTTTTGACTCATTTTACAGGTTCCAGGTGAGCAGAAAGGCTAAAACATGGAGAGACTCCTTCCTGGTGGAGAGAGGGTACGTTTTATTGATTTACCTTTTGCACAACCTGTTCCCAAACCAGGGATTGTCTTCTAGCAACATCAGACTTCTTATCTGGTTGGTTGAAGGAAAAAAAAAATTTTTTTTGTTTGGTTGTTTGTTTGGTTTTTGTGCTTTCAGGAAGCCTCCACACAAGAGGGCTGATGGGAAGGAAATGGCTCAAGAGGAGAACTTCCTGCCAAAATACCAGAGGGTGAAGGACCTGTGCCAGAAAGCAGAGTACCAGACCTCCTGCCAGCAGCCAGGACAGGTACTTGACCTGTAAGATCTAGAACAGAGAGGTTAATGAAGTTTCAGTGGAAGAAAATGAAGAGTGAATTAGCATTCTGGTTTCAATCTTCAGAGTAATCTGCAGTCATTGTACTCCCAATGTTTCATCTGACTTAAAAGTCTCTTTCTTAATCCTTCAAAATGAAGAGCGTGTGCGTGTGTGTATAAAGAGATTCCCAGTTTGTTAGAAATCTGAATAAGACTCATAAAAGACTCATCCCAGAGGATTAATATTATTATTGCTATTACTGCTCATCTGGAATATATCTTGCATTTTAAGGTTTCTGCTGAGCTCGTTTTGATGTGCACAGTGATTTTAGCAGAATCCTATAAAGACTGAGTCAAAACTATGTATACTCTATACTCTAATCTCAAAGATCCCTTTAAATCGATGTCTTCCTGTACCTTCTTTCAGAAGTGGCAGTGTGTGGAGGACCCGACTGGCAAGCTGAGGCTGTATAAGTGCAAGGGCATGGCTAGTCTCTTTGCCCCACGTATGCAGGCTCTGATGGCCAGCGGAGCCTCCCAGCTGTCTCCAACATCCAACTCTGACAGCTGCGACTGCAGCAATTCAGGCTTCAAAACATCCATCATGAAGAGGAAAAAGCTGATCACCAAAAAGAGTCAGTTCCTGTTGTCGCTCACATTGTTTTGGTCGCTATAAATAGATGTTTTTGTTTAGAAAGAGATTTTTCTTTACTTTGAAATGTCCTTGCAGTATCCTACAGAAGGCTTGCCAAGCAGGGCCATTTATCTCAAGTGAAAATAACCAGCTTTTGAAGTATTCATGAGACAAGAAGGATATGTCAGTGCTGCCATCAAGTGGCGGAATAGAGTAGATAAATCAGCATTTAAGTGAAGTAAATGTATTCCTGGAATAGGATCTATGATTTATATCAGTCTGTTTTGTCATGAGCTGGCTTTTACCTGTCATCATATGTGCTGATCTAAAGTATCAAAAACAGATCCTTCTTTTTTGTCTCATTCAGATTCCTCTGTCTTGTCCTCTGCAGAGATAAAGTCCGGTAAGAGTACGAGTAGGAAGCGTTGGGCCCGCTCTGTATCATTTGAGCTGGGAGGAGACCTGTATGCTGTAGACCTAGAGAAGGGCTACTGGCCCCTGGGATCCAGGAACAGCAGCTGGATCAGAGACAGGAAGAGAGGAGCATGGAACGAGGAAGACAATGAAGAATTCAGTGGCATGGAAGTGACAGTCAAACCCACCACCAGCAACAAACTTGCACCACCTGCGATTAAAGTCACATATAGGTGTGTGTGTTTCTGTGTGTGTACATTGTTCTGGATGAATGTGTAATGGTCCTGGAGATAAAAGACATAAATCAACTGTTAGAAATTAATTTAGACTGCCTATAGATGTTTTAGTGATGCTATATTGTTTTTGTGTCCTCCAGGTGCTCCATTCTTATGAATGACACAGTTAAATGTGATGGAGGCCTGTATAAGTCCCTTCAGGCTTGGAAAGACCACAAATTGCACATAGAGCATGAGGTACTGTTCCATTTACTTGTTATATTTAATACACATTACACGTTACTTGTGGCCTGCCGTGTCTAATGAGATTTTGGGCAACTTTCCTTTTAGATCGAAACCTTGCAGACCAAAATCAAGAACCTGCGTGAGGTCAAAGGTCACCTGAAAAACGCGCGGCCAGAGGAATGTCAGTGTACCACTCCCAGGTGAGAGAATTTAGGAGTGCCAAATCAGCACCAACACAGAGATTCATCACACGTGACAGCCGACTCTTTTCTTTTCAGTTACCTCATCAAGAATAAGGAGACTGTCCAGCTCAATGCAGGACAAATGCACTCACTCGGGTAAAACATGTCACTGATTTATTGTGTATTATTAATGCTGAATTCTTCACCCACGCCAGGTGTGAAATGTGTTTTGTCCTTTTCAGAATGCCATCAAAGCAGAAGACTCAGTGGCTACAGAAGGAGCAGAAACGCAGGAAGAAACTACGTAAATTCCTGAAGAGGCTTCAAAATAACGACACCTGCAGCATGCCTGGCCTGACCTGCTTTACCCATGATAACCATCATTGGCAGACTGCCCCCTTCTGGACAAGTGAGGCATAACCTATGGCTTTAGAAAGCGGTTTAAAGAATATCACGGTGGAACATATCTCTTTGCTTCCGGCACTATTTTCCAGAAATGATGACAACAATATTTTGAAGCACGCTTTTCAAAACCTTGTTTTCCTTTCGCACCCCTCCCTTCCTCACTCACTCCCCCTTCCTTTCATCCACAGTGGGGCCATTCTGTGCATGCACCAGTGCCAACAACAACACATACTGGTGCCTCAGGACCATCAATGACACACACAATTTCCTGTTCTGTGAATTTGCTACCGGCTTCCTGGAGTATTTTGACCTCAACACTGACCCATACCAGGTATTTCGTTTCAACAGACGCACAGAATAGCAGTTACAGATAATAACTTTAAAATAATCCCACTGTGATCCATGGTGTGTTCCTCTGTGCAGAGGGGATAGAGTTTTCCAAAATTTCCAAAGTCCTTGCTGACCTTATGTCCTTATTATTCCTGCAGCTGATAAATGCTGTCAACACCCTTGACCGCAATGCTCTGAATATGATGCATCAACAGCTTATGGAATTACGGGGCTGCAAGGGACATAAGCAGTGCAACCCAGAGAAGGGTGAGTAAAAGATCTCTGCAGTAAACGTGATTTATTGTTGTGTCTCCAGTCATTTGAAACTAAGATTAATGCTACCTCTGCTTCCATTCAGGAGGAAAGGAGCGAAACTACTTCAGTGAATACAGGTATTTCTTCCTCTAAACAGCTTGCAGCTGATTGCTTTTACAAACATCACAGATGGAATTCAAGTTATAGTATGAATTCAGAGAGGTTACTGCCTCTCTATTGAGTCTTTGGTTATGTTTTTGCTCATTGCCAGTCATCTAGGGAGCTGCGGAAACAAAATAGAGACACGTTGCTCTGAAACGGAGCCTCTGAACTGCCGTGGTTCCTTACTGTTGTGATCGAAGCATTTTAGCATGCAGAGGTCTATGCCAAAGAGGGCTAAGATGCAAGGCTGCTTTTCAGCTTCTGCTGTTCCCTTTTTGTAATCAACCCTAACTGCTTGTCTCTGTGTTTGCTCTGTGTGTGTGTGTGTGTGTGTGTTGGGTGGATGTGTGTGTGGATGTGTGTGTGGATGTGTGCATGCGTGTGCACCTGTGTGTGTGTGCGCGTGCGTGTGTGTATGTTTGTGTTTTGTGTGTGTGTGTGTGTGTGTGTGTGTGTGTATACCTGTGGGTTTTGTCTCCATGCACGTGCATTGGTCCCGCGCGTGTATACGTGCTGTGCATGCTTCAGACCAGTTCATCGTCGAAAGAGGCCAAAAGTGAAGAAGCCCTCCTCCAAATCGCTGTGAGTTTGTCATAACCCATCTGCTCCTTTGTAGTCAGCCAACATCTCCATCCAGATTTTTTAGCATGGTCAGATGACTTAACAGCATGGTCCCCTATTTACTGTATTTCTGTACTCCTTTGCTGACAGTATTTACATTTCCCTGCATTGCAAAACCGCTCCATTTTCATTCAGTCTGTCAGGTCAAATCCATCAAAGCAATGCAGATATGTTATTGTCACATTATGTTGCGTTTTCTGTCCTGTTATTGTCATTTCTTGCTTTTCCTCACAGTGTTGGTAGGAACAGACCACAACTGGAGCAATGGTTTCCAGTGAATGCCTCAAGCGGTGCATTTAACTTACAGTATTTGTTTCCCTTGCACAGGGGGCAGATTTGGGAAGGCTGGGTTGGCTAACCACCTGCAGCCCACACCCGACCGCATCGGCCTCCTCCAGAGAAGGAAGGAGAATGGACAGTGCAGAAAACCCGAGGACCTTGACCACGCTTTGATGGATCATATGCTGGGATACCACTCTAAGCTGGGTTTAATTTTCGGGGGAGCTGCTCCTCGTAGCCCTCACCGGGGTGTAGGAAATACTAAGGCTTAGAAGAAGCCTAAAGACTCAACAATTATCTACTTTGGAACACATTTCATATCCATTTGCAATCTCCTCCATCCTCGGCTGTCAGGATTGTTAACAACAAGATTCTGTAAATCAGGTGGAACAGTTTGGCGTCTGCAAGCCTTTCAGTCTAGCTTGTAGATAATATACAACATGTCAGCTTTAATCAGCTTTCTTTCATGTCATATGGGACTGTGTGGAAACACGATGAGTAACATGTCACTTCTGCTGCTACACAATGATGTCATGGCCTCGTGATGTCTCTGTGGCACCTGCTGATTAACTACATATTTCACACTTGGAGTAACAATAAGACACATGTTGTATTCTTTCTCTGCACCAACGTGTCTGCACATGGAAGTAAAGTGGACTTAACGACCAACTGCATCAAACTTTTCGCCGTACTCTTTTGTATTATAGTCATTCTTAACACTGATGAATGTCCTTTGTTACGGGTCGTCCTCCTCTCAGCTGTGAGATGTGAGGTGACCCGAGTTTGCCTGCAATGATTTAAACCCATACACAGACTTCAGTGTAGGTATTTTCATGCCCTTGAACAGGCCTACATTAATACCACTATCTCACTATGATGCAGTCGTCCAGACTATGTGACCAGTAACCAGAATGTGTCATTTGTGAATGCTGTTTTACTCCTTCGTGTTGTCAGTACCACACTGTAGAAGTATCCAAATAGTTTGTTCAGCTTGCTATACTTGGTGCTACAAGATAACAATACAGAAGTCAGAAACCTTGCTGTACAGTACAGTATGTATTCGAATGTATGTTGTGCAATTAATATAAATGTTTACAATATTTTTTATAATACTGGCGAGGCAGACCTCATTGTATGATATGAGTTGACAAAATGAACTTATAGGGAGAAATGTAGCTTGAGAAATGTCGTCATTGAGATTTGTACGTTTGTTCTTATTTACATCAGAAAAGCACTTAAAGGGTTCACTGTGAAGAGCTGCGCCATGTACATTAATGGACAGTATACTTTGCGCCAGAGGAAAAACAAAACAGTGTAATACTTATTGATGTGAAGTTTACTACTCGCCTTTGTTAGCTTATTTTAGTTTCTTTTATTTTATTTTTTAGCAAATACTTCCTTTTTCTTGAGTGCTGGTAGTCATTGTGAATAAAGTGTTGTTTGACCATAAATATGACCGGACTTTTATTTTGAAATTTTTAAGTAGTTTATTTGTTTTCATGTCCAGCAGGTGTCTCTGTCTACTTGTGTCTATGGACGACCTATTGATCTGTAGTATAGTGATTGCAGTGACATAAGCCGTAGCCTTGTTTTCTTCCATTAATAATGTTGCTTTCACTGTTGCAGCAGTAGGGTTTGTACTGAATGTAATCTGAATATTGGAAACAATGGAAATTGTCACAGCATTGGTGGAGTCGAGTTAAAAATGAATATTAAATATCAGCATGTATCCCTGATAGTTATTCAGAGTGGTGAAACTACTTACAGACTAACAACTACTTCACACTCAGCTGGCCTACAGCCAGAGTTTGTATTTTTCCTTAGTTTTTATTTTTGATTAAATTTTCGTTTTCCGTTCAGATTGCATCTACAGTGGGTTTGATACTTTCAGTTAAGTTTTATTGTTTAAAATGTATTTATTTAGTTAGTTTCGGTATTTATTTTATTTTTAAAAGTCTGATATGGGGCATTTGTCCCATTTATTCACATTTTTGATGATACTGACAGTTTGTTCCGTTTTGATTTGATTTTAGTTTGGTGAAGCAAACAATATTCTTTATTTTTCTTAAAATCAGTGGTCTTTTATTTCTGCCGACTAGATCTATTTATAGACTTTGTTAAAGGTTTAGTTAACTATAACAGTATTTTTATTAGGTTTTAGGGACTTGACGAAGGTAAAATATACCAAAAATATAAATACACAGCTTTTTAAGAGAAAACCCAGGATTACCAGCTTTGATGTACATTGGAAAGTCCTTTCAGTCATAGGCCTGCCTTACAGAAACCAGAGTCTAGGTGAGGACATTGCACAAAGTTAGCCAGGTAACTAAAAAAAAACAAGCATCAACTTCTGTGTACAAAAGTTAATGAATAGCCGAGGATCGGCCGCTCTTCTGCACAAGCCCTCAGTGTGTGCACGACGTTGACTGCGTGCTGGGCGCACTGCCTGGACATGCCTTCACTGTGGTCATTTATCATGTCAGCAAAAAAAAAAAAAAAAAAAAAAAAAAGTAGGAGGGGCTTTTTTTTTTAAAAAAGGTGAGCCAATGGGGATATAGATTATACATTTCAATTCCTGTATTGCGCCTTGGATTGGCACATAGGAATCAAATAATCAAGTTCGTGTGTTAATGCAAATCTCCTGCTTGCTGGATATTTTAATAACAAATCCACACACAGACTTTATTTGTTAAAAACAGCAGTCTTATTTTAATTTGACATAATAAATGAAGTTAAAACACAGTTGCCAGACAGCAGTGCCCCCGTTTTTAACCTTTAACATTTTACCACTTTACTTTATTGAGCCAACTGAGCCACTAAATGTTTTGGCTTGCGTTTCCAGAAAGCCAGTGAAGGTCTTCAGGATGGGTGGTGTGAAGTGGAAGAGGGAGGGGAGCGCTGGGTGGGGGTGCAGACTGGGTGACCCCCATCGCAACCTATGACTCACGTGCAGAGGCGGAGACTCCGTACGGGATTTGCCGCCGGAGGACCGTCCCGTACTCACCAGTCGGACAGTTCAGTGCGTTCAGAAGAGCAGCCTTCACCCCTGATACAAGCACAAAAAAAGAAAGAACGTTCCGTTTCTTTCGCTGAAGCTTCGTTTAAAATGTGAAGAACATGGCCGGGACAAGGTAAGCACGGCTTACGGGCTCTCTTTCATTTAACTGGAGAAAGTTTAGAGGCCGCCTCGCTCTGATCACGCCGCCGGCAGCTCTGTGAAGGCAGCCGGCGGTGAACGGGAGCACGCACAGGATACGGTAACATTATTTTAAGCTTCTGTGGGTAGTTTAAAACCTTCAGTGTTAGCAGAAATGTAAAAAAAAATGGCACTACCAAAGTTTGACAGTGCGAACTTGTAAGTTTAATCGATTCTTTAAACCCCGATTTTTTAAATTCTTTTTTAAAAAAATCTATTGTCGGTTAGTTCAAAGTAATAGATTAGTTACATTGTATCTTGCTGACACCATCATGGGAAGCGATACAGGAAAAGTTTGACACTCGAGTTTAATATTAGTAGGGAAAAGCTGCAGTGGGAGATGGGGCTTACTTTTCAATTCTATCTAGTCTCCAAATGGGCTGGACTGGCTTATCTCTTTGCTGTGGTTAGGAGCCCAGTAACCCAAAAGGAGGGCAAATGTCCCGCAGTCCATTTGTTGCTCCTGTTTCTACTATTGCTGTGGCTCTCAGATTGAGCTCCACGTCTGATTTCTTCGCCATCTGCTTCCACTGCAGATGTGCATTAAAACTTTGTTTAGCTTTCATCGGTTGCTTGCTTTAGTCCCCACGGTCTATTTAAAGTCACTTACTGTTCTGGCTACAGATTTTCATATGGAGACTCTTAGTGCTGTGTAGTTAAAACTTGATTGCAGAAGTTGAAGTTGTGAGAATCATTTTTTTTATTCCTCCTCCTGTACCTGTTGTTGCATTATACAATAGCTGACAAGCAGGTCTTTGAATCAGCTGTCATTTATATAGCCTAAAGCTGTTTACTTTGGCAGGACATGCCAACCTGACTTCCTGGGCGCAGCAGCTTTCGCCAACTCAGTGCCCAGCTGGTGTTCATCTGATAGCTGTTGTTTGCATTTGTCTGGTGCAGGTTCAAATTTCTCTATCTGTCCAGTGCCGTACGAGAGATCAATGAGACACCGTGGTAGATGACAGTGATATCATTTGATCAAGCTTTTCAATGGTTCATGAGTTTTTCTGTGAGGAGTAGGAGTCGCAGATGGATGTTGTCTCAAGTGTTTACCCTGCAAGCTCACAACAGTGGGCAGACAAAGGAGAACAGGCCACACATCCCCCAACAAGATGACTCAAAACCGGGTCTTTTGACAAAGAAGAGACCGGATGTCCGTCCCAGACGGACAATAGGGAAGTTCGTTGGGTTGTTGACAGGAAGTGAAGCCTGTCCTGCGGTGACAGCTGCATGTTATGAGTGTGTCAATATAATGGCTGTGATTTCATTAGCTTCAAAATAAATGTTCCAGCTTTCACTTCTTTCTCTCCTGTCCTGTAATCCTGATCACATCCCCTGGGGATCAGTGCTCTTAACACTCAGCACACACTTTTCACCTGACTTTGATTCTCTGTGGCCTGCCACAGCGACTCTATAATGAGGTTAAGGTGATTTGCCCAAACACATTTATCTGTACCTGTGCTAGCGCTCACACTGTGAACCTTCCCTCTTCCCTCTTTGGGGATTACAGGCGGGTTTAAATCCCAGGCGTCCACCGGTTTGAGCCTCATGTTGATCGCCACTCACAACCATTACACTGCATTATATCCTGCGGTACTTTCAGATCCATGACGTGAATCACCTGCTTCAAAAGAGTTGAACAAGTTTATGTAACATCAGTGAAATGAGATGTAAAAAAATCCCCACAAAGCAAAAACTGCATGAAGTGTAACTAACACATTAAACGCAGAAGTGCACAAACCTGAAGATCTGTTGTTGTTGGTGAGATATTAATCCTTCCCCTACACGTCCATCCCCTGCGACGGCCTCTTAAATCATAATCCACCCCGCCCCTCAGGCCCAAGCAGACCCGGCATTAACATCTTCACCGGCCTGCTCTGCATTTCTAATCCTAGAGAGTCTGCCGTCTGCACCTTCACTTCCTCTAGAGGACAATCCGGACATTCCTTTCCTGTGTGGCTCTTCCCTGACCCCCTCGCTCGCCTTGTAGCTCCGCTCTGGGATTAGACTCTGGCCTCGTTTGTCATGTCAGCAGGGGAGGATTCGCAGGGGATGGTGTGGCCCTAGACCAAAATGAAGTTGCAAACTGCTTCTGCTGGTGGTGGTAGGCAAGCCGGTCAAATACTAATAAAAAGTGTTGGCAGCACCCAGATAGCAGAGGTGGAATTCTTGAGTGTTTTTTTTTTTTAATGAGTCATGCACAATATATTCATTTATAACAAAAATGACCCTGAAGGATTTTACAAGATAATGTTTGGACAATGAATGTTTAGGGTTATTAAGCATAATTATGTCCTAATAGGTTCATTCTTTTTTTTTCCTTGTTTGGACAAGTAACCTCATTGTTCCCACTCTGACAGCTGGTGTACTGGATAGATCCTCTGTGTGGTAAGCACCCTGATCCTGCAGCTTCTCCTGCACATGTTCGCTCTCGTCCAGAGTCCCATGTGACCCCAGAAGCCCCCTTCGGCTAAGGGCAGGGGTGGATTTTTAGGAAGGACATGGATTTGTGTTTGGGCAGGCCTTACTCTCTATAAAGAGAATTTATTGACCATTGGGCTGAGTGTCACCTCAGACAGACAGTGACTGTTCAGCAGAGCAGTAAGGGGGCCGGAAGTTCCCGGCATTTCTGCTGAGCTGCAGCATTTGTGGGAGAAGGCAAGATGGTGGGACAAGACAATACTCCCCATACAGACATCACAGTGTGCTGCTTCTCTGCATTTAGCCTGTAGGTGGATTACAGCAAGGGTATCTGAAGCAACATTTAACAGCCAACACAGAAATGTTCTCCTGGAGCCGGTGGTGAGGTAGGCACTTTTATCTCACGCCTCATGAAGAATCAGTTTGTTGCAGTGTAGGGGTGTGAAGCGTTTTGGCGTCTATAAGGAATGAGCTGGGGGGCGTGTAAAATTGCTAGTTGGAAAGCAGCATGGGAAAAACTGGCCCTGCTGAAGGTTGGCTGTGTGACCTTGTGAGATCCAGTCTAATCCAGTGCCAATGGAGAGGGGAAGCTGTTTCTAGTTCTGGATTAGGGCAGCTGTTGAAGGAGGTCACCCCAGATCTCCTATACATGTCTCAAGCGCCGCCCCCCCATCATGGCACTGATTGGCTGGGATCCCCTGTGTGGAAGCAACAAAGAGCTCTCCTTGAATAAAGTCTGCCTGTTGATCTGACAATAGTCGGCATTGTTTTGTACTATTACAGGCTTCAGAATAGGGTGCATTTCACAGGCTTTGTGCTGCATATGAACGTGAGTCATCGCGGGACATTCTTGTCAACTAGATACCTCTTATTTTCTGTCCCCAGAGAGCCCATGTATTATACACAACTGCAGCATTTTTCAGACTCCTAAATCAGATCAGGGTGTTCATGCACGCCAGCTTTACAAGCAGTCAACATCATTTATTTTGGGGGGGGGGGGGGGGCCACCTCCTTTTTCTTTTTTTTCTAAAACAACTGTTTTAAAAGAGAGCCCATGCTCAGCTCAGTTTGTGTCGGCATAGGATTCAAAACCGGACCATCTGGTTTGTGCAGTTTTAGGTGAGTCAATGCGGTAACTCTGAAACAGCAATCAGTCTTTTCTCAGGTGATACAAGAAAAAATTAAAGGGGTTCTCGGAAGAAGATTTAGTCACCTGGACTGTCTGACATCATCTACTGGTTGAGAAATTGCTTTAGGGGCTGCTTTTGTTTACAGAAGTGTAGAAAGAAGGCAAAGTTAGCATAGGTGCGAGCTGCTGATGTTAAATTTGCTAGTGACGTTATTTCTTTGCTTTTACTGTTGCAACAGGAACTATTAGTATGTCAGGGATGGAGCACTTCCCGTTTACATAGGTGCATATCCAGGGCCTGTGTACTTCCTTCAGTTCAGGACAGAACTGTCGAACCAAGCTTGTTTGATCCGTGCAGGACTCTTTGGAAGTGAATCCGATGATGGGGCGAATTCAGGAGTCTGCCCCTCTGTTTATCTTTATCCTCCCATACCAGCCTTCTCCTCTCTGCCAGGCATTTAGCTGCCCGGCTGTTTGGTCTTAAAGTGCTTTACCTCTCTCGCCCTCCTTGGAACCAGGCCGCCTCGGTGCCTGGGTCAGCTCACATAAGGTCGGCTCCAGCGCATCTCACGTGTCTCTGTGTGAAAGATGACCCCCACGCGCTCCCCAGACTTGTTTCCCCCATGTCAGCACATGGCAAGTAAGAAAGTGACACTGACAACTGTTTAGGAGGAAAAGAGGAAAAGGGGAGCGGAGAGAAAAGGCACAGACAAAGAGCTGCATTAATGTGGTTCAGTTTCCGATCACACTGAAATACAAAAATCAAAGAGAAAGCAGAGACAAAAGCAAGGCTATCTGAAAAGTGAGCAGGCTTTTAAGGGTCACGACCTTTCGATCATCTGAGTAGCCATAGTAGTAAATGAATATTTATAGATTAATGTGATAATGCGCACAGTAGGCAGGAGAAGTCGGAGAACAAGACGAGTCAACAGCATCCTAAACCTTAGCATTAACTTTTATGAGGGCTGTGGAAGCTCATTATTCTCCGGCAGTCCCGCTCCTCATGCCGGTTTGCTTGTCGTTATTTATATTCAGCGCACACAGAGCAATTGTGCCATGTGTTTTACCGACCTCTGACTTGCGGTGACACGGCAGGAACGGGAGGTGTCAAACAAAAGGCCCGAGGAATGTGTGAGTGACAGGTGCAGGCCTTTTTTTTTCCTGTCATCTGAAACACGTGCACGTTCCCTTCTACCCGTTATTGTTCTGGTTGCCTGGGTGGAGTCCGCTCCCACATCCTCCACAATGGCAACCCACATATGTCTTGTCTCAGCTCAGTTTCCAGCAGTGGAAGCTCAATCTACTTGTGATTAAGCCAAGATTGCATGTAATCTGCATTAAGTGATTTTGTTGCTTCTTTCTTTTTTTTTTCTTTTTGGTTGATCTGAGTTTTGATGGAGTCGCATGTGTTCAGACTGCTTCACGCCAGGAAACAGGATCGTGGTCGTAGTCAACGAGCCAGGTTTACGGTTACGTTCTCTGTTAGTTACAGCTACTGTAAGCCCAGCCAAGCTCTTAGTAGTCGGTCCATGTCGCCGCTCTTGTTTTACAATATTTAGATAAGCAGGTTGCCTAGCAGCCTTGCTGAATAGACTTTGTACATGGTTTATACATAATCAAACACAAGTCTGCTTTTGGCAGATCCCTCCTTGCGTTATATTGAGGCGCAGGCCTCTGCTTGCTCTGTATCAGTAAATCACCAGTGATTTCTCACGATTGCAACATTTTTTGCAGCTGTCAGTAAAAAGTTGGGGTGTTGTGTAAAATGTAGCCCATTTAGCCCATTTTGAATGTGATGGTATGTTTCAAAATGCTTGGAATGGGAGACTAAAAACATTTTTAATTAATCTGCTGCCAGTTGGGTTCTTTGGCAACAGGCCAGTAACACTATTGGGTATAAAAAGAGACTCTTTAGAGAGCCGGAGTTTCTTGGAGGTAAAGAAATTATTTGCTAATCTGCAAAAAAAAGATTGTCTACAAATTTGGAGCGATAATGTTCCCCAATGCGTTAAAAACAGGCACAATTCGGTCGTGGAAATCACTCGGGAACACTTCCAGGAGTTCACGTCCGTGGACACAGGTCGCTGTGCCATCCACAGATACAGGTTAAAGCTTTATCATGCAAAGAAGAAGCCATAATGTGAACATGATCCAGAAGCAATGCTTTCTTCTCTGGACCAAAGCTCCTTCAAAATTGACTGAGAAAAAGTAAAAAAGCCTGCATCTATGATTGTGTGGGGGTGCACTTGTGCCTATGGAAATTGGCACCTTGCACATCTGGAAAGGTACCAAGTATGTACAGGTTTTAGAGCAGCATGTGATCCCATCTAGCTGACATCTTTCTCGGGGAAGCCCTTACATATTTCAGCAAGATAAAGCTAAACTGCATTTTGCTTCTGCTACAACAACGTTGCTTCATAGCAGAAGAGTGTGGGTGCTGAACCTTTCACCACTTGAAAACAGTTGGAGCATCATGAAACAATAAATATGACAGAGAAGATCCGGGATCGTTGAGCAGCTATAATCCTTTCAGACAAGAATGGGACAGAATTCCTCTCCCAAAGGTCCAGCAGCTGGTCTCCTCAGTTCCCAGAAATGTACGGACTGTTGTTAAAAGAAGAGGGGATGCTCCATAGAGGGAAACATGACCCTCTATGTAGCATCGACTATTTTACGAGGTCCTGCTGCCATCAAATTCAAAATGACCTTAATTTTTTTTTTTTCTTAAAGTGTTACATTTTCTCAGTCTAAACATGTGATATTTTTCCTGCGTCAATAAAATATGGGTTTATGAGATTTGCAAATCATTGCGTTCGTTTCGTGCTTACATTTTACACATCATGCCTACTTATTCCGAATTGGATTTATAGTTTTGCGCGTGTGCAGCCAAATGATTTGAATTTCTTCCTTTCCACAGAGTGATGACTTATTTTTAAGCCAGTATCTGAGGAGAAAGGATGTTTTATGTCTCTAAATAGGAAAGAGCAGCTCTGTAAATATACCGGCAAGGGAGGACCTTGGCACTTGTTGCTGTGACCGGAGTGGTAAGGTTTCCTAGATGAATGGCAGGCCCTGTGCAAGGACTCCGTCTGCTTTGGTCCACAAGGGACAGTTGCAAGCAGCGGCAGCTCAGAATAGTCGGTTGTGGAAAAAAAAAGGTTGAAGGTTACCTTACAAGAGTACGGAGTGATAGATGGGAGTGTAACCGGCTCACTGGGTTTGACTGTTATCTTAGTTTTGTCTAGTTTATGGAACAGTGATTTCAGTAAGCCCTCCACTTAGCACAGTTTCTCTGAAGGTGTAATATCAGTCCATCAGGAATGCCACAATAGCACAGAAGCATAAAGCGGGATTTCAGTCGTTATGAGATTATCTGCTGACGCGACGCTTAGTCAAAACTCGATGCTACCCACGGAAAACAATCTTTTCTTCTTTCTGCGTGGTTTATCTTTCTGATGAAATCAACAACCGCACTGGCGTTTGAGTTTGTTTGAAATCCAAAGCTGCACAATGACACAAGGTTTGCTCGCTGCCCTGTTTCCAGCGAACGTATTGTCCAGTCCTCTATGTTTACCGCTGCTGGGAAAAGTGCCATTTACACTTTGGCGCTGGCTTTGAACAATGGGGCAGATTCCATGAGCTATATTCTGTTGTTTCCCTAACTCTGGGAAACCGCTCTCCGTTCTAGTTATTTTGGGAGCTGACTGTAAATTGTGCATGATGGATGTAGTAGTTCTCCCTCAAAAAGCCACTGGCACTTTGTGAATGTGAGCGACTTGATGGTGGAGAAGGTGTTTTCGCGTTTTAGTTTCGGCCTCTTGGTCTCTGTGGTGGGCTCTGTTTGCATAGATGTTGTTTACACTTTGAGAAGGTGTATTTTTAGTCACTATGAAATAACCATAGGCTCCTGCAGGTTCTCTCTGACTTCTCATGGGAGGCAGAGACCCTGTCAGACAATGTATTATTACACAGCAGAGTTTCTATATATTTTCTGACACGAAACTTTCTGTCACTGAGTATCGCGTGAACAGTCAAACTGGTTAGATGCAGTATTCATGAAGATGTTGGAATCTGTAATCTAGCCCCCCCCCCAAAAAAAAGTGTTCACCGACTGCCGTCAACTGCTGGTTAAGGACTGTACGCAGCCATAACACGGGTCTGTGGGGTAAAGGTCTGCTCCAATTACACTGAGTCTCCCCAGAGGTAAATCAGGTGCCGTATGCTTTAGTCATAGGTCCGTGTGTGTAACAAGTTAATTTTAGATCAATATAAAACATTCCTCTTGGAGTTAAACTTCGCTGAGCTTGTGCAGACTGCATTCCAAACCATTTATGAACATTTACAGCGTGAGGCAGATTGCCTCAGTTGTTTGGAGAGTCATGCTCTATACTTTTCTGTCTGCTTCTTCTGGCGAAAGACCACATAAAGCTGTGCAGGCTCAGATTCGCTTGCATGGCATCACATAAAGTAACCTTTCACCAGAAACGCGTAGCAAAGAGGATCCTTTTTTTTTTTTTTTTTTTTTTTTTAACTGAATAAATCGATTTTGATTTTCATTAGCGGAGAAATCAAAGCGCTTTGACCTCACTCCTGCCATGTCCTACAGAAGAAAAGTCCCATTGTATTCGGGAAACCCATGTAATAGTCGTGTCCCTGTTTTTTGAGTGCTCCCCAAAGTGATTTCAGAACCTGAACACAGCCCTTCTTCCTGCTTATCAGGTCGTGTCAACAGAGCCCAGCAGGCTCGCTCTCAGCTCTAACTGCTGTTTATTTACACAGAGTGAAACAGCTACACCCCCGTGCTGCTTGACTCGTCGTGTATGGCGTTCGCAGTACACCCTGAAAGCCCGGTGTCCTGTCGGGGTGTGTAGGACGCGGTCCATCGTGATAAATCCTGTGCTGGTTACTAAACTGTCATCACAGCTGTGGTACACTAGGACATACCAAAAAAAAAACAAAAAACAAAGTTGGACACACTGCCTCAGCTTTCTTTTACTTGGTGCTCGGCAGTCCATAAGAAGTGGGTTTATTTGGATTCACATTCAAACACTGCATTTACAGAGACTACAAACACTGGACTGAATAACAGGGAAGAAGTCTCTCAGTGTGGGAACGCCTCTTTTGGAAGCCAGGCGAGAGCAGTGAAAGGATGAAGCCTGTGGTATGTGTGGGGCGATATTGACTGTTTGGCCTCTGCTTTGAATGCCCCATTATTTGCAAGGCTTCCCGCCCATTAAGTGTTGCGGCTCTAATCACTCAGAAAGTCATTTTGTAATAGTTGTGGGACCTCTGTTTGTGGGAAGGCACGCTGCAGACGCTACCCTGAAATACTGAATCCTGCCTTTTCCCCTTATTAAATGTCTTTTTGCTCTGATCTCAGGCAGGGTTAGAACGCCCTATAAATAGAAACCTGCATGTTTAGTGCACTAAGGTTAGGGCTGCTTGCCTGCTGTGAGGGATTGGACCAGATGGTTTCCCAGCATAAAGCACTGGGACACATGGGAAGCCAGTATGTGGACGGCTCCTGTAGTCTCCCCATGTCTTTTCTCTGTTTACCTGGCTGTTAAATCAAGAGATGAAGAGCCTGGGGCTCCTTCTGGCAGCACATAAGAGAGTGATTGATACTTTATGCTTGATGAACAGGTACATCAGTGTTAACAGAGAACAGCTGTTGTTCCCAATGAGTTTCAGCCACCAGGGTGACATTGTAAATGTGGCAGAGCTGCCTGGCACCATGCTCCTCTGTGCCTGTTTCTGAGACCAGGTTGCACACAGGGTTCTTTTGGCAGGCACCTCGGAGCAAATGTGGGTGTTTGGTGAACGTTGTAGGCAGTCTTATCCCTGCTAAGCTTCTTGCCCCCTCTGATCATCCCAGGTAGCCTGGATGGTGGACTCGTATCTCTAACAAGCGTGACAGGGAGAAGAAAAGCTTTTCTATCCTAAGAAAGCTGGGAAAATATCCAAACCTCCACCAGATCCTTGTGACACTAATTCCTCCCCAACTGACACTTTTCTCTCAAAGATACTAGACTAGTGTTGGGTGGGACACTGAAGAATAGAAAGGACCGAACTTTGCCAGGACCCTCAAGTGCTTATTACGAGAAGAGAAAGGCGCCTTGTGAGTTTATTTTGAGTCCCTCCTTTGGCTCTCATCTCGACGTCTACTGTGATGCTGAACTTTGGTAACGGTCTCTTCGTGGCTGTTTGTAGCGTTCCTGTTCCCACATGGATTTGCTGACACAGTTAAGGCCTCCTTTAGGCAACTAGATCAAAGGAGACATAAACTAGCTCACTAAAGAGTAACATGACCTGGATATATAGAAACAGCAATCTAAGGTCTGATGTATTTATAGATCCTGATTTTATGTAGGTAGCTACAGCACATAACCTTAATATGGCAATCTAATACTATTTCAGTGTCCTACTCCTCAGCATAGTGTCCTATAACTTCACTGAGGCCCCGTTTACACGACACCGTTTTCACTGGAAACGGCGTCGTTTTGATGCGTTTCAGCCTCCCGTCTACACG
>JAVDPK010002348.1:161603-172805 GCA_034780415.1 Cichlasoma orientale
CGTGTAAACGGGAGGCGCAAACGCATCGAAACGACGCCGTTTTCATTTTGAAACGGTGTCGTGTAAACGGGGCCTGAAACTCAGTTGAGGGTCTCTCTGTATGTAATTGGGTTTTCCTCTTATCTGTGCCCTTTTGCCTATCTACTTTATGCAAACTGGGCTGTCTCTTTCTCTGGCTCTCTCTGCGTCTGTCTCAGTTTTTCCCACCTCTTCTCTCCACTGTCTCTTTTTTGTTGTCTGTGTGTATTGTGCTGAGCTGGCTGTTGTCGACCCGTGATTGTAGTTAAGCTTTTCGGCTTTTGCGTTAGTAGCACTCAGAGCGTATGGTTCTCTTCGGGCCGTGCTGACTCCGTGCCTGGTGTCTCACCGAGTATGTCCACCTGTCTCCTTATTCAGGACACACACACATTCGTGCCATCGATTTTGCCGCTCCGCTGCGTGGCGATGATGACATCACTGCTAACACACACGTACAGATGGATACATGTAGGGAACACAAACATTAACACTGTCTCCATATGGGCAAATGGGCAGGTTTGAGCCTCTCGGTCTGTCAAACAGTGTGAGTTGTTTACTGCTTGTCGGGTTGATTAGTACTCAGGCATGACTGTGGCCTCTAATATGTTCTCGTATCCTGTAAGTGAATAATCTGTTGCCATCTTAAGCATCTAATAACACTTGTTCCCCTGTGCTATGTTTCTTTTTTATTTCTTCTTCTTTTCAGCTCTGATTGGGTGGAGATCTTGGAGCCACGCTCCAGTGAGCGTATGTATGTGAATTTAACCACTGGGGAATGCGGCTGGGATCCTCCGTCGGGCGTTTCTGTCCGCCAGGCAGACGGCAACCAGTGGTGGGAGCTGTTTGACCCCCACAGTGGCCGCTTCTACTACTACAACTCCGCAGGGCGCCGCACAGTCTGGCATCGACCACAGGGAGCCGATATAGTGCCCCTCTCCCAGCTGCAGGCCATGAAACGATGCAGTGAGGCCAAGCAGGCTGGAGGAGTTGTGGACAGGCACCACCATGGGACCTCAGGGAGTGTCAGCAGCGTGGGGAGCCAGGGGCGCTGCACCCCTCTACCTGAGCGGGACAGGGACAGCCCTGTCCCTCGAGCCTTGGAGTCCAGCGAGGAAACTGCCAGCCCCGAGTTGGACCTGGCGGTGGACAGCAGATCTCAGGGAGATGGAAGCAGCACCGAACACAGCACAGATGGTGGCAGAGACCCACAGAGGTAAGCCTGACTAAAGCTTAAGTAGCCTTTACAGCATGTCTGGAAAGAGAATTGTGCTTAATCGTTAGGATCTCATATTACCTGGAGAAAAGTGGTAGAATATGATAGCCATCGGTGCATGTGCCATACCGAGTTTCAAATGGTTCTGCTGTGAGAACTCGCAGGATTATTTTGACTATTGACCACTTGGACTGGACTCAAACTGCTTTCTTGTTTTCATTCTCACTTATCTGAACATTCCATATGTCCCATGTTTCCATAGTATTGCCTGTGAACCATGCTGAGCCATTTCAGCAAATCGCTACCAAATGGGGAAAACGGTCAGTTATATTACAGAGCATGACATTTCCCCTCATGCTAGGGTTACTGGTGCAGAACGGGCACTA
Source organism: Cichlasoma orientale (assembly GCA_034780415.1). Lineage (NCBI taxonomy): Eukaryota > Metazoa > Chordata > Actinopteri > Cichliformes > Cichlidae > Cichlasoma > Cichlasoma orientale. The sequence goes on from JAVDPK010002348.1 coordinate 163,221, forward strand.
ACAGTAAGTCATTCAGAGACCCTGTCATGTGCTTGGCTTTGTGGCCTCATCCAAACTACCATCTTTTCCCTCCGAGCCAGATTCCAGACGTGCCACTTCTGTTTCCCCTGGCACATAGCCACTGAGGCCATCTTAGTGTCCCTCTGTGTGCTCACCGCCACCCTGCTCCGCTCTGCTCCTTCTGCCCCAGTGCTCATTTAATTTTCCTAAAACAAATTTAGGCCCCTGGCTATCAAAGACCGTAGCGCCTCTTACGTGCATGCAAGAGAAGCATGTGAGAGAGTGTTGTCTGTGGTTAATAACAAGTAGAGCTACTATATTCAAGCTGCATGTAAACAAGGTGAACCCTGCTGGTTTTCTGAGGCTCTGCTGTGGCAGTCGTGCCCCTGAGCTTTGCTTCTACCACACTTCTGCCTTCAGGAGATTGCTCCTCTGACCCTTTAAAAGTGAGTAAAGCGGGGGGGGGGGGGGACTAATTAGTCAGCCGTTGCTGCTGAGTGGCACTACTGGCAGCCCTGTTGTTTTACGTTTTTTGTGTGTGGGCAGTGTCAGAACTCTCCACAGGGTCTCACCCTGCCCCAGTGACTCAACCTTTCCCAGAACCTTTTTTGTCTTCCCTTAAAACACTGGCCAGCTGTGTTCAGCAGAGGAAGGATCAGGAGTCTTTAGCTCACTGGGGATTGATACCCTACTTAGCCATATGGCCCTTCACATGCTCACCGGCCTCTGTCTCTTAGCAGGTAATTAGAAACCACAACAAAGGACACAGAGAGGGTGGACTATGACAGCTCAGAATGGGTGAAAACAAACTCTGAGACGTGCTTGTCTTCAGTTATTGGTGCGCTTTATTACTAATGACAAGAAACAAAGGGTGAGAGGAAGGGTAAAAGTTAAAATGAGGGGTTGAAAGAGTCACAGTGGTTTGAGTGGGGTTGGAGACGTGTCATGAAATTTTATTTTGGATTTCAACTATTATGAAAACCAGATAACTGAGATAAAGTGATTATTGTACCACATTCATTCCCACAATGAGGTCGTTGTCCGTGATCACAGACCTCCTCTGCTGGATGGTGCTGGTGACGAGGCCAAGCAGTTCGCCTCTTTAAATGGGGCTTCAAAGACCACGCTAGAGCCTGAATCCTGAGTCCTGTGTCTTCCACTAATGCCATCCTCTTTTTTTTTTTTTCACTTATTTAGAACATTTTCATTTGAATTATCTTTAAAGTTTAAGGAATTCAGTTCTTAAATATACATTTTTTTAAGCTTATTGAATGTGTGATACCTCTAAAAGTGATGAGTAGTTGTATTAAATTGACCAAAATTAACTTGATTATGATTTTGTTTTCTTTTTTATCATAACTGAGCGACCCTCGGTTTGAGCTTAGCTAAACACAAAGTGCTAAAGGTTTTTATGAGCGTGTGTCTTTTCCCCTTTCATGTCATTCTCCTTCCTGTCATAACTTCTCTCTTTCCTGGATGGTGTATTTATTGTGTAAATTTTGGTTTCGACTCTTTGGCTAAGGTAGGCCCGTTTTTGCGTCACATTTTTCCTTTTATTGACTTCTGACCTTTTGAAAAACAATGCTGTACATTGTGGAAATGGGACAGTTCGAGTTCTTCCAATGATAGCGTCCTTTTGTTTTAGCCTATTAATAAATCTGTTCAAAATAGACAGATAGTTTCCAGAGTTTTCAAACAACACACCCTGAACTATAATATTATTCCAGCAGCCTGATTGATGCAGTTTCCTCTGTCTGTGTAGCTCATATCTGTATTTATCTTAGTTCATGATTTTAGGAAGTGAAAGCACATGAACTCACTACCTGAGTGCCAAACTTGATACTCACTGGCCGAGTGTTATCACACGTCGCAGGAATTTTTGAGGTATTTTTGTCTGGAGTTCATGGGGGAAGTACCGTGGTCTTCAGAAGCAAACATGCCAGTCACTTGTGGCCATAGGCGGGAAGCTGTGGCCAACTGATCTCTTTTCATGATGTAAGAGAGAAAGGTGTTGCATAGCAGCTGGCTTACAACATCTGGATTGAATTTCACTTAGCTTTTTAACGCGTGTGTAGGTCTGTGTTGTCATTAACCAGGTAACATCTGTGTGGGATTTGACTCTAGAAAGTGTGTGTGTGTGACCTGAGCGTATGTGTGTGGGCTTGCTTCTGTGGAAGAGACCCGCTGAGGCTGAGAAGACGTTAAAAGTCTGCTGAGGGCACGTGACAGCCAGACAACCCAGAACTGAACCAAGGTGGTTGGCGTCAGGGTCACAGCACCCTTTTGTCTTGGGGATGTGCCCTCGGGTGTATAATAGGCCACTAATAGGAACAAAGGGTTTCACCTAAAACCCCGCTGTCCCCCAGGGTCAACTGAGAGCTTTCTCTTAGCAGGAAGTCTCAGTACGCTGAATAGAGAAGAACGCCCAATAACTTGAATGTGCCCTCTCATTTAGCCCCGTAATGATATAGCAGCGCACCAGCATTCAGTCACAGGCTGTCACGTTGACATTAGACACTTAAAAGTCGCATTTCCTGATTGTTGGCTGGCTTTGGATTTGTGAAGATTCAGAAAATGTACAAGTGTGCTCAGGCTTATACCAAAGCTTCTGCACATCAAAGAGGAGACGGCGCAGCTGCTTTCATGAGCGTGCACTGACTTCACTTAAAGGGATGTTGGGTTTTGTGTTGGTCTCATTAATTTTCAGGAAGCTAAGGGACAAAACTTTAAAACATTCCCCCTGAGGTGACAAGGGAAGTGAAAAACAGAAGTGTGAATGTTTTCTTTCAATACCTCTTTCACTTTATTTATTTTGAAGGTGTTTTAGGGGAATTTTTAAAAATCAACCGCGCACATGAAAGCAAAAGTACGTAAAGGGTAAAGCGCAGCCGGCTTCCCCGCATATACTTGTGACTCACTGGCGGTGAATCATGTGGGAGAAATCACCAGTGGGTTTATTTAGGAAATGAGGGGACGTCGATAAAGTTTTTTAGTTTTTAATGAGTCACACATTGTGTGCATGTTGACTTGCGAGAGCAGAAGCGTCTCATGCTTTTCATCTCCCGCTGCTCTGAGGATGTAGCCACAACATACATACTGGAAAGAACTTGTTTCATCTCTGCGCTCGTGGTGTGGTAAGCTCTTTTTTTAAAGATCTTTACAGATGGTGTTGTAAGTCTGCCTATAATAATAAAGGTTTTCTTTCTTTTTTTTTTTTCCTCCCACATCTACATAAAAGTTGAACTTGTAATCCTGTCCTTTGGTCTGGTTAGCATTGACAGCATGCTTATTTAGTTTTATTCTGTGCTCTTTCTCTTACAGTTTCACTTATGTTTTTTGGTGTTCTTGAACTAAATCATGGCGCTACAGTCGTGTCTTGTCTGTGTAGATTCTCAGACATCCAGGTCATGGTAGTCTCAAGAGCTTGGGGGGGAAAAAGAAAAAGGTGACTGGACTTCTTTCAATTTTTTTGAAGACATTTTACTGCTTATCCTTCAGTTCTGAACTGAAGAAGCTTCTTGGATAAGAGAACTTCTTTAAATAAATAAAAAATTAAGAAGTCCAGTCGCCTTTTTTTCCCCCCCAAGCTCTTGAGACCTCTCTTGTTCTTGCTTTAGATCTCATTGAAGCCTTAATGCTAACTTTCCTCTCGGGTTCTGTGATGGTATATTTTGTGTGTTTTCGTAAAGAACTCGTGGCGGCACATGTGAATTGCTTCAGGCGTAATTCTAACACTCTCAGATGATTTGCAGTATCAAAGATGGTATTTCCTTTTTCTTTTTTTGCCTAAAGAGTTTATGGATTCATCATCACTGTGTACTACTACAGCGCTTCATGTTATCATTGTGATCTTTTACTGTTAGAGCAAAGACTGACTGTAAAAGGGTCTGTGCGCGTATGTGCGTTTCGATGTGTGAACAGGCAGCTGTTTTAATAATGTTGCATGCACAGTGTGCTATAATTTGACTCCTCCTCAGAAAAAGAGCTGCAGATATACTTTCAAATTCCAGGGGCGAGTCTCTCTGGAATCTACTTGGGTTTGGCCTTACACTCTTCCCTCAGAACGATTCTAGTGGCTGTCCTTTGACCCGGCCCGGCACTCCCCTTTAGTTCAGGCTTCAGAAGCCACAGACAGACGCAGCTGATAGGCGTCACAGGAGGGAGGGAGGTGCATCACTTCAGCTGTTTCAGGACAACTGGCTCTCTCAGGTGTCTTACAGGAAGTGAGATGCTACCAGCTTTGCTTCAAGTTCTGCTTGATGCTTGTTTTTTAATGTAGGGCTATTCAGACGTGGGACGTAGAGTGATCTTTGAACCCTGACGTAGTGGATACAGCATTGTCCTCTGCGAATCTTTGTCTTTTCAGTTTCCTTCCTCTGCGCAGATCGCAGCGATCCCATTGGTCTGTGCTCCGAGGTGTTTGTGTAGCAGAGGCTTGGCCCGTGCGACCTCATTTCCTCTTCCTGTCCAGCCACTGTTAATAATAACCTCTGTTTTTCAGACCCCACTATTCTCAGGAGGAATATTTAAGAACTTCCAAATCCATATCCGCCAAAATGACTCAGCTGATGGCTTTTCCAACAACTGTTATTCTGCGTAGAAAAGAAAAGAGAGGCCGAACATCTGCTGACAGCCGTCTTCCCATAGCAGCATAAAGGATTATATTTACCACATTAATATTCAGAAACGTGACAGGGCTATCTTTGACTATTTATGTGGGTGAAGCAGGAGAGCTGCCCCGACTAATTAGAATACTGGAGCTGATTTGTTGCCAGTCAGATTATGCAGTTGTTTTCCAAAGAGCTTCTGCCTTTGTTTTATTTTACATTTCTCTTTCGTCCTGTAGCTCTCGCATGTTAAATCCAGGCTCTGGTGGGAAGGCTTTCAAATGCATTCAGTCTGCCATACATGTGTTAACATGTGCTGTATGCCATTACCTTTTTGTGCCTGAGACACAGCGTGAATGTAAATTACCCATTTGCAAACACAGGTAGATTGTGAAAACAATCTGCAGAGCTCTTACACTCCCGGTGACGATGATCGTTTCTTTTTGAACAGCTGTGATAAATTGCTGCGCGTAATCCCCTTCAGCTCATGTTAAACAATCACCTGAGCGGCAGGCTGCTAGCAGGCAACACACCCTTTCCAAACAACTTTCATTGTCGTTCAAATGAAGTCCAGGCCTGTTTAGTGTTACGTAAGAGCCCAGCTAACTCTAGAGGTTGAAGATGGGTCGTTCTCTTCCCCCTTCTTGATCTCCATGGCTGTCGTTGACGGAGGCGTTTCCCTGACGATGGCACAGCCATGCATTGTGTGAGGCTCTCCACAATGCCACAAAGGCCCCTAAATGAGCCCTGAGGAATTCTAGCCTTCCCGCTCATTCCCTTGCTGCACTCTCCCACGACTAATCCCCACCCCATCTCATTTACACATGCTCACACTATCCTCTCTTCCGCCACCAACAAATGTCTCCCTACTTAAACCAGTCGTCGCTGCTGTAGTTTCTCACCATCTTACTGTCTTAGCCTCTCATTTGGTTTAGAGTTCATATTTAAACTTTAGTTGAACGGGGCTGTGCTCATATGCAAATGTCGTTCTAGCTGTGTAATGGGATTAAGGGCTTTTAAACAGAGATAGAAGACACCGTACGGCTGTTCTGTTGGAGCCTCCACGCGATATCAATAATTATCGCACCAAAATCTGTTGACTTCCAACATAATGCACCAGTGCAGCACAAGCCGACCCTTTCTGAGCCTGGCTGGAACAACAGCAGGCAGGCAATCATAATCTTTTTAGGTCAGAAAATATTATACTACAATATATAACTATAGAAAGTGATGTACACAGTTGTGTACGTGGTGACCAAAGGGGTTATTGAGTGTATGAACACACAAGAATAGATAAGGGTAATATTTTATTAAACACAGAGTTGGCTTTTGACCGTGAAGATAAAGGAAAGTGTATAGGGCTCCTCAGGTCTAAGGATTATTGTGTTTCCCATGGATAAACTCAAACATCATTTAAAAAGCTTCACAAGCCCTCTTCCGGCCTTGGCGCAGCATCTGAACATTGCATTAGGCATTTCCTGTTTGTATTGCATATGGAGAAGCCCCTCTCTCCAGCCCTCCCCGGGCAGGAAATGGTGGTCACTACTATGTCAGAGTCACTCCTCATAAAGTTTGTCGCCATCCCACATGGAATACGGAAGACAGATTAATGCTTCACACTGCTGGCCTCTGATTGTTTTATATGTGAAGTCCGATTGTGATAAAAGCTTTCTTTCATGTGTGAGACGCGTTGCTTCTGGCAAACCAGTGCTAAACAGTCACCTGTGTGTCAGCTGCTGAGGTGGTAATCATTTTTGTGTTGGGGCCCCCCCCCCCCCCCCCGGCTTGGCAAAACTAGAGTGAGAAAACATACACTGTTTCAAAGAGCACACACACAAGGGGTTCACACGTTTACAGCTGTCACCTAGTCACCGCTGGCTTGTAACAACTAAAGCGGGGGAGGTGTGGGGTGATTCTCATCCATCAGAGCCTGTCTTCACACGTGTCTCTCTGCGAGCCTGTTATTTAGGCAGTAAAGCATCTTGATTGTTTTTTGGGGAGGTGCGGGTCTTGTGGCATTCCCAGCATCGGTGCTTGGGGAATCACTGTTCTGGTGCTGTGCCAGGTGGCTGAGACCCAGCTGTTTATAGGCCCTGGACGGACGGTGAATCGGTGGGACTGTTCAAAGATGAAAACAAGTTTTTATTCAAAAGGCTGAGGTGGTGTGACTCTCACTATAGAGGAGGGTGGCAGAGGGTCTAAGGAGAGAGAGAGAATAGTGAGCTGGAGCTAGGAGGACTAAAGGAAGTTTGCCGTTGGCTGGAGGACCTCAGGGGAATCGTTTAAGCATTGTTCCAGAGAGTTGTGGGGTGGAGAGGGGGGGTCCCTCCGCCTCTTTTTCTCCTCCCTCTGCGTCCTCTTCCTGCCGTTACAGCCAGACTTTCTTCTGAGTCCCAGTACACTTGGAAAAGGGAAGCCATTGAACGCTGGTTTTGTCTCTACGCTGATCTGTGTTTGTGTTTGACGTAATCATTTACCCCGCTGAATGATAAGTAGTTGATGAAGGGAGAGAAGGTAAGTGTCCTTTGCCTACATTTAAACTTATTTCCCTCTTTGAACTTTGATTAAGCCAAAAAATTACTCTGAGCTTGTCTGTTTAATGTTGCAAACACATGTGTCTTACTCAGGCTGGGCACCATCTGCGTCCGAGCATGTATGTGCAATAATGCCGGCTTTAGACGCTCGCTGCTTTAAGAGGGCGAGTTTTTTGAACAGTTGTGGAATGAAAAGTCCTGATTGCTGTGGAAGCTTATGAGGCAAAAACAGAGAGGAGGGCAGCAAACCAGAACAGCGTGACCAGATTGATGGCAGATTGTTTTACATTGCTGGGATTAGCAGTGGGTCACTGGTTTATAAGTTAGCCTTTGGCCTCTGAACCAAAAGCAAGGGAGTTAAACTTTGAACCCAAGTGAAGATCTCAGCTGTGAGCTGCTGCGATCCTGACTTCTCTCAGATCAACCTCTTTTCCCATGGTCACAGTTCAAAGGCTGACCTAGGGTTTCAAATGACAAGCCTGATAAATATCAGTTATTATACATAACATAACCCACTACATTCTCCCAACATCTGAGGCAAACGTGAGGAGGTGTGGATGGATTTCTGTGAGATGTGTTTGGACACTCTGTATTTTTAGGCACTAAAATACTACACACTGAAGTTATTGTCCCATGCTTTGACATGGCTATTATGACTGCCAGACTAAAAATGGAGTTAAGTCTTGGAGGTCAGCGAAATGTTTGGAGAAGAATGTGTGGATTGCTGCAGATTTTTTTTTTCCCAGCCCTGTCAGCAGCGAATATTTCAGAATAGAGGAAATTTAACCAATGGCTCCATGCCTGTATATGACTGCATGCATATGATTACATGCTGTTTTTTTTATAGTACTGCCTCTTGATGCTTGTGTTTTTATTTAGACTTTATTATTTTAAAGGTCTGAATGTTTTCTCTGTTTCAGGGATAATTCTCAAAGATGGCAGCCAGCACCTGGTTCTAAGGCAGCCATGTTGGTGAAGGTGAACAGCATGAGCCGCAGCCAGCCCAACCCAGGAATCCCGCAGCACCTCCAGCAAAGCAAAGCCAACACGTTCACCGTCCACACCCCCTGCAACAAGGCCCAAGGAGGACAGTTGAGCTCCACCCAGGGATATAAAACGGCCCCTTCTGGCAAAATGACAGGTGACGCACGTCAGTCCCATCACCTGAGAAAAGCCAGCAACGGCAGCTTTTGTTTGGTGACGTCAGACAATAGTCACCCGAGTCCACTGCTTCACAGGTCACAGACCAGCACACCACGCCCTGTGTCTCCTCATTATGGCTGCACTGCCCCAATTTATGATGAGCCAGTTTCAGACTGCCCTATATATGATGAACCCCCCACAGATATGGAGGTAGAGGGGGCACACTTGTACAATGGACAACTCCTGTCTCGCTTGACGCCAACCCATAGTCTCCAGAAACCCAGACTCCTTCAGCAACCTGGTCCATCTCATCCAGGGTCCAGACACAGGAGAAATCCTTCTGCCTCTGACTACAGCCCAGCTGGCCTGGAGTGTATCAAGCACATGGTCAACGTGGACCCCAAACAGGGGCTCCTATCCAGCTCTCCTGTACCCACACGTTCCCCTTCACCTACCTCCAGGCAAGACCCTGTATTGACGCAGCCTCAGCCACATCCACATCCACAGCCCCACACTCACTCTTTGCAGCAGGCTCGAGGTCAGTTAAGGGAAAGGGAACCAGGAACTCCAGGCCCAAGTTCACTGGACAAGAAACAAAACTGGCGGGTCTTAGAGGCCACTGTGCAGCGCGCCATGGAGGCTCGGCATAGCAGGCAGAGCAGCCAGGCCTCGCAAGACTTCACCTCCTCAACCCCACAGGCCACAGCAAACTATCAAGACTCTGGTTACTCCACTGGCCCCTCCCCAAGTCTGAGGCGAAAGAGCAGGAGGAGGGTGGGAGCGGGTGGTGCTGCAGGAGGCAGGCCGGGCTCAGTAGGCAGCAGTGGGGAACTGTGTGCCCTCAATGACAGGTTGATGGCCGAAATGAGGGAGGTGGTAAGTCGCTCCAACACAATGAGGGAGGTGAGAGCAGGGCTGGATCCAGAGATGGGGGAGAGGGTTGTCGTACCTCGGACACGCTCCCCTGCAGACTCACTTAGGAGGTACGGAGGAGGAGGGGGGCGGGGGTCAGCGGGCAGGTGTGCATCCCGAGAGGACCTCACCGGGGCGCCCCGGACAATGAAAGGGGCAAGTAACTGTGGCAACCTTGCCCTGTCTCCTCTGGAAATACCAGGGAGGCAGAAAAGGACCTATGAAAAGGTGGATACCTTGGAGATGAGTGTCAATAGCCAGGCCAGCCTGTCATCACCAGAGACCCCAGGACCACCCTCGCAGGTAACCCATATTATGTTTGTGTGTGTGTGTGTGTGTGTGTGTGTGTGTGTGTGTGTGTGTGTGTGTGTGTGTGTGTGTGTGTGTGT